>JARHVA010002807.1:1945000-2352508 GCA_037957365.1 Torreya grandis | reverse complement strand
TAGTCATATGATTACATTGACACAAGTATCTAATGCCCTAAAGTCATCTGATTTATAAATGAAATATATCCTAATGGTCAGCCTAAGTGCTTTAATGTGAGTTATTTATCCAAATATATTGTTGTAAATATAAGATCATTCCTCACCTACACCTAGAATAAACCAAAGCAACTTATCAAAAGCATTCAATAGATAAAAAGATTTCATATTTTATCTTATTTTCATATAAATCATAAGAATAACACATACATAGGTTTGAATTACTGAAGGATCAACCTAAGAGCTAATTTTCCAAGTTAAAAACTATGTCATTTTTATTCTTGTTTATCACACTTGCATGATTCACACACAAGCCAACATGTAACTATATAAGTTCAAGGTCCTCTTCAGAGTATTGTCTATGTAGGTAGTACTCATTGATAGAGGGGTCTTTGGGGTATCTCAACATTGTGTACTCACTAACCCATTTTTTCCAAATCCACTATGAGGATGAAGAAATAGGGTTTTACTATTTGACAAGGAGTGATAATCCATGAACCAAATCTAAATGCACCAAACAAAAGTGATGAAAAACATAAAAGCATCCAGGTGGTCACATCATATTCTAACAAGTATTCCATACAAAATACCTATGTCTAACCTAGACACTAGCATCAATGTAATCATCCAAGGCTGACAAAAGTGTTTGAGGCTAAAGAGCCACTAAATCCAAAATTTGGTGATTATTCTAGAATACTCTCCTAGATTACATCTTACTTGTTTCAGATATAGATATATATTAGCATTAGAACTAGCTCAGTATCTTGTTTTCATTATCATTGCAATATCTAGCATAGCTTTGCTTTCCATTTTTAGCATATCTCAATATAATAAATTCAATATATGTTCTATCTAAGTTTCATAAATAATTGGCCTAATATATATATGTTTAACACCCTTGTGCTTATTCATTTCTATATTATTAACCCTACATCCTCCACATCTAGATTTTTAAGGTTAAATAGTCACATTGATTATTATCTTATGTGATTTTATGAGTCCATTGATTGTGTTGTGTCAAGTCATGTGTCACTTATGTTGAGGACGCTCTAGTCCATGTCATGGCCATGTTATCTATATTGAGTTAGATTTGAGTCATGTCTTGAGTGCTTGTGTGCATCATGATCATGACAATGTGTACATGTGTGTGTGTGATTTTATCATTCTTGTTGATATTGGGTTATTGTGATTGTTATCATATATTCTTCTTCTTGTGTTTGATACCATGATTTAGATTATGTATGTTATGTGTGGATTATTACTACATACATATCTCTATGATGATTATTATTACGTGTTTAATTATTGTATCCACTTGACATGAAACTTGTATGCCTTGGGTTACATGTTTCATATTTGTGTGAATGAGAAAATATTTATATGATAATATAATATAATCATGTCAGCACACATGTTTTACATGCTTACATATTTTATGTATAATATATGATGCATATAACTATTTTATTTTGAGATGATTGATTCTCAAGATTCATCCCTAACTTCAAAATGGGGGCATACTAGTGGGTTTGTCATATATATTCATGCATTGATAAACATACATTTCAAACTATGATAAAATTTAGGATGTAATATGATTCAAATGGTATGTATTATGATTTAGATGATGGGACATATTACAATTTTGATGAGATAAATTGACTTAGATTTATTTATATTGTGATTTAGATTATGGAAAATGGAAAAAATTGCATATATTTAGGGCATATGTAGGGGCATTTACAAGATCATGACAAATTATATGACATGATGTGACACATTACATAGATCAGGTTGAACATAATTATCATATTACATGGGTTAGATTATTGTATTGGGTCAGATTATTAAATTGGATTGAGTAAGATATAGTTTTATGGAATTTTGTATCACATTGAGATATAAATAGATCAGATTTTAGGGCATGGATGTTTTTCATGCATGTATTTTTATACTTATATGATCAAAATTATGGTAATACTAGGAACTTTGATTTTAAAATCCATTTATAATAGCTTATTTATATTTTTTAGATCTACGTACAACCTTGATGTAGGGTTTCACCTTTTACATATGATCCTGACATGAGGCTCCACCATTGGCATGCATACCTAGTATAGGTTTCACCAAAATAGTTATGATTGTGTTTTTAGTACTGTAGTTGGGGGTTTTTTGATGCTCAAATACTATCACTTTTCAATCTCCAATTAGGTTTGAGGCATATACTTATCATCTCATGGTTTTTATAAGAACATATCCTTGGGGCATAATCACCTCATTCTCTAATGAATTTAGATGGAATCTTGGTTCACATACCAACAAGTGTATTCATTCTTGTTTTTTCAATTTCAAATATTTTAATAATAGATATTGTTTTAGAATTTATATCTTAACTATAAAATAATTTCTTCATGTTTCTTTGTAGGTTTTACATGGACCAAACTAGGTATTTGGGGCATACCTAAATACACCAAATGTGACTATAATTAGGTATCAAATTTTGTACTTTATACTTTTAATATATAATTTTGAATACTATACTAAAAGGGAAAAAAATTTAGACATGTGTATTTAGTATTAGACACCTGACAATATCATTATTTGACCTATCATTAGAATATATGACTTGTGCATACACGTATGACTCATGCACCCTATATACAAATTTTTATTCCCAATATTTTATCATTCATATGAAATATATCCCTAATATGTTCCTAAAAGTTCTATTATCTTATGTAGGTTGTTATCATATTCCATATTCTTATTTTCTCCATCCTAGACAATGTTGGCAATAGTCGAACATTGTTGATTACCAATAGTGTTAGCCTTTTCTAGTAGTGTCTCAATTTATTAAAATGGCTAGGTCTAAAATTCAAATACCTCCCTTGCATCATCCACACTTTTTTCATGTCGATTATGCAATAAAACTACCCAAAAAACCATATATATATACACATCAAGTCTAATGTTGTTTCTATCTAGAATCTATCTAGCATTGCACTTGTACATTGAATAATAAATTTTCACATCCTTGAGGCACTATCCTGAAGCATATAAATTTGAAAACCCTTGAAGGAATAGTCCATAAGACAAATCTAAACACCTAAACTAAGGTTAAAGTTGCATATTTTCAAGTGTCAAAAGCCAAAGAGATGAATTGCATTCTAGCAAACCACTATTGAGCGCACATACATATAGAAGGGAGAACTATGTGTGGTTTGATCCCTCTTCAAGGTATTAGAACATAAGCAATTCTCAAACTCATAGTAAGGTGTGGTTGGGGTTATCCAAATCATAATTATAACCCATTTTTTAGGTCAAGAAAGTGTGAGAAGTGAAGCTAAGTTTTCAAGGCAAAGAAGGAAAAAATCATAATATGCACATATGATAAAGGAAAATAAATTACACATAAAACATCCTAAAAAGTAGGCTTAATGATATTTAGAAGAATATATTATAAAATAAATAGAGATAACTTCAATAGATAGTGGACACATTTGATTGTTTCATGTGTTTAAACATTATTGGTAGCATCTTAGTAGATTTTGACAATCTATCTTTTGATCCAAGCAATCATAGACCTATTACAAACTATTTTTTATGACTGTGCATAGACATAGAGCATAACAAAGTATAAAAATATAAGTGTTTTACGCTATTTTTAATAGGTATAAAACATTGAAATGTTATACAGGTTGTAATTTATGACTTTTGAGAATAAATCTAAATGTAAATGTAGAATTGATAATTGAAATTAATTGATAAGTAGCATATTCTAAATGTAGTAAGTACAAATAATAATAAGATACTTAGAATTTTTTTATTTTTTTATAATGATAAACAAGATAAAATAAGATTTTAATATCTTAGGGTTGGAAATAGAGTCTTTGGTTATGTTTAGATAGGCCTGTGCTCATTAGATAGTTATGCAATGCGGTCTTATCCATTGACTATGAACTTGTCTGTAGTGAAAATAATGAAACAGTGACTATTATAGAACTTATGCATGTGTTTATTAAGATATTTGAGACATTGATACATATGAATATATTTTTAATATGAAACCCTAGTTCCTACACAAACTGAATCGATATTAAATAGGGGGTGTCAGGAGAAAGGGATTGAGTTGACTAACCTTAGTTAATCCCTGTTTATTATCTAAGCATTGTACTATGTTTTTGATAATTTAAAGAGGGCTCAAAATAAAATTTAGTTATCCCAATAATGTGTATGTGCAAAAAATTTAATTCAAACCTAGATGTTATTTCTCTTATTTTTCACTTGGTAAAAGCATACAAATATAGATTCAACCTTTGTAACTTTCAGATTTAGCTTTAACAATTTAATACCATAATTTAATCTAGTTGTTTCTTTATTTATAATTTAAATTCCACATTTTAGAGCTTCACTTTTTTAATTTTTGCCTTAGTTATTTTCATACAAGATATATTATCACTAGATGAATAAACTTTTTAAAACACTAGCTTTTGATAATGTAGAGTGTCAGGGGTTTAATGCCATATAGTAGTTTTGTATTTATAAAGATGTTGATTTCAAATTAAGGGACCTATTATCACACAAAACCTAATCCAACAAGACTCAAATAGGCCAAAATAATGACCCAAATTATATATGAGCCAAAATAACTCTATAAGTTATGCCTGGGCAAGTCCACATTTCATAGACATGTCCACAAGCCCAAATCTTTCTGGAAACTATGGACTTGTCTAGAAAGCATAAAAATATAAAAAAAAATAGAAATGGAGATCCATGTGAAAATATTGAAAGAATTGATAATAGTGGACAATTGACCACATAAATTGTATCAAATAAAGAGGAAAGAACAAAACAAATGCATAAATAGATACTTCTTTTGTCAATAATAATCTATATGTGTAAAGTTCTATGAAAAGGTATTAAAAATAGGCTTATACCAAATTTGGGTGTCTAAAATTATCCCTCCCCACTTTATTATATGAATTAAATTACTAAATTAAATGAGAATGATATACCTAAGTATGTATAAAACACTTTATTTTTTGATGGGTAACTCCCATTATGCAAGGCATTCATTTTAGCAAACCTGTAATAACACATGGAGTAGTCAATGTCCATATATGAAATATGAAATTATAAAAATGAGATTTAAAGGTAAAAATTAAGGAATGAGTACACCTATATTCATGTATTATTATTCCACCTACGTAGAATGCTTACGATATAAAGAATGGAGATGTCATGGATCACCAACTAACCCAATCAAGTAGAGAAAGGATAATTTTAGTCCTATTTGTTTCCTATTGAAAGGAACTGGACAATCCTATGAGAAATAATGGGAGAGTAGTAGGTAATTAGGTGTCACTAAACCATAACCAAAATTATTCAAGTAATTAATCTATATCTAATCTTTAACCCCAATATAAAGGGTCTAAACCCATAATGGATTCACTAAAAGTATGACCTAGGTTGTTGAGTGTCACTAAACTCAAAAGTACATTACTTTTCATAAAAAGTAGAACCATACAATGGGTTCACTAGAATTAATTCTAAATTTTTTGAGTGTCTCTAGACTCAAACATATATTACCCATTACAAAATTAAACTCACCATTGCAAATAGATCTAAATTCTATTTGTATGATTGAAAGAGAATGAAAATATTCATGCCCCCATCATAACCACAGTACTAATAAATTTGAAGCAAAATATCAACCATTTTTTATTGAATAAGTAAATTTCACTGTAGTGTGTATGTGCATGAACATTATCATGCCTTTTAAATTTGAAAAATGTATACCCGTAAATTTGTAAAAAATTATATAGAATGCCATGTATCTATATGCTCAACTATAGTTATATGTGAAAAATTGTACTTTTATTCTTGTAATTGTTTGCATATGCCCATGTAATTACATCAAAGTTTATATGAATATATAATTAAGTATATAAAGTGAGTGAACATGCATGGCATATGATCCTATAATTTGTACCAATTTTCCAATATATATCTCATATTTGATTTATGAGTCATTCTAAATCTTTAAAATATGTATTTTGTATGTGTAGTACATATGCCTCTGAATATGTATAATGCTACTAATATTTTTTAATTTATATTTCCTTTTTTTACCCAATAGAGTTCACCTACATGGCATATTCCCCTACACTTTGTACCAATGTGTATAATCTATCATAAATCTATTAAATCTTTGTCATAAATCTATAACGTGTAGATAATATAAACCATGTATAATGTGCCAAAATTGGGTAATCCCATAAATATTGTTTGTGAAGGCTTAATTTTTTAATAATCCAAATGTATATCCCCCTTTTGATGTGAGGGATGGGAGTATCAATGAATCATGTTGAAATAAATGTAAGATTATATAAATTTGACCATTTATAATTTGTTGGATTAAGTAGCTTTTGAATTTAGCCATTTTGAAACATTGGGATTGAAACACTTAAAAAATTTGTAAATGTTTTAATGTAAGTTTGATGAATATGATTGATGGGTATCATACAATGATTTTTGAAGGAAATATTATATAGAAATAATCTAGATGTATTAAGAGATATGTGGTGTAATCCGTATATAGGAAAATAAATGCTTATTTAAAAATTTTGAAATGGTTGGTAGGAGTGATGGAAATATGACCATGAAGAAGAACACATTGTGTGTATTCCTATTAGTCTAATAGGGATTAATTTCAATACGTAACACTCAGCATATCATGTGTAAATTTCAAAGGTATTAATTGGTAGGTTTTATATTTACGTAATGTAATGTTTTAAAAAAAAGGTCAAGCCATATAAATATTTTGGGTGAATATAATTTTTTAATTCATTTGCATAATGTTAATTTGTGATTTTGAGCTCTGGTTGAGAACAATGTTTCAAAAATGAAATTTTGGACTAACTCGATTCAATAAAATGGAGCCACCTTATAGTCTAACAATGTGCCACCATTGATATGTTGTGAAAACTTGTATTTTTAACATATTTCTTAAATTACAAAAAATGTATTTTTTATGACTTTTTAAGATTTTATTTTATTATCATTATCCGCTAGATTTGTCCCTTAGCTGCATTTCTACCTAGACATTACGTGGACCTATCCCATTTTTCTTAGAGTTGTTTGTTTTAATTCAGCATTATTTATGATATTTTATGGGCTCAAATTGAGATTGTCTCTATTTTATTTTTCCATATTTGTATAATTTTATTGAGTTTGATGTCATTTTTTTGTGATTTTAGGGAAACATGTGAGCATGGGATTTTAGGCATGGGCACATGATGGAGATTGTGTGAGAATTACCATTGAGTGACATAGAGAGAGATAATATTGATGGGGCTAGGTTAGGTTACATTGGATGGCTAGATCTGATCTCATATGACATGCATAAGATGATAGCATTGGCAGAGCGATGGGATTTATATACTTGTACTTTTTAACTCCCAATAAGGAAGATTACTATTACACTTGAGGATGTATGGAGGTATTGAGACTTATCATAGTTATCATAGGTGTGATCTTGTAGGGTGGTGGTGGGAAATAGTGGATAAGATAGTCCCATAAATATATGGTTGGGATGTTATGGGTGTTTGATATATAGATAGGCATACCACTATATTGTTTTCTAAGATTATAATATCAAACTTTACATGCATGAAAATTTTTGTTTTGTATTGATATCATCCTTTGTTTTTGTTGATGGTGGTGATGTTTATATTTCATACAAGATGCATCATTGTGTCCAGGATATTGAGGATCATAGTACCATGTATTCCTAGGGATAAATGATGTTAGCTTGACTATATAGGGACTTGCATCAATTTACCCAAGAGGTTTTTGGTGGTGGATTAGGATTAGTGACATTATTACACAACTATTCATATGAGCATATTTATAAGATACGTCATGTGCATATGCCCCATGGTGACTCAGCACATCCATATATGTTTGCATAGAGATGAGTTGGCACTACATGTTTTATCTTGAGTGGGACCATCAAGGGTCATCAAAGTTTTGATCATTTATCAGTAGACTCTATTGTTTGGATACCTTACCAAGGGTTTGCAGGGTGGAATGAAGATAGATTTTAGCTACATTAGAGTCATATTAGTTATTTCTTATGTTAGTGTAGTATATTATTATTTTTATTTATTATTATGGATTATTCTTACACATGTATTTAGCTTGATTGAGTGTAATATTGAGGTCACATAGGTGTAATAATGAGGTATTTAAGGTGCACATGCACATGTGAAAATTGTAATCAAATTTGTGGGTGAGGATACCCTTGACATTTACCCACCAATATTGACATATTACACATGCAGCACATAATTCATTTGGAAAAGGTCTTGTGTTCACATTGACAAATGTATTGGATCTATGCCTATCTTTAACCTATAATATGCCTCTCATATAAGTTATTTTAATGAGGTCTAAATGCAATATTATCATAATTCTGCTCTATTTGATTTCATTCTCAACAATGGAGTTTTACTTTTATTTACTTCACATTTGTAGTTCACATGTTTGATTCTTACCAATTGAATCTTAGACAATTTCATCATGGTATCAAAGCTATTTTATGGTAATGAACATTTTTGTATTTTTAATTTCTTGAAATCTTTATTAGTTTTTGAGTTTATATTCTAACTGAGATTATAAAGGAGAATCTTGTAGATCTATGTGTATCATCTGTAGTCCTTTCTTCTCTAATTTGTGAACTTCATTAGTATTTACATGAATTTTACTTGTATTGGATATATAAATAAATTTTTTATAGATATATAATTAGGATTAAATATGGTTGGATTTCAGACTAAATCATTTTTTGTTGATAAGGAGGCAAGATCTACAAGTTATTTTTTACAAATCCATTTGTTGATAAAAATGATTGTTATTTTTCCAATTGTGATAAAATGGTAAACAATCACTCATAAATTTTTATGGGTTTTTTGCACCTTGGTTTCCTCTTTATGGAAAATTTTTAAATTCATAATTTCATTACAAATTTTGAAATTTATCATTTTTTATGTACTATGGTGCTATTCAGAAAATTAGAAAAAAATACAATTTTAATGATGGAGAAATTTTAAGGGTTTTTTTTTTTACAAAAACAATATTATTATGGAAAATAACTTTGTAAGTATTTATTTATTATTATTTTTTAACATTCATTCTATTTCACAAATACTAAGGGTGAGGTTTGGTTTGGCAGGCAGTAAAACCCCCTCACAAGAAAAATAAACTTTTTTCTCTCCTTTATTTGACCCACAATTTCACACTCTTATTCTCCTCATGGATGTATTTTTGACTGATTTTGATTTCTATTTATTATAATTTTACTATAAATTATGTAATCATTACACATATTACTCATTTGTGGATGCATTCTTGACTAATTCTAACGTCCATTTTTTATGAGCATGCATTGTCATTTGTGCCTTTAATACAAAGATTTCACTCATTTCTATGCAAACCACTATGTTGTTATGTGTATTACATATTATTAAATATTAAACTATAATGTACATTCAATAACCTTAGGTATTCATCTTGTTTCTATGTGTATAATGCAATGGTGAATACTATACCAAATCATGCACTTTGACAACATCAGTTATATCTACATGATTTAATGTGTTGATTTGTACCTATAGTTCATTTTATCAGAGTGTAAATCTATTGTGTAGTACCTTATTTTCACTATACACATTGTAGATATGGAATCCAAATCAAGTTATATCAAGCATTAGTCAATAAAATTTTATAAGAACATAACTAACTAATCCAACTCCTTCAACGGGCTTTTGTAAATGATAATTAAGAGTTATTGAAATAAAACATACACAATAACTTCCCAAGAGCTTCCCACCATCGAAATTCATCTCAAAACTTGATTTTCTCCTTGATTTGGTACTCAATTCTTTAATAATGATGCAAGGCAAATCTCCTCCATCATCTCTTATGCACCAATGAAACTAGGCTCATGATATTTGAATCAATGTTATGCCTATCTTGAATCTATCCTATTGAAAATTAAGTATTATAACACTATGCAAAGAAAGTTTGTGGAGATAATTATGCATAATATGTTTACACAAATGATGCTTAAAAATGGTGGTCTTGCCTCTCCTATTTATATATTTTTGAATTTGATCAGAATCAACCATGATTATCCATATTGAGATCAAGATGTGTGGCCATGAATTAATTCAATTTTGGAGAATTAAATCATAAATACCCTCAAAAAAAATTGGAATTAAGGGGTATTAAAGAGGCATGAGGGCCTTAAACTTGATATTTATTGCATTTATGGTGTATGGATGCCACCCTACAAATGATGTCATTTGATGATGCAGATTTTAGAAATCAATTCTTGATTAAAATATATTCAATAAATTCCATGTATTTTCCACTTATGCCCTTAATTTAGATTATTTTTTTAAGTGAGATTAATCAAATTTTTATGCAATTATTTGGAAATTGGTTACACATTATTAATCAAACTAGCCTAAATGTCATATTACTAGGTCATAATTTAACTGGAGTGGAATTGAAAGAAGATGTTAGTTGTGTACAGACCAATATCTCATTTAGGACATTGTTGACATAAAATAACACATCCACATATTGTGTACTTCTAAATTAGAGGAATTTAGTGGTTTAGAATGTTAAATTATATTTTCATCATTTTGACTTGAAATGATTTAAAAAAAATTAATAATCACATAAAATGCATTGCTCTATTTAGGGATACATTATCATAAATAAGCACTTATATACAACAAGCTCAAACCATTTATCCTATTTAAGTGATTTTGGCCCAACTATGCATTTTCACAAATTTTAAATAAAAATGATAATTTTAACACAATGGTGTTAGGAATTGAGTGTCTACATTTTTCCCTTATTTGAGAAGGCATGGCAAGACATTCAGATGAAGCAACGTCTTTTTAAAGAAAAGAGTTGTCAAGAAGAAGTTGGAAGGAAATGACCCTTGATGCCCCCTTGAGAGGACATACTAGGATGAAAGAGAAGGATGGACTCTTAAAAGGAGAGATAAAGTGAGATTAACCCACGGATGATATTAAATCCACATAAGCTATTGCTTTATGTATTGATTCTCAATGATCAAAATATAATTATAATATAATGGGCCCCAAAGATGGGGAGGAATGGGAAAGATACAATCCAAAACTATAAGATACACACTTTGAACACACCTAAAATAAGGTCCAAGCTTTGTGCTTTGTGCTTAGGAATTGATCAATCCTAAGATAAGTTTTACACTATGAATTTTCTATAGTGAGGGTAAAAGTTCGTAGATCTTGGAATTAGAAGATACAAGAGAGCATTGCTCTAAAGAAAGGAAATAATAATGTGCCCTAGTAGATCATATTTGATCAATTGATAAAATGAGTTTACCTTAGTAGGGTTGATTTTGGTCACTGATAATTAATTTTTCCCTAGTAGGGATGATTTGATTTTACAACTGATCTAAATGTTATACCCTAATAGGGAAAATTGGCAAGCATAGATCAAGGATATAACCTAATGCATAGATTAAAGATGAGTGGTTGCAAGTGTAGATGTGATGGTATAATGACTAAAATATCCATAAATAACCAAGTATATAAGGATGCACAAAGTGATGAAAGAGATGAAAATAAGAACAAAGGTGGACAAGCTAACCCAAAATACATCATGTATACCAGCGCTACTTACATAGTCCAAATGGACCTCAAACCAATGTAGTTTGCCCAAAAGTGGGAGAAAATAGAATGAGGAATGAATAAAATTGACCATTGTTTGATTATACTCATAATGCCAAGAGATGCACATCTTGTATAGAGTTAGGTGCATAATAAGCCATTAGTGTTTAGTTTCATTCGTACACTTGAGAGTTGGTGTTTAGTTTCATTGATTTTGAGACTTGGATCTAAAACACTTGGTACTTAATATAGAAAAATAAAATTATGCATCATAAGTATGAAGAAATTGTAATGACTTTGCATTCTAATTTTAGTGAGTTGACTCAAATGTGAATAATTATAACTAATTGTAATGATAAAAATTACCAATACAAGAGTTACAACTATATACATTTAAACAAAAACAAAGGCAAAGATAAAAATAATACATAAATGTATCATAACTCAAAATCAAGATATGAATATCCAAGATTTAATTAGGAACAAGAGTGTATAAAATCAAAGCAAGAACAAGTTAATAAACAACATGAAAACAAGATATGAATAATCAAGATCCATGTGTACTATTAAGAGGTACTTGTAAAAGAAAATAAAATAAAAAGACAAAATAGGAACACAAAAGACCAAGAAGAAACAAGAAGAAACATCAAAGGAAGAGAAAGGAATAAATGAAGAAATATGAAAGCACAAAAAAATAGTAATAAAAATCAAATAAACACACAAATAAGAGTTAGTCACAATGTTAGTGCAGTTTGAAAATAATCATTCATTTACATGGAGTAGATGCATTACTTTCTAAAACAATGTAACAAGAACAAAGGACACAAAATTTGCCTTCCAATGATAGGGAGACAATGTAGAATAAAATGGGGGGAAAATAATAAAAGGAAGGGGGTGGTCAAGCTGACTCCAGATATACAAGAAAAGTGGGCATTACCTACATAGTTCTATGGATGCAAGATCCAACACGAACTTCAGGCCAAATGTAGTTCTCTCAGGAAATGGGATAGAATAAAATTATGATAAGAAAATAATATTAATGTTGTACGGAAAAATGGGCTCATAAAATGGCAAGACCGTTTAGATTAGTGCTTGAAAAGTGGAAGGAGTATGGAGATCAGAATAAATAAAAGAGTAAGATATTGTTTTTATTCTTTTTGTCAATCATTTTATAATGTTTTTGTGTTTTTAGAATAAGCAATAGAAATGAAATATTTACAAAATGTCCAAGGAACTACTTAGCTAAGGAGATGCACGTCCACAAGTAAGAGTTCAAACAATAGCTAAACATTGTAACAGTCTATGTTCATAAATCAGTGAGAATGAGATCTTGTGAAGGCAATAATGCCTACCAAACAACAAAAAAATAACAATATAATAGTATACAGTGTGAGATACATCTGAATAACCACTCATTAGGAAAAAATCATGAGTTGATGTATCCATTTTCACTTGTCTATAAGAAGAAGCTACAACATACTGACCAGGCTGAATTGCTTTGTATAATTGGCATTGAATGTGTTCATTGTGCCTATGAGTCATAATCAAGATCATGATTGGTCAAGGGATAAAATATATCTAGGTTACAATAGCCCAAGGTATGAAAAGAATATGGTTCTTAAAGAGAATGGTCTAGAATGAATAGGGTCCAAAAGAGGATGGTCCAAGGTGGGATAAAAAGAGTCAAGCTAGAATATAAATGATCCAAAGTGATAATAGTAAAAATATTCAACTGTCTAGATTCATAAAATAATTTTGTTCTTGAAAGAATGGTCTAGGGTATAATGGTGGGATAAATTAAATTTAGCATAAGTTTCCCCCCAGTAAGGGGTCTTGTAGACAATGGTTCAAAATTTGTCAAGCATTGAACTACTTGAGATGTATAATGTTCATGGGATTTGGAAGTTATTTTCCACCTAGATTATCCAACCAATATGCCCCTAATTCATTATTTCTTGTAATCATATATGAGCCTATCCAATTGGGTTAGAACTTACCCTTTTTCTTGCATTCAATATTTGTGTTATTTTGTCTCTCTTTCAAGACCAAATCACTGATCTCAAACTCCTGAGGGAGAATGAACTTGTCATAGCTTCTATGCAATCTATTCTAATAGGCTTGTAAGTTTTCTAGGGCATCCAAACACTTACCTTCAATAAGTTCTAGTTCTTACAACATTGATACTCAATACTCTTCATCATCTTCAATATTCTCCAAAAAATATCATAATGAAGGCAACTCAATCTCAATCAAGATAATGGCTTTTATGCCATAAATAAGGGAGTATGGAGTGGATATTATGGGGGTTTGATGACTAGTGTGATAAGCTCAAAGGGCAAGAAAAATATGCAAGTGTTAATTACAGCCAGCATCATTGACAATCTTCTTTAAGATGGCCACAATGGTTTTGTTTGATGCCTCAGCTTATTCATTTCATTGCACATTATATGGTGTAGATTTATTATGCTTGATTTTGAATTTTACACAAAGGTCTTTAACATCTCTATTTATAAATTATCTTCCATTATTGGATATAATATGTGTTGGGAGACCATATCAACATATGATATGGTAATGTATAAACTTGGAAATCTAATTTTAGGTGACATAAGTGAGAGGAATGGCCTCAATCCACTTGGTAAAATACTTGGTAGTGGTTAAAATATGTTTATGGCCATCTGAATATGTGGGGTTTATTTTATTGATGAGATCAAGGCCCCAAATAGAAAATGGCCATGGTGTAATGATTGACTGTAGTGGCAAGGAAGGTGCATGTATCAAATTTTCATGTTGTTGACAAGGTTCACACTTCCTCATATAATTTCAAGCATCTATATCCATTTTGGGCCAATAGTACCCTATTTTGAGGAGCTTTTTAGCTAAGACTATATTGCTGGTGTGAGCCCCACATATTCCTTCATGAACCTCCTTAAGCGTTAGCTTGGGTTCTCCCAAAGATAAATAATGAAGTAGCGCTCCATCATAGACTTTATGATAAAGCATGTTTCTAATGAGGGTATAGCAGGTTATGCAGTGAAGGAAAAGTTTTTGATGATTATTGGAAAGGTCAGGTGGAAAAATGTGATCATGGAAATAATTATAAAAGTCTTGGAACTAAGGAAACTCAAGTGGGGGATTGAGACCAAAAATGGTGCATACCCTTTCTAAATATGGCAAGACATGAGTAGGATGCAAAATATTTTTAATAAGAAACTGATATTCTTTAGCACTACTATCAATCTATATCATGGACCCAATTATTTGCATTGCATCGGTAGATCTATTATTGGCCCTTGGTACTTTTTCAAACTATAGAGATTTAAAATGAACCTTGAGATTATCCATAATATTCTTATAAGGTATAAGCTTTTAATTTTTATTTTGATATTGATTAGTGGTTTGATTGATAATCAATTTAGAATCCCCATAGACCATTAAGTGATAGATATTCCACTACAAAACAAGATGAAGTTATGTAAAAAGTGCTTCATACTTAGCCATATTATTGGTACAATGAAAATTGATATGAAACACCTTGGGAATAAGATCTCCTTGTGATGTAATCAATAAAATGTTGGCTCTAGATCCATGAGAAGTGAAGGAACCATCAAAATAGAGCTTCCATTGATTAGGTTCATGTTGTACTTCTTCTATTGTCATAAAAGAATCATCTAGAAAGGTGAATCTGAGTGGTTGAGTGTCTATAATGGGGCTTTTACAAGTTGATCAAAAATAACCTACCCCTTAATAGCTTTTTGATTCTAATACTCAACATCAAACTCATTTAAAATCATGACCCATTTGTCCATGGATCCTATGAGAGTTTATTTAGATAATAAAAATTTTATGGGATCCACTTTAACAATAATAATGGTTTTGTTGTTTAGCATATAATGTCACAACTTTTGGGATGCAAACACCATAGCTAAACATTCCTTCTCAATAGGCATATAATTAGGTTTAAAATCCACCAATGTGCAGTTTAAATAATAAACTACATGTTCTTTACCTTGATCATTATGTTGGGTCAAAAGTGCCCCCAGTGCATGCTCAGTTGTTGCAATATACAAAAGCAATGGTTGCCCAAGTGTTGGTGATATCAAAACTAGTAGGTTGGCCAAATATGCAATGAGCTTCACAAATGCTCATTAGAACTCTTAATCCCATTAAAACATGACCCCTTTCTTCAAGATATTTGTAAATGGGTGGCACTAATCTACCAATTAAGAAATGACCCTGTGAATAGACTGAATTGTTCTTTACAAGCTTTAGAACTGTGTAAGATTTGAAGATGGAGGCATTTCAACAATGGTCTTGACCTTAGTAGGGTCGAATTCAATACCTCTTTATGATATAATAAACCCTAGAAATTTTCCTAAAGTTATGCTAATGATACACTTCTTGGGATTTAGATAGACCTTGTACTCAAGAATTCTCTCAAATATTTTATGTAGAAAATTAGGATGTTTGGCACATGTTCTTGATTTAGCTAGGATGTCATCAACATAGTCTTCAACAATATCATGCATCATGTCATGGAATATGATATTCATAGCACACTGATAAGTGGGTCTAACATACTTCAAACCTAATGGCATGACTTGATAATAGAATGTTCCCCACAATATGGTGAACTTAGTCTTATGTTGATTTTCTTAAGCTATCTTGATTTGATTATATCCAAAAAATCCATCTATAAGGGACATCATCTCATACCCAATAATAAAATCAATAATCATGTCAATTTTGGGTAGAGTAAAATCATCTTTGGGTCATACTTTGTTGATATCTCTAAAATAAATACAAATATGTATGCCCTATGGTTTTTTGTTGACTAGAAATATGTTTGATATCCATTCAGAATAATACAGTGGTCTGATGAAGCCTCCTCTCAATAATTTCTCTAGTTCTACTTGTAATAATAGAGTGATGCATGGATACATCTTCCTCAATTTTTGTTTGACTAGTTTGGCATCTAGATGAACAACAAGTCGATGTACAACCAAGTCAGGGTCTAAGCTTGGCATGTTGAAATATACCCATGCAAAAATATCAATAAAATCCTTCAAAATGGATATAATGTGTTCTCCCTCCTCCTCAGTGAGAGAAGCCCAAAGGTAAACAATTTTGGGGCCATCAAATGTTCCCAAGTTCACTTCAACAGTGTTTTCTACAAGATGTGTAGAACCATCTTCAAGAATAGTAGGCAATGTGTGATCATGATCTTATTTTCTACTACAATTTCTTGTTGTTCTTCCCAGATATCTAGATAATGTGATGAATCCTCCTCTCAATAATTTCTCTAGTTCTACTTTACCAATAGAGTGATGCATGGATAAATCTTCTTCAATTTTTGTTTGACTAGTTTGGCATCTTGATGAACAACAAGTCAATGCACAACCAAGTTAGGTCTAAGCCTAGTATGTCAAAATATACCCATGCAAAAATATCAATAAAATCCTTCAAACTAGATATAATTTGTACTCCCTCCTCAATGAGAGATGTTCCAAGGTAAACAATTTTGGGACCGTTAGATGTTCCTAGGTTAACTTCAACAGTGTTTTGTACAAGAAGTGTAGAACCATCTTCAATAATAGCAGGTAATGTGTGATCATGATCTTCTTTTCTACTACAGTTTCTTGTTGTTCCTCCTAGATCTCTAGATAATGTGATGAATCTAAATCCACCAATTTAGGTAATGACCAACTAGCAAAAATATTATGAAATTCAAGAGCGAGATACTCAAAGACTTGTTACTATTCTAACATGATGTTAGTTCTATCTAAGGAGCTAGGACTTGATGGACCTTGTGTGTCCTTTGGGGATGAGAAAACTTTCCCTTCCAAGAGTGCCTAAAATAGGTTTTCACTCAAGGGCTTGTCTTTTTCTTTACCTTTTCCCTGACCAATGAGTGCCTCAAAGAGGTTTTCACCCAAAGATATTGATGTTTTATGTTCTTCATGACCAATAAATTTTGCCTACTCTCTAAATTAGGTAGAAGGATCTAAATAAAAATCAAATTCTTGCTTATGATTTCTAATGGGTAATCTATCCTTGAGGCCCATATACTCTATAATTGATTCTTTATTTTATAGTCTATCAAGGTGTATGACCAAATTTTATTGGTCTGAATCAATGAGTTAGGGATGGCAAAGGCATAGGTAATAATGGGGTATTAAGGTCATAATTGAATTTGAATCAAATAAGTTTATGTCAGCAATCTCATTAAAAAGACTATAATTGGAGGCTACGTTACTACCAAGAATCTCATCACTAGTTGATTTAGAAGAATCACTATCGAAAGTCATGAGGTCACCCTCAGGCAGTATAAATTTGAGACCGTGATTCAAATTAGGTCTACCAGCTAATAAAGGTTCCAAGATTCCTTATACTCATGGGCTAAGGCCTTTTCCTATATAATAAAAATTATCCATGATCTAATTAGGGATAGGATATCTTCTATTCTGAAAATAATCAGCAATGTCATCAAAATATAACCAGTCTCCTTCAGTGAAATCCTCTTGATCCTATTTTGGTGAAGTAGTAGGTACAAATACCATTGGTGGCTTTTGTGTTTCTCTCTTCTTTTACCAAATCATGTTGGGTATGTTAGGGATTTTAGAATGTTTGGTTTTACCAAATGATTTAAGAGAATTTGATAACTTATTAATATGGAAGGCATCCTTGAGATGGTACATGGAAATTCCTACATCTTCTATAACAACCTATTTTTTAAGAGTTATGGGAAATGGATCAGCCAAAGTGGAAGCAAGGTCACTAAGGTTGATATAATTATATTTTGGTAGATGCAAAACTATTTCTTTATTATTTATAATGAATTCAGAACTAGGACAATAGTTATAATTACAAAACTTAGCCTCTAGGTGTTTGCAATACTGATAAGGTTATAGATCAGCAAGAATGGTGACCTTGATCCCATTTTAGGGAAACTTAAGGAACTAATACAAGGTGGATGGAATGGCTTGTACTTCATGGATCCAAAGGTGACCATAAGTATGTTAAAAGGCAATTCAAACTCCATAATATGTAACAAAGTGTGATGCGACACAGACTCAGCAATGATTGGCAAATAAATAGTACCATAAGACTCCCTCTTAGCATTATTTTAAGCCTTTATGGTGATCATCTCTAGCTGAATGTACTTTGTAGTGTAGCCCGATATCTATACTAGTTTGAGGGACACTATGTTCAACCTTGAACCATTATATATAACAATCTACTTGATTTTATATTTTTTAATGATGACCTCTATATACAATGGGTTGTTATGGCTAGGACCAAGAGTGAACATGTCTTTTTAATCAAATTTGAGTTGTCAAAATGAAGACAAATGCCCCACAAGTTTTGGAACTACTCAGGACTAATATCTTGGGGAATAATGGATTATTGTAAAAGGCCATTTAAAATAGTTATATAGACTTTAGACATCTGCATAAATATGCATAGGGGTTTTACTCAGTTGGTCCAATAGACTATAAGGATTTTCAATAGTAGGATGAGATTATTTATCCTTTGCTAGCATAGTGTTCAACTTTAGATCTGAAGGCATAATGTTTACATTGGGTTCAGTAGTAGAAGAGGGCAAAGGGCCTTAAAGAGTAACTCATGAGCATCTAGTTGTGATTGCAAAATCTAGAGGTGACAAGGAGCAATTATAATTAGAATACAAAGTCAAAGGGCAATGGAGGGTGACTCATAGGCATCTAGATGCATTAGAGCAATTTGGAGTTGGTGAGGAGCCATTATAATTTGAGGAAGGATAAGGTCCAAAAATTGTAGCCCATGCAAACCGAGGTGCAATTTAATTGCCTAAACTCAACATGGCATTACTTTAGGGACAAGGTGTTGACCCTATAACAATTGGTCTAGTACTTCAAGGAGCATGAGACATTTCATGGGTTTTAATAGTAACAGTGGCAATGTGGTTTGAAAAAATGCATCCCATGATATTATTGTAGTCACAAGGCATTTTGTTGCAACCCAGTTTGTTAGCATGGGTATTATGATCATGTTGATTACAATTTTTACCCTAATTCTAATTTTGATTATGTCACTAATTTTATCCTTGGTTTTTATTGTTCCTTTTTTATTGTTAATTATGTCTAGGTTATGGATCTTTTTAGAATCCCATATCCTAATTAGTGTCATGTGGACTAAATTTTATCTCAACTTCACCACTCTCAATAAAATATTCAGTAAATTTTTGTAACTAAACACAATGGTATGCACCATGACCAATAACATGACGGAAGTTACAAAATTTGTTTGCCCAATACTAATTGGGTTTGGGTTAATCTTTAATAAATGGCCTTGGTATAGTTCATACAATCAAATTAGTTGTTATGAACTTTTAGAACATAGACTCAATAAGCTCTCCTAGTTTTCTAAAGACTCTGAAGTTTTTATTGAATACCCTTTAGGGAGGTACTCTTTACAAAGTTTTTGGTGAATTAGGTGGAACTAGTTGCACATTTGGAGTTGGTAGAGCCTGTACTATTTTTACATGTTTTGATTTAGTTACTCAATTTCTAACCATGTTCTTGTTTTTATTGAACCCCTTGGGTTTATTTTTTACAACATTTTGACTAGGATTTTGAGTTTGATTTTATTTTTAACCTTGTGAATAAATATTGACAAAGTTTTTGGTGATAAGTGCCTTCTCAATTGAAACACCTTTGTCGATAATTTCTTCAAATGTATATGTGCAAGCAAGTTGTAGATTGTGTGACACCTTAAGATGTAGATTTTATGCAACAAATGTTAGCCAACTATTTATGTGGAAAATTATGTTGAAAGCATATAAGTAATTCTCTCCACCATTGTACATATGTTGTGAAGCATTCTCCATCTCATTATTTCAATTTGCATAAGTTAATAATGGTCAGTTCATGTTCAATATTATAAGAGTAGTGGTTGATATAATTTTTAGATAGGTCAATCCAATCCACAACTGATTCCTTGGGTAACTTAAGAATCCAATCTAAAGCTTATCCTGCTAAACTTTGTGGAAATAAGCGAAGCAAATAAATGTTGTTGTAAGTTACCTCTTGGCATAATATAAAAAATATCTGAATGTGTTCATGAGGGTCACCCTTTCCTTTATATTTGCTAAATTTGGGTGCCTTAAAAAATAAGGTAGAAAGGGTACTTGGATAATACTCAAATCAAATGGATATGGACATATCTTGTCAAATTTTTACTTCTTGATTAGGTTTCCTATCTCCAATCATGACATAATTTCTTTCATTGAATTCCACTCTTGCATGTTTGGTGCATTGGTGGGTGGAATATAAAACTATTGGGGTAGTGTGTGCCCTTGTTGCATGGATTTATTAGGGATATACACCTTATGATCATCAACTTTGTTTTGGTTCACTCCTTGAGTCAAGTAAGTGAGTCATTAATTTTTGGGTTGATAAACATTTCTTGAAGTTGGTCACCTTGAGTTGTAAGTGTTTTGTTTATTTTGGGTATTTTGTGGTCTATTCACCAAATTACATGTTTGTTGAGAAGAACTTTCCAAGTTGTTTTGTATAATTTCCTCAATATGAATTGAACATTTTGGTCCTTGGTTCTGTGAAGGAACAAGAGGTTCTTGATGATTTAAAAATGTATGCTCCATGTCTAACAAAGCATGTTATAAAACCTTTCGGTACTTGGGTTGCTTAATTGAGACATATTGATCCATTGTAGGTGTGTTCTCAACTAAAGTATGTTGTGTTGGTTCCACCACATTCCCTTATTCCTTGGAAGCATCATTGTGTATATAAGTGGCAACTAAAGATTCAGTCAATTCCATGATAAGTTGGTCTACATATTATTGACTTATCTTTTTGATCATGGTGACAATATCTTGATCATTGTGTGTTGACTCTATGAGCACTTTCTTCCCTTTGCTATAAGATGAGATGTTTGTTTTTGCAATATGAGCGAGAGATTATTCTCTCTGTTGTTCTTCTACCCTAACCAAGGTATGCAATTATTCCATAGGAAAGTATGATTGAAATCTAGCACCTGATTCAATCAACCGTAGGAGTGGTTCATCTTTATCTTTTAGGGGTTGATGTTTGAAATAGTCTTCTTTAGATCTTACAATCATGGGAATGTCTTCAAATACCATATAATTGTCTTGTCCATAATAAAAGTGCTCTTCTTCATAGCTAGGGCTATAAGAGACCCCACTACAAGTATACCTTTGAGTCATGTTTAAAAGGTTTATTCTCTACATATGCTCAGATTTGAAGTATGTGTTTGCAAACATTAACAAGGTGTGTTTTTATTTCCTCCAAATAAGTGACAAGGTAAAAAGAGACTATAATAAAGAGAAGGTGGTGTAGTACCACATAATTAGAAGAAATGGTTCATGAATTTCCTCAACTTTGGTGGGTTAAAATCATCAAACTGGAAGAGGATATGATAATTTTGAAACCTAAAGTGTAAACTAGTACACCAAACATAGGTCAAACAAAATGTTAATTCCATAACTCTAGGGACAAGTTGCTACTAGAAAATTAGAAGGAAGTCTTTCTAATGAGGAAATAAATAACGCAAACTAAGAAACTCAAGATTTGAAAACACATAAGAATTCTTAAGTATAGAACTAAAACCAAACAAGAAGCACAATGTTGCCACATGGTAATAGGAAGTATGAAATTAGTTCTATAACTTAGAGTGTGAGTGATATGTAAGATAACCTAAGTTCATAATGATCAAATGATGATGAGTCTACAAAATGACCTTTAACCCAAATGGGAAATCATACCCAAGTTAACTAAAACCAAGTGCAAATGGTAAACCAATTAACACATTGGCCTAGAACTTAGAAAGCAGATTCCAAATTTGAATTAAAAATTAAAGGACTTGGATATTTTTAGAAAATGTTTTAAACTCAAATGGGTAGCATAACAACATTTTTTAGATAAGACAAACACAATGTTTCAAATGAGGATTTGAACAGGGCAAAATATGATTTTGATTTGGTCAGCATAACACCTCCTTGTTCAAATAAAATGGTGGACAAAAAATGTGTTTGGTTGACATGTTTTGGTTAACAAACAAGTTTTAGACTCAATAAAATCCAAGCAAGTAAAGGAAAAGATCAATGCAATTAAGTATAATATCTAAAGCCCTAAACTAACAAGGTTAATTCATATTACTAAATTTTGTCTATATATGTGCTCTTGGGAGGATTTTAAGTCTTAATCTAAAAATAAAATTGCATGAAGTAGTAGGGTTTTTACACCCCCTTTCTCCCAATATATTGTATGGTGACATGGAACATCATGCTACTTGCCATGTATCAACAATATGTCTACGATAAGTGGGATTGTTCTAAAACTTAAATTTTTGACCATATAGATGGTCCCAAGTGTGATTAAAATTAGAGATGCCTCACATCAATTAAGTTCATAGCAGTTAACCTATTATTCAAGGGTTTAATCCTTTGCATATCAATTCCATTATGTACTGCTTAGTGGAATCCCCTAGTTAACCAGACCTAACTCGAGTTTTTGTTATGATTGGAGAGGTTGGCCACTCAAACCCTTGGAAATCATAGCATATGTGCCCTAATTTATATACCCCATCATGAATTAGGGTTGAAAAAATGTCAAGAGATGAAACCCTAGGTCAAATCTTTCCTAAAGAACCCATGAGGAGGCTATGAACTCCTACTCACAAGCCAAGTTGCATAAAATAAATGACCAAGTGAAAAGACTTTAAAGGTTATGTTTAGATCAACCAAACCATATGGGTTTTGGGGAGTGATTCAACAACATTATTTTCACACCTTGGACAAGGCACAGTTATAAGTAAAAATTGATTTTGGTCACCTAAGTTCCCCAAAGGGGATGGGGGAGAGTATACATGCATCCTTCATTTGTAAAAAATAAAGAAGTATAAAATGATCTAACATAAATAAAACACTTTAAAGAATTTGTAATTTAAGTGAATGTTTATTTTATGCACCAAATTGAGATATTTGTGAAGTTTTTGTCCCCTTGGACTTAGTTGAAAATTTTGAAAACTTTCACAAAACAACTAAGTATAAAGCATCTAAATTCATTTTAAGCACCAAAATGCAATTTTCAAGACTTAAGCATGTTCAAATTTGGCATTTTTCCATGTGTGTCCTATAATTTTGATAGGGTTTCCCTCTACTTTAAATTACAAATATCAATGAAACAAGCAAGATTTAAAAACTTGCTCTTGGGTTTCTCTATTTTCTTGTACATTGACCAATGTCAGTTACAATAAAACCGATGATGGTTATAATAGAACTGATGCCAATTGATAAAAATTGATGTCGATTACCTTTGAACCCTTAGGCAAAAATTATTATTTAAAAAAACTTGTATAAGCCTAAATTAGTATAAAATCTCTAGAAAAACCTTTTATATCATGCAATAAAATGTTTAAACAGAGACATAAAATCCAAAATATCAAATTGTAACATTCATGAAAGCTCAAAAAACCTAATCTTTCTATCATGTTCTGCCCTACATAAGAACCGATGTTAGTTAGATAGAACTAATTTCAATTACATAGAACTGATACCAGTTACTATGTAAACTATGTGTCAACAAAAGCACAAAAACACAAGAAAAATAATGTTAAAACTTGATTTTTATGGATTTTTAAGGACTTTTTAGCAAATCTAAAGATGCCAAGTTGGTCTTCTTGCTTGAATGGGATGCATCATCCCATCGGGCATGCCAATATGTAGATATGGAATTCAAAGTGAGTTAGATCAAACATTAGTCAATAAAACTCAAGAAAAATGCATAAGAACATAGCTAACTAAGACAACTCCTTTGACAGGATTTTGCAATTCACAATTATGAGATATTGAAAGAAAGCATACATAATGCATTCCTAAGAGCTTCCCACCATCCAAATACAACTCAAAATGTGATTTTTCCCTTGATTTGGTGGCCAAGTCTTTAGCAATGATGCAAGGCAAAGCTCCTCCATCATCTCTTATTCACCAATGAAACTAGGATCATGATATTTAAATCAATGTTATGCCTATCTTGAATCTATCCTATTCCAAATTAAGCATTATAACACTACACAAAGAAAGGTTGTCGATATAATTATGCATAATAAGTTTACACAAATTTAGCTTAAAAATGGTGGTCTTGGCTCTCTTATTTATAGATTTTTGAATTTGATCAGAATCAACCATGACCATCCATCTTGAGATCAAGATATGTGGTCATGAATTAATTAAATTTTGGAGACTTAAAATCATAAATACCCTCATAAATATTTGTAAGGAAGGGGAATAAAAGAGCCATGGGAGCCCTAATATTTATTGCATTTATGGTTTATGGAAGCCACCCCACAAATGATGTTATTTGATGATGTAGATACTATAAATCAATTCCCAATTAAAATATATTAAATAGCTTCCATGGATTTTCCATTTAAGCTATTAATTTAGATTAATTTGCCTAAGTGAGATTAGTCAAAATTTTATGCAATTTTTTAGAAATTGGTTGCACATTATTAATCAAATTGGTCAAAATGTCATATTATTGGGTCATAATTTGACTAAAGTGGAATTAGAAGAAGATGTTAGTTGTGTACAAACCAATATCCCATTTAGGACATTGTCAACACAAAATAACACGTGGATGTGTCATGTGCTTCCAAATTAGAGGAATTCAATGGTTCAAATCATCAAATTGCATTTTCATCATTTTGAGTCAAAATTATTTGAGAAAAATTAATAATCCAATAAAATGGATTGCCCTATTTAGATATACAATAGGCTAAATTAGAACTTTCATACAACAATCTCAAACCATTTTTCTTGTTTAAGTGATTTTGGCCCAAATTATGCATTTTCACAAATTTCAAGTAAAATTGACAATTTCAACACAATGGTGTTAGGAATTAGATGTCTACACGCATCATATATCCTTGTTACATGAGTTTAATTTACATGAATCAACTCTATACTTGTGTTTATGTTTGCCTTTGGACCTACATGGTATTTTAAGATTTGATGGGCTTTATTGTGCAAACATCTAAAGTGTCAACTATATACACACTAATGTGTTGATTGTATACACACTAAAATATAAAGCTCCAAACTTTTGTAATTTATGGAGGGGGTGAGGGGGGGAGAGGCAGTTCTTTCTAATAGTTTTAGGGGGGTTACTTTATGCCTGGCCTCCCTTGCTGTTCATTTAGTTTCTACTTCAACTGCACCATGGATCACAATTTGGTTCCACTTCTCACTCCATTCAATTATCATGACTAGAAATATAAAGTGCAAATTTTTATAAGGTTTACACAGGATAACCATTAATATGGAAACTGAACTAGAACTTGGTGCAGATAAAAGTAAGTAGTATAATAGGTGTGATGAATCATATGAACTTTTGTGTTTGCCTATTTCTTCTGACTTACTTGTTCACATTGAATCTACTAAATCACTACATGATATTTTGAATATCTTGGAACAAATCTTTGGAAAGTAGGATGTATGGGTCATAAGATAGAGAATGAGCTCATTAGTTTGATTCCAGGTAGTTTTGACACTATACAACACTTTTTCACGAAACTTAAATCACTTAAGTTATAATTGAAATTATGTGGCATAGAGAAAAAGGATGAATAATTGATCCTCTCTAGCCTTGTCAAGTTAGGTCTTGACTATTCAGTTTTTGTCTCTACCTTTTATGTTACAAAATGTGCCTTAGGAGGTACATGGAGTATGTCGGCCTTAGATGATTTTTCCAAATAATTAACTAGGATCAATACAAGCTCATCCAAATGGCTAAGTCCTCTAAATTACATGCTTTGTTGAGTCAAGTTAAACTGAAGACTTCAATTAGTAAAGAGAAGAAACAAAATAAGGACCAAGAGCAACAAAAGAGTCAAAAATAAAATGCTAAGCCAAAAGTATCATATGAGACCTCATATTTAGGTGGTAAACCCAAAAAATAAAGGATAACATGTGCCTATTGTAAGAGAATTGGGCATGATGAAATAAAATGTATGAAGAAATCGATTGATTAACTAAGAAAGATGCATGATAAAAAACAACATCAATGTCCCTGATTCAATCAAATCGATCTCATCACCATAGGAACATTCTAAGGAAAAAGATAGTAGTAATGTAAAAGGTAAGGGAAAAGTGCTTGTTGCATTTGCATATTATCCATCCACATGGGTGATTGAGTCTGGTGCCTCACATCACATGGCTTCTTCATGAGACTTGGCCTCATCTTTAGAGCCATGTTCTATGCCATCTATTTTGATAGGTGATGACACTTATATTAAATTTTGTGGGAGAGGGTTTTTTTAATTTGATGATGGAACATTCAAATATGTTTTATGTGTTCCCACACTATCAACTAATCTCCTATCTATTTACCAAATCACCCATATTGGATCAAGTAAGAGAGTTGAGTTTACTCTAGATTTTATGGTCGTTAGTGAGTTTCATAGTAATACTATAGTGGATATTAGGAAATCAAATCACTATTCAAGGTCATACACCTACTCAAATTTTACTCTTTATTACCATTCTACTACATTATTCACTCATTCTAATTGGGTAATTAAACTATGGCATGAGTGATTTGTCCATATAAACTATCACTACTTAGAATAACTTAGTCAATAAGATATGGTAATAAGGTTTCCACGTGTTCAGTTTTATGACAGTGTTTGTGAAGGTTGCATGCTTGGTAAACATCCTAAAGAGAAATATGACAAAGTAAATTCATGGAGAGCCACTCAAATTTTAGAGCTAATTCATAGTGAAATCTCTTGTCCATTTTCAAACCCTTCATTCAACAGGGCTAGATACATGTTTACCTTCATAGATGACTTCCCTAGGTATACTTGGGTGCATTTTATTCAACAAAAGTCTGAGGTATTTTACCATTTTAAGGATTTCAAGGCTCTTATTGAGAAACAATCAGGTAAAACCATCAGGTTTTTACTTACTGATAATGGTGGTATGTTAGTCATCACTTTGATTAGTTCTGCACTTTAGAAGGGATTGATCTACAATGAATAGATCCATACAATCCTCAACAAAATGGTGTTGTATAATTTAAGAATAGATCTTTGAAGGAAATATCAAATTGTATGATACACTCCAAATCACTTACACCACAATATTGGGTAGAAGCCATTAACTATGCTTGTTATATCCAAAATTATGTTCTTCACAAAACATTGAAAGGAATCATTCCTTTTGAAGTTTGGACCAATAAAAAGCCCAAATTCAAGCACTTTAGGTTCTTTAAATCTCTAGCTATGGCCCACATTCTTAATAAAAAATGTAAGGCCATGGAACGTCAGAGTAGGCCTTGCATATTTGTTGGGTATGCATAAGGTGTTAAGGGATGTATGCTATTTCATCCTACCATGCATGAGTAGTTTATTGAGAAGATTATACACTTTCAAGAGGGTCCATCAAACTTCACACTTGAATATTATCCCTCCTTCTTGGACTCACTAGGATATGATTATATTTTAGATGATTCATATCATCTATATCAGATACTTGACGATGAGGATTATTCTTCCAATTTAGATGATGAGGATATTGATAGTAATTCACTTCATTCCATTCATAATCGCATTTATGAAGTTAAAGAATCTCCTCCTGATTCTTTGACTTTAGGTCCTCTTTGGGTTAGATAGACTCTATAGAGTGAAGGTGATTGGGTCGGGGATCTATCAAATGTCAAGTGGACTCATTCATAATTTCAAGGTGTTCTACTTGTTTTCATTGCTTGTTCTTATGATCCATAGTCACTTCATAAGGCATCTGACATTCTTGAGTGGGATACAACTAAGCATGAAGAGTATAGTTCCTTAATTAGGAACCACACTTGGGATTTAGTACCCCTTCTTAAGGGAAGGAAACTTGTTTGATGTAGGTGGATATATTGAACAAAATTTATAGCAGATGGGTCATTGGATAATTTTAAAGCAAGATTGGTAGTGAAACAATTTTCACAAGTTCCTAGCATAGACTATACTGAAACATTTACTCCAGTCATTAAAATGAATTCTATTCAACTCACTATTTTCATTACCATAGATTATCATTGGGATGTTCATTAGATGGATGTGAAGAGTGTCAATCTTCATGGTGATCTTGAGGAGGGGATATATATAGAGCAGCCACAAGGTTTTGTGTAAGATTCTTCCTTAGTGTGTAAACTTTGGAAATCTGTCTATGGCCTCAAATAGGCCCCTCAGGCTTGGTATGCCTAAATGGATTCATTACTTCTGATAGTTAGGTTCATTATATGTAATTTTGATTTGAATTCTACATCTTGTGGTAGGATAATTCACTCTTGATTATGGTTTTATATGTGGATGACCTATTGATCACGAGGAGTTATTCATCCTCCATTACAATAGTGAAAATTACTTTACATGATAAATTATCCATGACTAACTTGGGTTTGTTGCATTATTTCCTTGGTATTGAGATTTAATAGTCTAACTCAAGGATTACCATTACACAATCCAATTATGCTCTTGATTTTCTTGCATGGTTTCACATAGATGCTTATAAGCTAGCTCCAACTCCCTTTATTTTTGGATTCAAACTTGAGGCTGAGTGTTCTTCTCCATTGGTTAATGATACCTTATGTTGACAAATTTATACTAGCCTCATCTATATGACTCACACTAAACTTGATATTTCATAAGCAATGTTCATGGTCTCTGGGTTTATGTAGACATTGCATGAGCTACACTAGAAAGCATCCAAATAGATTCTCCACTACATTTAGGGTACTCATAGTTTTGGGGTTAAGTATAGAGAAGGCATTGATATTGATTTGATTGGATACACAAATTTAGACTAGGCTAGTGATATTTAGATTTGCAAGTCCACTTCAAGATATAGTTTCTCACTTGGTTTAGGACCAATTAGTTGGTCTAGCAAGAAGCATAATGATATTACTTTATCATCCACTGAGGCTAAAGATAGAAGGGATGTAAATGGTGTTGCTAAAGTTATTTGGATTCAATGGATTATTAATGATTTTGGTATAAATTTTTAGTGACCCACAGTCATCTTTTGTGAAAACCAAATCACCATACAGATCTACAAGAATCTAGTCCAACATCAATAGACCAAGTGTATTGAGATTCATATGCACTCCATTCGAGAACTCATTTATGGATAGGTCATTGATCTTAGATTTTACTAGACTATAGAGTAGATAGTTGATATGTTTACCAAACCTTTCATTGAGATTAAATATCTTTAATTGCATATTCTTCTTGGGGTACAGGCTGCATCAACATCATCTTTAGGGGCTTTTATTCCTCTCATTCTTTTCTCTCTTTTGGGGGGAGGAGTTTTTTCCTATGGGTTTTATCTTTTTCCTTCCACCTTGTGATAGTTGTATTGTACTTGGGTACCTCATTAGGCCATGTTGTTGAGACCCATTTTATTTACCCACCTAAGCTACGCTTAAGGGGCATGTTAGTGTATGATATTATTTTTTTGTATTTATTATTATGGATTATTCCTATACATGTATTTAGCTTACTTAGATGTAATATTGAGGTCATGTAGGTGTAATAACGAGGTAATTAGAGTGCACATGCACCTATTAAAATTGTATTCAAATTGGTGGGTGAGGATACCCTTGACATTTATCCACCAATATTGACATATTACACATGGAGCACATAATTCATTTGGCAAATGTCTTATGTTCACATTGTCAAATGTATTGTCTCTATGCCTCTCTTGTACCTATAAATATGCCTCTCATCTAAGATATTATTAATGAGTTATAAATGTAATCTTATCATAACTATTTTCTATTTTGATTTCATTCTCAACAATGGAGTTCTACTTCTATTTTCTTTGCATTCATAGTTCATGTGTTTGATTCTCACCAATTGGATCTTGGACAGTTCTATCAAGTTCAATCATCATTGGTCTAATGTTTATGTTTAGTTTCATTTTGAGCTCATTACATGGTAGTTTGTCATTAGACAAGATGTGCCCTTGGCACCAGTTATATGGATCTAATTTGTTATAACTCCTAGACATGATGGTGAGTGAGCTTGACCTAGTGTGACTGAGTTGGAATCCATTACTTTGAATGATGCTTACCTAGTGATTCAGATTATTGTTGTTGGTGATGTTAGGTGTATTATATCATACATAAGATGGTGGATGGTGCATTGGTGGTATACCTTATTTCTTGTTGTGGTTGAGGGTACCCCTGAGCCTTAGGGTGGAGGATCAAATAAGGGTGAGGTAGTAGCTATTGATCCTAATGTTACTCCTATAGCTATGATTATGTATATATGTTATAAAAATATTTGCATCATTATTTTTTAATTTAATAGCTTTGTCATTGATATCATGCATTGTTGTTTTATAGGAGGTGGTGATTATTGGATGAAAATCATAGGGTGAAAATTTTAGTTTTTACTAAATGCATGTTCGGTAAGGCAATTTTTATGGGTTTAGTTGAGTGTGCTATAAATAATTGGTGAGAATACCCCATTATTTTATAGAGCTTCTATATCCACCATTATTATGTGTTAATTGCATCATATCAGTATGATTTGAGATCTAGGCGTGATGAAGACATAATTGATTAGAACCAAATTAGAGTTGATTTGATGAGGTAAAAGATGCCCCCATAGTTCCATCTATAGAATTGGGTTAGAATTTACTAGTTGATTATATTTGATTTCATCATGAGCATACCACTTTATAGGCATGAGCGTTTATCTATGAGGATTAAGAAAGGAGGAGTTTATCCCGATTGAGGTATCCACATGATGATAGTGGGGCCTCTTTATCATGATCCCCCATGTTAATTATTAGAGATGTTAATGTAGATGGCCAAGGGCTGATTATTGAGTGACTTTATATATATATATATTACATTCATTATCATATTGAACATTTGTATATTTTGCTTATGTGGAATGGATGTTGCATATGTTTTAAGAGTTTTTCCATTCTATAATTTTAATCATGTGATCACATTATTACTTAGTACCTTGATGTGTTTTGTATATGAAAAAATATATTAATGATATATTATTTAATTTTTAACACTTGTATAAGGAAACTAACTAAGACACATAGAATGAGTTGACCATCCTAATGCAAATAAAAATTATGCACCGTATTGATCATCATTTATAACTAGATTTTGATACTAAATCTTTGTCTTTATATTAGTATAGATAGTCACAATTGTATTAGTTATGTGGGATACTTGTGGTTGATATTGGTTGTGCTCTTGTGAAGTGGTTGATATTGGTTGTGCTCTTGTGATTTTTTTTAATTATGCATTAGGTGTTCATATCGCTAATTTGAAGCTTGGTGCATTTACTTTGGGACTCACATCTATTTAGTGCAATATGTAGCTTTATATTGGACCATAGTGTCCTTAATATTTATTATATTACTTTGGAATGTTAATTAATCACCCTCTAAAATAAAACATAAATTTGTATTATCCTTATTCATTTTTTCACTCATTTTTTATAACCATGGCTATCCAAAAATTACATTTCCTTGTGGAAAATTCCATTGTACAATTAATAGTGTATTCATTGTATTGAGTCCCAAAGTGATCAAAAAAATAGTATGTCCCATATCATACCCATGTGTATACTAAAAATATCATTCATTGTATCCCCTACTCCAAATAAATTCTATTGTGCATGTATTATTATTTTTTATATTATCTACAATAATATCTTCTCTGTATTTTTTTAATGAGAGCTCGAATGACCATTGGTTCCTTCTCAAGAATTTTATGTGATATCTTGGCCTTTTTAGGATGATATGTAGGAGGAGATGAAGAGGTGTATATTATTATCTTATTTTCCATTTTCACAAATGCATTACCCCTTTATTTTCAAGTTATGTAATCTTTTATTGCAATACATAACAACCATTATCTTGATGTCCATTAATACTATGCTAAGTGAAAATTGATTTGCCTTTTACTTTCTTGAGAGGATGAGGTGGATGATATTAATTATAAGGGAGGGTGATTAACTTCTAATCTAAAAATTTTCATATAATGTCATGGGGTCGATCTCTAAAACTATCAAACTTAAGTGGTTGCCTCTTATTAAAAGTAGATTTATTCACATTAGAAGGTGTTTTGTAAACTAATTATTTCCCTTTATTAAGGATATTAACTTGCTCTTTCTTGATTATATTTATTTACATTGACTCTTCCTTCTTATGAGATAATTTAATTGGACTCTTTTATTTATTAAAGGCCAAATGTGATTCCACCCTCTTATCGGTAGCTTTATTCTTAGGTGACTAAGGCATTGATTCATTTGCATTAATAGCCTTATATGTTATGAAATTAAGATCACATGCATATTTAAATCCATCTATGTATAAATTATCAAAATAAGTATTAATATTATGCATGGCTCTTTATTTGAGTGGAGATATAAGACCCCTCCCTACTAAAGATGAATTATTTTTTTAAATTCAAGGGTTGATATGTTAAAGAATGTAAATTAGTCTTAAATTTTAAAATATGATCTTGGATAATCTCATCATAGCCCTATTGAAAACCTTATATACATTATAATGTGAACCTAGGCACCATATGTTTGTGATAATATTATAGGAACACATATTCTATTCTCTTGAAATTAGCTAAGGAGCCACTACATAGACTATAAAATGAATCTAAGGCATCTCTTGTTAGGCTTCTATGAAAAGATTTAAGTAAGATGTATCCATCATTAACACATTCTCCAAAATAATGTGTATTTTTAATTAAATTAATACAAGGATATCTATGACCATCAAACAATAGGAGTATAGGAATAAAAAAATCCTTTGGAGGTGAATATTCATAGATAGCTCATGTAAGGGGTCTTCCTAAAATAACATTATATTTAATATTAGCAAAACATGATCTAGTTTTCAAAGTGAGATTGATTACTTATCTTTGGAAGTCGTCAATAACATGCATCATGGACACAATATGATTAGTGGGGTTATTAGTCGTTTGTAAAGGCTCATGGGTTGTAATTGACTGTCTACTTTAAACATTGGTATAAGGGAGTTAGGATTAATATCATTGCATGGATTATGATTTCATTCTAAGGTAAATCAATGAATACTTTATAATCATAAAATATCATGGTATTCTTATTACATTGAGTTTTTATAGAAGGAAAGACATCACATTATATTTCATTGGATTCTTTTATCTTTAAAAAGAAGCGAGAGACATCACAAGTGATATTATCATGAAAATCACATTCTATGGATATAGTATGATTTACTTGATAATCTTCACATAATATTAAATATCATCACTTTTTGAATATAAAGCAATTGTATCACATTATATATATATATATATAAGATAGTACATCACATTCATTTTCATCCTTTGGTGTTTCAACAAAAAGGGAAGAAGAATCATGGGATGTTGCAACATTATTTGTCAATTCCAAGGGAAGAGAAGGATTATCACAATATTGTATATCATTAGTCATGTCTAAATAATAATTAGGAATATCATATGCATGTACATAATATACATTTTCTATATAAAGAGGTAATAACACATGTATTCATATTATTTGCCATTTTTATTTGAGGCCTATGCCTTTGTAGTTTATATTGATTGATGAGATGTAGTGTAGTGGTAAATTTGAGAGATAAATAAGATGTGATAATGGTGGATTATTCACGTTTTGATCCCTATTATAGATTAAGGGAAATAATATATTCATTATTAGTATGTTATATTTGTTCTAATTTATGATGAAAAGAGGCATGGAAGGGAAAAATAAAGGAATTTGGCTCTTCAATTTTGAAATTAGTGTGCTCATTTTCATATTCACTATTATGCCAATATTTTTTATTTTAATAAGTATATTCATAATCATTTCTTTCATAATCATATTTCTCATTGATATAAGTAGCATCAATAATTATACAAGTGTGATCATCAGTCCATTCATTATCATAAGCATAAGGTACATCATCATTAGAGATGAGTAAATCCATAGGGTGATCACCATTATGAGTTTCACATACAGTATCCATTTTATACTTGTCAAACCCAAAAAAATTGAATACAATAAATACCAAGCCTAATATTAATAAACATTCTATCATAAAAATAAAGGATATTGATAAGTGTGACTAGATTGGGTGTGTTTGAGTTTAGGCTCCTAGATATACTGATACCAATCATAAATAGAGAACAAGGCCTAAAGGGTAATTTACTATGAAGGATCCCACCATATTTTAGCCATACTATCTCATCTTTGAGGTACGTTGAGAGTAACTTCTAAGAGTTAATCATTACTAGTGCACTACAAAAACAAACAACCAAAAAACTTAATAGGGTTAAAAATCCAAAACCCTATGCATTTATTATATACTTGTTATGTGTGTGAATGTTATATTCCATAAATATTTTTATATAATGGCTTGATTATTAGAGTACTACCCCTCACACCATAGCTCAGATAAGAATGATGATTGATTTGATTAAACAACAACTCCTATTATTTTTATAATTGTTGGAGCATAATTCCATAAAGCAAGAAAAAAGAAATAAAAACAAATTAAAATCCAATAGAAGAAAATATTTTTTTGTATGAAAATCATGAATTCAATGTGAAACACCTAGGTCAAAAAAAATATAGAGAAGAATTTTATCAAAACCTAGAAAGGACAATCAAAATTCTCTTTAGTGTATAAATATCATGAATTCAGCTTAAACCCTAGAACTAGAATCAAAAAAGCAAAGTTAAATAAAAAATGGGCTCACTAATATGTTTACCCTAATTTTTATTTAATATTGTTTAATAAGTATATAAAATAAAATCTTATTCAATTTTTAATATATGACATTTAAGCATAAATCTGAATGTAATGTAGAATTGACAATTGAAATTAATTGACAAGTGGCATATGCTAAATGTAGTAAGTATAAATAAAAGTAAGATACTTAGTGTTTTATATATTTTTGTTTACTATAGTATATATTTGAAAGTGAGAAACAAGATAAACCATGACTTTGATAGCTTAGGTCTAGAAACAAAATCTGAAATTATGTCTAGACAGGTTTGCACTACTTGAAAACTATGAGTGTGGTCTTGTTTGTTGATAGTGGACTTGTCTATTGATTGCATACTTTTCCATTGTGATAATAATTAAATTGTGATTATTATACCACCTATGCCTATGTTTACTAAGAGTTTTGAGAAATTGACACATCTAAAATATTACTTAGAGATATTTGTAATATGAAACCCTAGTTATTGCATAAATTGAATTGATATCAAATAAGGGGTGTCAGGTGAAAGGGATTGAGTTGCACTAACTTTGGCCAATCACCTTTGAATAACCAAGTGTTGAACTACATTTCTAATACTCCAAAGAGGGATCAAACTCTAATTTAGTTCTCTCACTAATGTGTATGTATGAAATTGTGAATGCAAGCCTAAATGTTCTTTCTCCTATTTTACCCTTGGCACAAACATGAAAATATATATTCAACCTTTGTAACTTTAAAATTTATCTTCATCAATTATGTGAATGAAAAATTCAATCTTTGTCTATCTCTTGATAATGTAGAGTGTTATAGGTTTAATGCCTTATATTAGATTTAAATTTATAGAGATATTGATTTTGAATTAGGAGACCTATGGGTAGGCAAAAGATGACCCAACAAGACCCAAACAAGAAAAAAGGATGACCCAAATAAAATGTGACCCAAAATAACTCTGCAAGTTATGCTTGGATAATTTTACATTTCACAGACAAGTTTTTGGGCCTGGATCTATTAGAAACTATGAGCTCATATAGAAAACACAAAAAGATAAAAATAAATGGAAATGGGGATCCCCATGACAATAATTAAAGGATGAAAAATAGGGGACAATTGACCATAAAAAATGTATGAAATAAAAATGAAATACCCAAACAAATGTGCCAATAGATATTGCATTCATCATTAATAGTCCATATGTGTAAAGTTATATGAAAAGGTATTAAAAATAGGCTTGTACCAACTTTGGGTTTTTACACTAAGTACCCTATCATCTTGTCATTTCTATAAATAGTAAACTCAATATCAATTTGCTTTTTACAATCAGATATTAATAGTAAATGATATTTCTTTTATAATCTAAATAATCCTTTTTTAGCTTATTTAGTCCACTAAATCCAAAATACATTAAAATAATTTTGACTAATGAATTCTTGAATTTTATCCTGTAAAGCAAAACATCAATTTTTTAAATGTTCCCAATTATTATGATAATTAAAAAATACATTTACATTGTAAAAGCTTGATTTAAATGTTGAGTTTTCTTTAAGCATAGGGAATAGGTTAATCAAATTTTTATCAAATAATCATTTTCTTATTTTATATTGATTTTTGAAAAAAAAAAATTGGTTGACTTGAGATAGGTCTCATTGTGGGTGTTGTTTATTTCTTGAGACTAGGAGTGGGTGTGTTTATTGTAGGTTTATGGGTATTAGAAACATTTGAATCCCTAATATTTTAGGTATGGTCATTTTCCATAAGGTAAATATCCATGTGAGTGAGATGATTGAATTATTTTCATGTTGTACTAAGTAACTTCTCATTGATATGTTCTATAAGACTATTGATATAGATGTGTTGTTTTGTGATATCACATGTTTGATAAATCAATGAGTGTATACAACAAAAAAATATAAATATTTAATCATGCATATCTTCCCCTTAGACTTGATAATATGTCTAATGCTCTCATTTATTTTTCTAGTTCCATTGTTTATAAGGTATTTATGCAGGAAGGCCTATTGTAGGAATATGAATGAATGTAGAGACCCACTAGGTAAATCAAATAACCAATCTAATGCTTCACCACATAACATATTTGGAAACATATTAAGAAATTATACACCATAATTTTTAAAATATATAGATAAAAACATGGCATGAAGGTGCTCTTGTGTGTCTTTGTGACCACCAAATAATTGGATTGTTAGAAACTTGATAGAGCTTGTAGTTGAAGTTGATGTCGTGGTTGTGATATAGCATACACTGTAACTTTATCTTCATTTTTGCTATCATTATTTTTCATCTTATATTTAGGCTTGCCTTGAAACTTGATAGTCAAATTATAATGAGCATTGGAGCTATACTTGAGCTTATTCAATAATCAGTTTGACCTCATGCTTGTTAATTGTATGGCATAGTTCATCAAAGGATTTGAACTTATCAAACATAATAGACTTTTGATTAGGTGTAAGTAAATTTTGAGAAAAAATATATTGAATCTCAATATCATCCATTTTATTTGTCATTTTGGAAACCATAATCTTGTATCTTAGGACATACTCACTAAGTATCTCAGGTGGACCTTGTTTGATCTTTATAATTTGAGCATAGGATAATTTCTCACCATTATTGATTTAAATTTTTAATTGATTGGAGAGGAATATCATAAAAACATCTAAGATCATAATATTTGATACTTCATGGAAAGAGCTTAGGTAATAATCTATCATTATTTGCATACTCTAGACAAGCTACATAGAAGGCACATAAATGATGTTATAGATCGCCTTTGCCTTCATAAAGAGGAAGGTTAGGATACACAAAGAAAATTGTAAGAAGGTATGATTCAATTTTAGGGGCCAAAATTTTATGAAATAATATAATATAAGGAATGAATAGCATGGGAAATGTTTTGCTCAATATTAGTTATCTTGGCTTGCAAGAGAAAAAGGGTTTGCTCAAGGGAAGCATTAGCTATAGTAATGGGAGGAGCAGAGGTAACTAAAAGTGAAAAAATAGGGATAGATGTACTAATATAAGTAACAACATTGGAAGGACCAAAAAAATATGATTTCTTTAGTTATCTCAAGTAATATATAGAAACAAATCAATATTTTATGGTTGTGCTCTAGCATAATCATGAATTTTAGCATGGTTGGGTTCAATATCAAGGTTAGAGACAAGGTCCTTGATGTGCCCAATGAGAGGATGAGTTATGGGTACTAAGACATATTATTTGGATAAATGCATGACATAGGCACTTTCTTGTTCCCAAATCATGGAAGATTTAACAAATATAATAGAAGCAACTTGGTGACAGGATATGGTAAAACAAACTTTTGGATTAAGAGATAGAGGTAAGGTGTGATAGGGATCTTGTTTTTAATTTTATATTAGGCCCATAAAATGACATAATGAATAACATGTTGTAAATCAATGTTAGATGCTACAAAAAACTTCATGATTTTGTATAATATATGAAAAAACATGTATATGCTACACCCATGATGAATAAAAAAATGAAATAAACAAATCCACTAACTAAAAAGACAATGCAACAAAAATTCAAGGATAAAGGGTGATATAGGCAAGGGTTTGAATGATTTTAGGATTTCATATATACTTTATCATTTATTTATTAGTGTTGGTCTAATATTTTAGAGCATTAACCACAGAGATAGAGCCATTCTTGTAGCTCACTAACCCCAATTTTAAGGGTAAGCTGAGAGTAACTTTCTTAAGCAATATGCTCCTCTCAGGTACACCACAAATTAGATGGATAAAAGAGGCTTCCTATTAGTGTAAACAAGGTGATCTTATGCATTTATGATATATCATGAGACACTTGTAAACCAAAGTCTATGTTTATCTCTATAATATGGCTATGAGAATCAGAGTAAAAACTCATCATGCATAAAGAGAACATCTATAGCCTTTTGCGATAATAGCTAAGTAGTTTTAAAATTGCTAGAACATAGTTTATAAAACAAAAATAAATAAATAAATAAAATAGAAATAAAGGTGAAATATTATTTAATATGAAAACTATAAAATTCAACTTGAAGTTGAAATAAAGAGCCTTTATGTTGGTATATATCCAAGGTGACAAGATAAACTTTTTTAGTGTTGAATTACTCTAAAGTCAAAAAAAATGAATTGTTATGTTACGAATAGTATCCAAGGTTGAGGACTATATTATTTTAGTATCAGGTTTTTATAGAATTAAACTAAAACCCTAAGTCAAAAATCAAAAAGCAACAAATAATAGTCGAATTGAAATGTCGCTTCATCTAAATGTGTACAGTAGAATAAAATATGAATTAAAATTAACTCTAATTGAAAATGTAAAATATTAAAATATAATATAGGAAGTTAAATAAGACATAATATAGTAAATATATAAATAAAAAGAATTTTCAAAACTTGTAAATTGTTAAAAATAGAAACTAGGGCTAGAGTTAGAAAATTTTCCTTGCAAATAGATTGATTTAGACTATAATAACTTTCCATGAACTATGGCTATTTTAAATAATCTAAAAACACATATGCATCAAAAAATATATATCCACTATATACTAGGACAAGGTTTTAAAAGGTATATAATGTTGTAGTCCATCATTATTTGTTATTGTAGCTTTGTCTAGACAGACTATGCACTGGGTCTGAAAATCTGGGTTTGTTCACCAATATCTATAGATGACCTATTTCTATGCAAAGCTCAATTTTTCATGCAAAAGACCTTTAAAAATATATACCCTAGTCCTACACAAGAAAACAAAATATATCAAATATAAAAGGGGGAAATGGCAGATGTAGGAATGGTTGAATTGTCCTTAGAAAACCCCTTGTTCACTTAGTGTTGCCTACATAGTTGGTAGGCTTCAAACCGATGTAGTTCTCCTATTAGGGAAGATAATGTGAATGAAACTAGTAAGATTTTATTATAATTATTGATAAATGATGCCCTTAACCTGCAATGAAACAATGTTAGGCTTGGCTATGGACTATGGTATTGTAGTAAAATTGCACTAACAGTCTTTACTCAGAATATGGATGCTTTTGAAATCATAAAATAGATGTTTTCATAAGTGACAGATTGTTAAGTTCAAATGTGACCCTTGATGTTCTTTAATACAATAATTTTTCAAAAAAAAATAATAATCAACCTATTGGTTTACATAGGAAATATGTTATAAAGTGTGTCATTTTAAAAATATTATTGTTATAGCATTGTGGATAAGCCGCACTACTAGACAATGCCATAGTGCATCCTTGACTGGCTATTTTGCTCTTGTTCACTAGGAACATAGGCTTTTAAAACTAAAGTAATAGTGAAGTATATGTTGAATAGGGATGAATAGGAATAAAATAATGAATTCTAGGAGATATTCACAATAATTGTGAGACTCTAAAGGATTTCTTAGAGATTACAGGTAATTAGAATGGTGAATTGACCAAACAAGGTAAAGATGTCAAGGACAAGCATTATCAAACATTTATTCATTAAATTTTAGTGTCTCTACACACCAATATGATTCACCCTATTTTTTTAAATGGTGTAATACCATAACCAATTAGGTGAAACTAATTCACTAAGGAGATCCATTATTTATAGATATAAAATAGTACTTTCAGATCTATCTTAGTGGCTAAAATGACTACACCTAGCCAATTTGATAATTTTAAATAAGCAATGGATAATATAAAATAAAAATGATTGAAATAGTCACACCTTTTCAATTCTATATTTTTGAATGTGGATATAGGTTGTGTAAGTCTGTATCTTCCTATGTGTAAAACCTAATCCTTTCACTATGTAGGGACACGATCGGTGTCTACATCAATCATTCCCTAGGTGGGATTGTTAGTCAACTATTTTAACCATTGTACTTGTCTTACTATGTTGATAGTGTGTTGCAATATTTTTTGGGTTTCATTACTGTTGACCAAATTTTGGCCTTTTAGGCCAAAATTAGGCACCCCTATTTGCAAAAAATATCTAAGTCTATACCTTTGGCCAGGTCTAGTACTTAGTTTCTCTTTAGAGGAAAAGTGTTCTTTAACCAAACCCACAAAAAATGCACAAGTATTTTCCTTTTGGAAAGTTCATTTTGGTCTTTGTTTAAGCCTTTAACGTATTCTTTCAATTTTTTTGTTTTAAGATTTGTCAAAAAAATTCAAACTTTTTGTCTAAGGATTTCCATAAGAGTATTTATTTCAGGTTTTATTCTAACCAAGTGCCAAATTCTTTTAGATAAATTGTCCACACAATTTTTTTGAAGGTACTTTATAATTTCTTTGAAAGATATCTTCAAGCCAAAAGGACCTTTGTCACTTTTTCGAAGGGCACTTTCACTTTTCTAAAGGGTACTTTCATTTTTTTGAAGGGTAACTTTTGTTGGGAAAGGTCTATTTCAATTTTTTGAAGGATCATTTGTAACTTTACCAAAGGAATCTTTTAAGCCAAAGGAAATTTTTATTTTTTACAAAGGGCACTTTGCAAAAAGTACACAAAAATTGTCCCTTACAAAAAACTTGAAGTAATTGAAGCTAAGGGACAAGTGGACCATTTTCAAAAGCCTGAAGGACCATTTCCAAAAGCCAAAGGATCATTGTAACTTCTCTGAAGGGCATTTCAACTTCTCTAAAGGGACCAATCAAAAATCCATAGGGAAGGACGATGAGAAGTGACTAAAGAGAAACCCCAAAAGAATTCCTTTAGACTTTTTATTTGAAGGAAATAAATAGGGAGGATTCCTTCAGAATTTGTGTCTAAAGGAAATGAATAAACAAAAATATTGAAAGAAAAGAATTGTCCGTGAGAAGAGATATCCAACTTCCTTTGGGGAAAAAATTCAAAAGAAATCACCTGAAAGAAGAGCCTAAAAGAATTATTTTGAACAAATCATCTAAAAGAATGCTGAAAATGAAAAGTCTAAATACTAATAGCTATGGACAAATTGTCTGAAAGCAAGCAAGAAACAAAAAGTCTAAAGATGAATGTTAAGATAAAATACCCAAGGAGTGATATCCCATAGAACATCAATTTTAAGCTGCAAGGAATAGCCATTGGAGTTAAAAATAAGAGAGTGGGAGCCTATAGACAAATGAGAAGATGGAAAATGGTGAGATCTTGAGAAACTATGCATAGCAAGAAGAAATAGGGAGTTGATAGTTCAAGTTGTTACACACCATTACACAGCTCGATGAGCCAATAAATAATAGCTTGTATTGAAATGACATTCCAATAGATGGACCCATCTATATCAAAATGTATTTTAGCATATCTTGATTCCATTGGTGTAACTGTAAAGGGAGTTTCTTATAGAATGTAGCATAATTATTTCTATTTTCAAGATTGACACATGTCCAAGTGACCTTGAACTCCCTTTGCTTGATCTCTCTCTCAAAGGCTATTAATATGGATTCTCTTGGCTCTTTAGGGGGGATCCACCTGAGTATGGTGAAGCTCTACTCAATTGTACACCTTTTTATCATTAAAATTACTAAGTGTTTACCTCTTCCATGACTATTCCTCATGTGCTCTACTTAAATGTTGAATTTACTTAGTGAAGACTATGGATTCTTTAGCATTGTACTTCATTCTTTCACATATTTTTATCTTCTTCTTGTAGGGAACATGAAGTGTTCTAGGGGATGTCTATGTCTAAGTGAGTTTGTCTTTTCATTAGTGTCATTCAAAGCCTCTTATCTAGTCCTCCTAGTATAAGAAAATCTTTCATGACCTCATAGTGTAATATTATTGTAAGAAGATAAAGATTGGGAAAGTGTATGTTGGTCATTGTTTTGGTCATAAGTGTTATATACATTTGGTTGTAAGCCATCATTTATTTTGGTGTATCACCTCCATTAGTTTAGGTTTGCTTTTAGTTTTCCTCATTCCTTTTTCACCCCCAAGTTAGCAGTAGTAGAAGCAACAATTAAGTGACACATCAAGGGGAGATAGCCCCTAATCTAGAGATTCATCTCAATATAATTTTCACCCCTAGGAAGAGAGATAATTCCATTTTTCCACTTGGATGAAGAGAACTAAGCATCTCTTCAATGGTTCAAATCTAAGCATCAATAGTTTTTGGCACACCTGGTGGGATAATTTATCCAAGGAGTTGAATAATTCTTGGTGTTTTCTTCAATCAATCAACCTTTTGGAGGCATTTCAATCAACACTAATGGTAACTCTAAGTTGAATCAAATGGTTAAGCAACCCTAGTATATCAAGATATCATATTTGGTATGTATAATCCCATTATTGAGTAGTATGGATCTTGTGTTCCTTTATATAGTTTTGATCAAGCTCATGTTGTTTATACAATCACCTCAAGTATCCCTCCTAATTATCCTTTTCTTAGTGAATCCAAGAGTACTAGGGAGATAATATTAGAGTTTGAGAAGCAATTTTTGGAAATAGATACGTTGAATGAGTGAAACAGATATTAACAAGAGCTTATGTACAAGGAGGAATGTTTGTTTAAGCAAGCTCAAGTCATGCAATCCATGAAGGAGAAACTACTAAGGTGGAGAAACTAATTCACTCAAGGCATTTAGCCTTGTCTCCCTTCTTCCATCCTAGAACACCCTCCTATACAAAATAAACCCTCCCCCTATAGACCAAATCTTTTTTATCAAATAGCACTTGCTCACCAAAATAAAATGAGTCAACCTTCTAACCCATATAATGCATTAACTACTCCTATTGTTAATCCTTTGCACCTAGAAATACAACATCAAAGGACATTAGAATGGCCTTCTATTGAAACTAATTTTCTCAATTCTTAAATTATGAGCCTTCCTTTGAAGAAAATCATCCTACTTCTATTGGAAAGCATATCCATCCTCAAGCAACTCTTCTTATGCATATATAAACTCTTCCTAGTCCCCCTCAACCTCCTCAAATCCTTTAGCATGATGTCAAGATTCCAAGTTGGAGAAATTTTTATCATGAACTAGCTCAAGACCTTGAGAAAGATGAATTTATTGCCTATCCTCAAGAAATGAGCTCCAATCCTAAGATCATGAGTTGGAAAAAAATAGTGGAATCATGGGGTGATAAAGAAGAGAAGAGTATTGTTCAAGAGTATGAATTAGAAAATGAATCTACTCCTCCTCATCATGATGATGCACATGATATCTAAGAAAGACTCTACCAAGAGAATCTAGCTAAATAGATTGAAGAATTGGATTCAAGAATAAGGTTCTTTAATTAAGGTGCAATGGTGATTTAGATCCAATATAAAATCCCATGTCTAACACACCCCATCTACACCCCTTCAAGAGAGTTATCAAGTCATATCTAACATGGATGAAGTGTTGATCAAGTGGAAGGAATAAAATCAATTGATTTTAGCCCAAGGTTTATCTCCTCTTCCTCATGAGCCTCTCAAATAAAACCCCACTTCTCATTCCCAATCTGATTTTGAGCTCACTAGTGCTTGCCTCTTTGCAAAGTCCATTCCTAAGTCTTCTCCTTCAACCCATAATCCATTTTCACTCCCTTCACCTTCCATTACCTTCCATACTCCAAATCCTACATTTCATACTCATGAACCTATCCATTTACCCTTCATTTCTTTCCATCTTAAAGAGGAACCTATTTTAAGGGAGGCAAGTGAGCAAGAGAAAATGCAATTCTTAGATGATCAAGAGACTATCATGAGTGAGAATGAAGATGAGATCATCATAAGTACTCCATATGAACATCATCATGGTGATTACTATCTTAAGCATGAATTGGAAATCATTATCTAAGATGAAGAACATGGTCAAATCATATCTCAAGAGGTGGTTGTTTTAAGAGATTTTCATGAAAATAAGATTGAAGAAGTGACTCTTAAAGGTGACATGATTCAAGGAGAAGATATAGGTCACAGATACATGCAAATGTCATAGTAATATGAAGATGAGATTGATAAACTTCACTTGTCAATTTTGGATGGAGAGTGTAAGCATGTTGAGCTCTCCTTCCCTTTGTTTGATGAACCTTCTTGTTACTTTGATGAAGATAATGACTGAGCCGTGGGCCCTAAGTTGAATAGGTTTAAGAGGATGTTTTTGAGAAGCTAAAGATTTTTATTTTTGAGCAAGAAGGAGAGAGGTCTGATTGTTTTGATAAGGGATTTGAAGAAGGAATTCTTGAGTGAGAAAATGATGATTTCTGGAATGAGCTAGAAAAATTTTATCTCAGCTCAAACATCACACCAACCACCCTTCTTCGAGAGAGATACGATGAAGCAAGAGATCAATTTGACAAAATTATCAAAGAGATATAATATAATGAGTTAGTCCATGATGCATACCAAGAGGTCCATGAGATAAATTAACCCTATGATGATGAGGTAGCAACCATTGATATATTGATGGACTACACTAGTATGAAGGACCAGCATGAGACATGCTTCAAAGAGAAAGATGAGTACATGTATTTTTGAGACATGTTTGAACTTGTTCCACTTGGATACATTCCAATCAAGGTGGCATTAAAAAATTATGAGTCACCAAGATCCTACTCCAATCAACCACTTGTCTAGCATCATGAGGTTTCTTGTCATGGAAGAGACCTAAGAAGTTTTCCCTTTGATCCAAGAGGGGGAAGAACATATCTAGTTAGCTATACATAATTATTTTTCTTTCTATTATGTCTTGTCCTTCCTAAGTGCTAGGTAGCACATGTGTGTTTTCTTTGGTCTTTGTTGTGTGTCTCTTTCCTTTTTGTGTTTGAGGTAGTCAATGGTTGTCTTGTTGATCAAATTCTAAATCATGCTCAAGGTTTCTAGTTTATTTCAGTCCTTAATTGATTCCATGCCCAATGGACTATTTAGGCTACTGATATGGTTATTATAACAGGCATCCTACCCCTATGAGTCACCAATTAATTTATATATATGTGTGTGTGTGTGTGTGTTATATATGTGTGTTCCATTATATGTCATGCTTTCTTATACATGTGTTTCACTGAATTGGTGGATAGAACTACTTGAATTACCTATTTAATGTATTTTACCTTAATTTATCTGACCTATCTTGCCACAATAGTTTAAGAAAAATAAGAATGGAAGAAATATTTAGAATGAGAAACCACTAAGGTGAGGTTACAACTATGTTTCTTACAAGCCAAAATCATATCCCTCCTCTTTCATGTGTAGTATGAATGGATAATTTGAGAGAATAATCTATGCCTTCTCTCCCTAAGTGTGATATGTAACTACATGCACATTCACGTAGATCAATTTTAATACAAGATACAATTCCTTAAGTAGAGATAGATCAATGTAGAGTGTGCCTAGACTTGAAGTGAAGCAAATAGATTAGAAACTTATAGGGAACCTCAATAATAATTATTTCATATCATTTATGGATTATAATATTGGAAAACCCCACCTCCATATATCATTTACAATGCTCTTAGATGATTTGTATGTGTAGGGTTATATGTAAAATTTTGATTAAAAAAATGTAAACAACTGATAAATGGATCCAAACACATAAAATACATGACCACAAGTAGAAAGGCCCATAAGACCACAATGGACAAATTAGATGGACCATCATTTCTTTCCTAGAAAAAGAAACGAGCATAGACAAATAAATGATAGAGAAAATAGGCTCATGAGGACAATAAAAAGATGACATGATGATAAACAAAATAAAAGTAAACTACAAGATCGCACAAAGAAGAATAAAAAAAGACAAAAGCTCCAATAAGTCCTTAATTTAAGGTGATGATCCATAAGCCTAAAATGGTGTTAAAAGCATTATAAAAGGAAGGTTTGTACCAAAAGTAAGTGTTTACAATTTTGTCTTTCTATTTTTCAATTTTTGTTAGTAGGTAAATACATTATTTGATATGCCTTCATTGCCCTACTCTTTGAAACATGTACTTGTTTAGTGTCAAACCTTATTGTTGGGACACTATTTTCCTCAAGTGCCACATTCTTTTTTTCCATAATAGTGGTATTGACAAAAAAATTGACTCCTTCATTGTATTTTATTTGACCAATCTCCCTTGTGTCATTTTTTTGAGATGATAACCATGTGGTTCACTAAATAGACATCTAAAAAAATTATAGTAAAATTTTACAAAATTTTACTTTAAGTAATGAACATAGCTTACGAATTGATTGAACATATTTTCTAGATAGTACCTTTCAATGTTCCTTATCTTCCTTGATTTTTTGCTTCTTTCCAAAACAATGTGCTTCAAGATGGGCTTCTTCTCCATTTTTCTTATGGGCCTCATTCTTGGATTATGGTTTTTTTAGATTATTTTATTTACCTTAGCTTATGTTTCCTAGGTGTTTTATTTATTTTAAGAATTGTTTAAGTTTTCCCACCCACTTAGGTATGTGTTGATTTGGGTTTTATGCAAACCTAGGAAACCTTTACAAGGTAGCCTTTAACATTTTAGGACCTTAGTGGAGGTGAAATACACTCTAAGGCATGAGCTATAGGGTACTAAGTTTTATACTACCCTATGTTGGAATGGAGGGTAACAAAGCAACTATTAACTTGGATGGTTTGGATATGGATGTGAATCCTAGATCTACTTGAGGTGTATGATGATGGATTTATTTTAAAGTGGGCATGACTCAAATAAACCCCAAATAAAAGGAAAGGTAAGGAAAAAAAGAGAATCTATAAAAAAATAGAATGGGTTCTTTCTAACTGGCTTTAGAATAAGGACAAACACCATAGACTAATGCTTGTAGCTTGTTGCTTTAGCACACAGAATTGACAAACATAGTAATGAAGTCTAAGGAACAAAATGTAATTAACTAAAATTTATTAACTAAATATAATTGATACTAATATTATTATGGCACCTCTTAATAAAATATAATAGCTAACAAACATAAAGCACCTTTGACTAGCTATAGATCAATCTAGGAAGTTGCATCAAAATGGTGATTCTACACAAATCTAAAGATTAGCCTAAAAAACATGTTGCATGAAAGCAATATTTATCACCTAAAATTGCTACTGCACATTCTTAATTGATATAATCCTACTAATTATCCATAAGCTACTTAAAATTATTATATCACATATCAAGGGACTAAAACTACTAGTCAGATCAAAGCACATAATCATTATAACACAAAAATGAAAGAAATAGTCATAAAATAGACTTGTAGAACAACCCAAAGGATTTTTTATCTATATTTAATGTTAAAATTTCTCCTCTCTTTTTAATTTGTGAGATACATGTATCATAATATTGGTAAGGTGACACCTCATCCCTCAAACCATGCTCAAAGTTTTCACCATCATTAAGACATCTCTTGAAGAGTCATGCATGGCATACATGGCCATGACATAACCAATCATTCATAAGAGACAAAATTTATTACAACATTATGTTATAATCAACTAATGTAATTATAAATTAAATTAATTAGGAGGAGGAAGTTGTAGTTGTTGACACTCAGGCTCTAGTAGTAGTTATTATAATTGGAGTTACAATTATGGTTAGTCTTTTCATTTGAGAAGCAATTGTAATTAAAACAACTAGTGGAGGTAATGTAGTCAGGGATACGTGTTTGATTACTTGAATTTTAAATTAGAAGTGTGGCTCACCTAAAATTCCATTTTAATTATTTCAAAGTCCAACAGAGGTCTTTTGAAGAGCTAGGGTTGTCTATCCATCAATTTTATGTGTTTTCAATGCAACCCCAAGTTCCACATAAAGATTTTATGTGTTAAGTACCCTAATTCTAGTAAAATTTATCAACTATAGAAATTCATCTTAGGTATTACATAGTGTGCCCTCAACCTTTATTTTAAAACTATTTTCTATTGTATGAAGGTCTTGAAAGATGGCCCTAAGGAAAAATTCCTTGCTTTGGTTAATCGCACCATTGATTCTCATCTCTCCAAAAAAATTAATGGCTTGCTATTCATAGCTAATGATTTATATAACTAAATTTTGCATCTCTTGATGCACTCAATCAAGCTATCTCTACTAGCATCTACGTAGTGTAGGTCCCATGTTGCATCTAGAGCATTTATTAAATTTAGGTGGTCATAAGCCTTGTTCTATGTCACTTGGCTTAATAAATGGAGTCTAGACTCCATTTTATTCATCTTATCATTAAATATGTATACATAACCCCACTTGGGTTGTGACTCCCTCTTATCATTTATTATTAATTGGATAATGTCATATAACTTTCAAGTTACTCCTTACACATTGTCTACAATGTCCCTTGGATGGTGTATGGTTGTCCCTCAGAGGTTGTATGGTACTCCTTTCTTACAGTGCCTCCAAAGCTTGATCAAAACCTCTTAAAATTTATTTTATTTCTCCCCATATATGGTCTATAAGAGTTTAGGGGTCTCTATGTAATTGCCAAGATCATAGGGGAGCATTCTTCTTCTCTTGTTTAAAGAGAATACATCTTCTCTTTGCTCCAATTCTACCATCTAACCTTCATCCATTATAATTTTCCTTTTGAACTTACTCATATTCTTAGTTTCTTTGTCAAAATAAAACTTGATTATTGGTTTCTCAATAATGACCGGGTCGTGTTTGCTTTCTTCTGCTCATTGCATTTTCTAGATCCATTTAGGAATGTTGAAGGAAATTAGTTGTTGTGAAGGTTTTTGCCTACTCTAAAAGAGTGGTATTTGGGGATTGCCATGGGGGAAGCATGTGATTGGGAGAAGAGGTTTCTAGTTGAGGGAATGGGCGAATGTTTCCCCTCTAACCAGTTGTAGACACCTAAAACTGGTTGTCAATAACCTCCAACAAGGATTTTGGCTACTTTCCATCTAAAATGCATAATTTGGCCTAAAAACACTAAAACATGGTAAATGATGTGAAATTGACATATTCAAATGTCAATTTTGGCTAGGGTATCCCTAAATGAGGCAATGTAATTTATAGGCCAGCTAACATTGATCAGTCCATTTCGAGTCAAAATGCCAAATTTGTACCTGCGTGCTTTAGATTGCTCTTTCCTATCAAATCTTTTACACAAGACTCATTCCTTTATTATTTGTTTTTAGAAAAATTATAAATGGGAATATGCATCCAATTCATCTAACATGGAATTCTAATTTAAATCCACTCAAATTTAGGACCAATAACAAGACATTGTAATCAATTTGGGTAATTTGTGCATAATGTGCTTAATCATGCCTAAGAGCTAATTAATCCAAATTAAGGCCTAATTAATAATTCCATGGAAACTTGTTGAATACTTTGTTTTGAAAATGAATATTTAATATATGCATCATAAAGTGACCTCATTTCTTGGGAAGACATCCCTAGACCATAAATGCCACAAATATCAGGATTCATGCCCTCTATGCCTCATCAATACCTTCCATGATGCCCTCCATGCCTCTTAATTTCCCCTTCTTCCAATGCCATGATGAGGATAATTACAAACTTAATTCCAAAAACTGAATTAATCCTCAACCACACATCTCAATCTTGAGATGGATAGTTGAGGTTGATTCTGATCAAATCCAAAAATCTATAAATAAGACACCTCACGACATCATTTATAAGCTTAATTAGTGCAAAGTTATAATGCAGGATTGGTTCTATAAAGATTCAATCAACTAGTGTTATAATTCTAAATTGATTCCAAGCCAAGCCAAGCCAAAGGTGTCAAGAGGATATGAAGGTAGCCACACTCCATTGAAGAAGGCCTCTTGAAGCACAAGCTGAGCAAGCCACCATTACAAAGGCATTTAGAGAATCCAATGAAGGTGAAAGGAATTCTTGTGTTTTCATTCCTTGCTTTTAGTTGTGATTTTCATTTGCCTTTGTTAACTAAGCTCTCCCTAGTGTTTAGGCCTATAGATGTTATGTTATTAGTGTGTTTATTTCACTTTATTTTCATTTTGGAACTAACACCATACTAATCATCCTCTCTTGAGTCAAATTCCTAGATCACATAATGGCACACCTGATGGAATAAGATGCATCTCACACCTAAAAGAGATCATTTTTCAACTCTAAAATATCTATTTGGACCTTTAAAACTCTTGCAAATTGATTTTCTAACTTTATTTTATCATTTTTTATTACCATAGTTTTACACAGTAACTGATGTCAATAAGAAATACCAATATCAGTTACTTAGCTCAACCAATGTTGGTTAGAAGAACTGACATCGGTTATATCTTGGTTGGACATTATCAATGTTGGTGGTATATAACTGACGTTGGTCACTATGTTTTCTTAAAAACATAAACCCAGGAACTATTTTAAAATGCTTGGTTTGGGGTCATACAGACTTAGTTTTGGATGATTTTTTTTAAAACCACGTGTTCTCTCATTAATTTTCAAAATTTGGCATTATTTTGGCTTAAAATTTCATATACCTTTTTAAAAATTTGGAAAATCCATTCAAAATGTTTCTAATCTAACATATTTGCTTTTGGGGTGATGCATTAAGGGTAGACAGGTAACCAGTGGATTTCAAAAATTTAATGAGTCATATTTTAGACCACCTTTTGAATGATTTTAAAATGAATTAAGAGCATTATTTTGGTGCTTAAAGTAACATTTGAGGTGCTTAAATAAGTGTTTTTATCATTAGTTTTCAAATTTACAACTAAGACCAAGGGGTCAAATAAACACCACCTCATTTTCATTTGCGTTCAAAAATGAACTCATCTTTCTAAGCTTTTTGTCTTCAATAGTTTCTTGATCTAAATTTTGCTTGGAAAGAAGAGGGATGTTGCGTGTATGTTCTTCCATTTGTCCCCTTTAGGGAACCCTTGGAATCAAAAGTGTCATTCCTATTACAAGTAGCCTAGTCCAAGGCTTAGAAAGAATGTCACCTAAAGCACTCCCCAAAAACTTGCCAAAGTTTGGGTGATCTTGAAAATAACCCTAAAGTCTTTATATTTTATGCTTTCTTTATTTTCATGCAAACTTGGCTTACGAGGGGGACTTCATCACCTCCCACAAGTTATTTAGGGAAGTTTTGACCCAGGTTTTCATCTCCTAACATTGACTTCATTTGGCTCCTTTGGAGTTACACATGGGACGTAGTGGCACTTTCGACATCACACTACACTGAGTGAATAGTAGGATGTAGTGGTTTCAAAAAGGACTAGACCTTTTTGTAACAAGCCAAGTGATATGGACCCAAAATCCATGCTTTTCTTTTACATTTTTTGGCATGAAATTCATTGTGCAATTGATTCCCATAGAATGATCAAAACCTTGATAGTTTAGTCAACCCCACATGCCATATCATTACTAGGATTTGGATGATTATACTTAGTGTATTTTGGTCATTTTTGCTTGATATATTTTGAGACTAGAACTTGTTTGTTTGTTCATAAGCCATGTCAAAACAATGCATTTGAGTTGTGAAGGGTAGTGTTATGCTTCCCAAATCATGTCAAACATTTTGAGCCTTTTTAGTCTTTTGAAACATAACATTAACCACATCATTCAAGCATGCTTATGACATTAGGCTATTTAATTTATTTCAAGACTTGTTTACCATTATATCAAAACCATTTGTTTCAAATGATTTTATGTATACCATTTAGACCTTTGTCTTGTGTCATCATGCTATCCAATCTTGTCTAGCCTATTTAAGTTAAATCCTAGTTTTCAACGTTGAGTTTTCAATTAGCCTTATTAAGTTTGGATCCAAACATTGATTAATTTCTGTTTAGGCCTCAATTCATGGGGCTAATACATAGATCTTTCTCTTTTGAGTTGCATAACTTTAGTTAATTGATTACTCAAATTTGAAAACTATTGATGGTTTGTTTGTTTAAATACCTATCCTCATCATTGTTTGTGCCTTTATTTGGGAGAACATAGCCTTTTTCAAAGAGCCTTTTATCTTATGCTTTATGCCAACAGATCATGTTTATGTTTGATTATGTGTGTCAGGTCTATGTCAAATTTGTTTCCAAACTTTTTAGATTAAATCAAATCATATCAGCCTTTATTTTAAGTCTAGCTTTGGACGTTGCTTGGCCAAAAGTCCTAGCACATGCCTGTTTGTTTGAGCCTAGATTTTGACTCCATGTTTGGACAAAATACCTAGTAACTCAACTTTTCCCTTTCTAGTTTAGACCTTGTTTGGAACACTTTGACCTAAACCTTTGACATGTTGGTTTTCATTCAGATGCTTGACCTTTTGTGTGTTTGACATTTGATGTTAGACCTTTGACGTTAGGTTGTTTTATGCCAAGTCTTAGCACAAACCATTTTGGGAGATACCACTCCACTTTCAGACCATATTAGAGATATAGTTCCACCCCTTCGACCAAGTTGGACCAAGTTTGAACCATTTGTCTTTTGGATAATTTTTAGAGTTCGTAGAACCCTAAGCCTTTTTGTTTCGAAGCCTTCATAATTTATGCAAATATGTCTCCCCACACTTATAGTGGAGTTACTTACAATCTAACTTATGATAGAATGGTTGCACAAAATGACTTTTATGGCTTTAGTCAAGACCCTAATGATGCTAATATGATTTGTGAGATAGATTTTTATCCACCTCATATTAATCATTCATGGGAACAAAATCATGAAACAACTTATGATCCAACTCAAGAAATTGATTGGTATGAAGAGGCTTGTAAAGAGGATTTTGAAGACCCAACTATAGATAATGTTGTTTGGGATATAGATCCATACCCTCTTTGCAATAATCAGTATGTGGAACATAGTCAAGAACTAGCTTATGATCCAACTCAAGATTGGGATGATCTAGTTTATGAGGAAGACTTGGATGATTTTACTTGTACAAGTAATCAAGTTTCATGATGTCCTGTTATTATCCAATCATCGACTACCCCTAACCCTCCTTTAGATTATATGAGCCATCAAGCTCTACAATATGCAAGGAATACCATTACCCTACCAAGACCTAGTCCTTTGGATTATACGAGCCATCAAGCTCCATAATATCTAAGGAATACCATTACCATACTAAGACCTATTCCTTTGGATTATATGATCCATAAAGCTCCATAATATCTAAGGAATACCATTTCTATATTAGGACCTCATCCTTTAGTTTGTGTAAGTAATCAATCTCCAAAATGCCCCTTCATCATTCTAGGACCTAGTTCTTTGTCTTGTGTGAGAAATCATGCTCTGTACCACCCTATCGTTACCATCTCAGGACTTTGTCCTTTGGCTCATTGGATAAATCATGCTCCCTAAGGCCCTACCATTATCTAACCCAAAGCATTCCTCATCCAATACCAATCCCATCCAAACCTCAACTGATCCAATCTTTTGAAGACCAAGTTATGTTCAAAATTGGTATTTTCCAACTCATTAGAAACCAAGGCTAAAAAAACCAACCAATTCAAGATGTTCTTATTGAATCAACCACTTGTGATAAGATAACCTATGATGAATTGCCTATTAATCCTATACTAGTTGTTGAGGAGTCTCACTCTGACAAGTCAGTATTTGTTGAGTAACTTCTTAATGATTATAACCACCTTTGGGCAAATTATTACCTTGACCATATGCCTATTTTTTAAGAGCCTTGTATTGACAAGCCGGTCTTTGAAGAGTTGTCTCTTGAAGATTTCCCATCCTAGAGGAGTCTCAATTTGACAAACTAGTCTTTTTGGAGCCCATCATGCCATCACAGGCTATTACTTATCTAATACCAAATATTTAGCAAAACATCATTGTAATAGAGTACCTATCAGATGAAGAATCAAAATTAGAGTCAAGTTATATTCTTGAATTGACATCAAATTTAACATTAAAATTAGAATCAACATCAGTTATGACATTGGAATCAAAGTCCCTTACTTTAGAATCATATTCAGAAGAAGAACATGTTCATGACTATTACAACATTGGTTACGCATGCCTCATAGATCAATTTTAATACATTTGTGATCCTTCTATAGTTTTTGGGGATCAGTACTTTAGCATCGACACAAGTTATCCTAATATCTTTTATGAGAATTATGCATCCAACACCCATTCCATTACCATTCCATAGGCTATTACCATCAACCAAGATAACCATATTATTGATGTTCCATCTCCCAAAAGTGTCGATTAGGATTAATAGAATCACACTTTGTTGAACTACATCCATGCTGAAATAGTAGTTGAAGAAGAGCAAGGAGGTTAAGACCACAATCATATATCATAAGAACACTCTCCTAGTGAGACTTTTTCAAAGGTGCTAGGGGATAATCTAAGTCATAACTTAACATCTTCTAGTTAGACTTTTTTGAAAGTTCTAGAAGACAAACAAGACAACTTCATTGGTGAAAACCTTTTTGAGGAACCAATAGCTGAGCACAAAAGTTCTTCACTACTTGATGAAGATAAAATCAAAGATCAAATCAAAATAGCTTCCAATCTACAACCTAATCAGATGGTAACTACTCTCAAGATTAAAAAACAAAAAAAAATGGTGGTCCTATCGAGAGAACAAGTCTCTAGCCCCATCACAACCAAAATTATGTTGAATATGGCATTAGCAACATTACGTGTGACTGAAAGTCTTGATCTTCATTTATTTTCCCACCATTATACATTTAATTATCATCTACCATTCCATTTCAAAATAAAACCTACCATCCATTATTTGTCTCTCTTTGCCATCCATGGTTGCACTTTCCTTTGCAGAGGCTATAAAGATACCTTATCTCGACACTTGAAGGAATCAGAATCAATGACCAATGAAGATCACAAAAGCATTCTTAGCAACCAAATCTGTAGGCCATTTTTTATAGAGTAGCTATTTAGATGAGGTGTAAGATAACAGTTAACATGATCGAGTATTGTATTTATTTCATTTTTTTATTACAACATGCATCTCCCCATTAGTAGGAATAACAGAATCAAAAACCACACCCAGGCCAAAAACATGTACCATGCCATTGCCATTGTTACATATCCATTGCCATTGTTACATATCCCAACCATTCACCCCATCACTTGGGGGAAACTCTCCTACCATTTTATCCAATCTATCTAGACCATCATTATCCTTAGCAATGCCATTGCATCCTATCATTCCATTCCTATCTAGACCAAAGCCTATTTTTAGTTATCCTACCCAATCCTATTTTGATCTTGGTTCATTTGGTTCTTCCCACACCTTTTGTGAGATTTTTCTGATCAAGTTTCAACAATCAATCCAATCTATGTTTCAATGACAGTCTATGAAAGTAGTGTGACAGTTGATCTGGCAAGATATCTTTCATCCTATATCCATGTTTATTTATGTGAACCTGATTATAACCACCTATGGGCAAATCAGTGTCTCACTAGTCTTGCTACTAATTATAACCACCTATGAGAAAATTAGTATCATTGACCTATGTTATTGTATCTTAATTATAACTTCCTATGGGAAAACTAGGGGTAACACTTGTTTATCATGCATTGTTGCATCACCATGCCATCATTGTTTTCATTTGAGTAGCCATTTGTCAGATTTGAAAACTTGTTGGGACCTAGTTGGTTTTCCCCACCTTTTTTGTGGATGAAATTACTATGACTTGAGTTAATTTTGGGACTATGTGGGTCATGCTCAATTCATGTTGAGGTCACCTCAGTGCCCCTTTCTATACACTCTCACCATTTTGTGAGCAACCTAAGCCAAACACTCTTGCCATTTTGTGAGCAGGTATCTTGTCATTCTTGATCGAGTTAAGATACCTCAAAATTCCAAAAACATTCATAATATTTCAAAATTTAAAAATATTTGTCCTATCTAAGCCTAGTCAGTTATCCTCGATCTACCTTACTAGGGCATTATCATTGTTAGGATGCTTTCTTTTGCTTTATTTTCAGGATTTTTATTTGTTTGTTTATTTTAGGTTGGTTATTTATTTTGTGTTTGTTTGTTTATTTTTTTTGCTTGCCTGTTTGTTTGCTTTCAGCACTATTGCTTTGACTCAGTCTATATATATGCATTGGGTGATTCCTTACACACAATATTCTTGAGTCTATCCATAAGCATATGTCACTATTATCATCATGGCTTTTATCATTGGTGTATTATTTTTGAGTGTTTATTGGATATCAGGAGTCAGTCCTTATGCATAATTTGGCCAAGTCCTCATGGTATTCTATCATGAAGCCTACCATCACATGCTATAGTAAAAATTAGCTTCATGAAGGTCTACAATCAATAAAACCACAAAATTTTCTCTGTAGAACCTTGGCAGCTCCTTCCATCCCACCCTTGATCAATATAACTCATTTGACCATTCTAGTTGTATCATTTTTAATCAAGATGATCATCTCCTCATTGGTAGGTACAACTGAATCATTCACATTGATCAATCTTATTCTTCTATTCATCTCTTTCATCATTTTGTGCCTACTCATCTTTAATCTATATTCTAGGTTATATCATTGAGTTATGCTTGCTAATCAACCCTAACTAGGGCACAATCATCTTTAGCCAATCTATGTCCTCTTATTGATTATAACCACCTATGAGAAAATCATTATTTTGACTTTTATTCCTGATTATAACCACCTTTGAGAAAATCAGCATCCTTTTTACATCAATGTATGCAATCATTTTCTCATTTGTATTAATCTCAACCATGGTTTAATTCCACCTTTCTTCTTATTTATTTTCAAGGGACCATCCATCAATAAATGTGATGACCACTCCCTTGAGGGGGCATCATCATAGGCTTCCCAAAAACCATTTGGAGCTTTGTTCTTCAACCATCATCTTCTTTTTTGGCATATAGACCATTTCTCATTCTTTGAGAAGACATTGTTTTCCCTACATTTTGAAATGCTTTCTTAAATAGGGGCAAACTATAGACACCTAAAACTGGGTGTCGATAACCTCCAAACAAACTTTTGGCTAGTTTCCATCTAAAATGCATAATTTGGCCTAAAAACACTAAAACATGATAAATGATGTGAAAGTAACATATTCAAATGTCAATTTTAGTCAGGGTATCCCTAAATGGGGTAATGCAATTTATGGGATAGCTAACTTTGATCGGTCCATTTCAAGTCAAAATGCCAAATTTGCACTTGCGTGCTCTAAACTACTCTTTCCTATCAAATCTTTTTCATAAAACTTGTGCCTTTGTTATTTGTTGTTGGTAGAATTCTAAATGGGAATATGCATCCAATGTATCTGACATGGACTACTAATTCAAATCCAATCAAATTTAGGACTAATAACAAGACATTCTAATCAATTTGGGTAATTTGTGCACAATGTGCTTAATCATGCCTAAGAGCTAATTAATCTAAATGAAGGCCTAATTAATAATTCCATGGAAACTTGTTGCATACTTTGTTTTGGAAATGAATATTGAATATCTCAATCATCAAGTGACTCATTTCTTGGGAAGAGATCCCTATGCCATAAATGCCATAAATATCAAGATTCATGCCCTCCGTGCCTCATCAATACCTTCCATGATGCCCTACATGCCTCTTAATTTCCCCTTCTTCCAATGCCATGATGAGGATAATTGCAAACTTAATTCCAAAAACTAAATTAATCCTCAACCACACATCTCAATCTTGAGATGTATGGTTGAGGTTGATTATGATCAAATCCAAAAATATATGAATAGGAGGCCTCACAACATCATTTCTAACCTTACTTAGTGCAAAGTTATAATGCAGGATTGGTTCCAAAAAGCTTCAAGCAACTAGTGTTATAATGCCAAATTGATTCCAAGCCAAGCCAAGCCACAAGCCAAAGGTGCCAAGTGGAGATGAACGTAGCCACACTCCATTGAATAAGACCTCTTGAAGCATACGCTGAGCAAGCCACCCTTACAAAGGTATTTGGAGCATCCAAAGAAGGTGAAAGGAGTTCTTGTGTTTTCATTCTTTGCTTTTTAGTTGTGCTTGTCATTTGTTTTTGCTAACTAAGCTCTCCCTAGTGTCTAGGCCTAGAGATGTTATGATATTAGTATGTTTATTTCACTTTGTTTTCATTTTGGAACTAACACCATACTAACCATCCTCTCTCGAGTTAAATTCCTAAATCACACCAGTGACCTTCTTGAGGGCCACTATGTTAATTATTATCTTCCCTTTTTTTGACACTTTCTATGTTATAATGGTTACATCCTCTATTTGGGTTGCATGACCAATTGGTAGGTCCAATTTAATGTATGGTTTGGATGGTGTAACTAGGGAATCTAAAAGGGTGGTGGAGATAAAATCCTTGAAATGCACCTACTTATTGAGTCCAGAGGACTAAAGGATTGAGGAAGCAAAAAAATGAATAGGTAGGAGGGGTATTAAGCAAATTTTGAAAATAAGCTATTACTGATGTAAAAGTAACCCAAACAAGGCCTTTTTAAGGTTGGCTTGGGGGTGCCATGATATTTATTACATTGGTTATAACTAGGGTTTATAATGTTGAATAAATAAAGTATTTTACATATATAAAGTACAATACTAATAATACTTTGAATTTAGAAACAAAAATAAAAAACAATATTTATATTATTTACTTATGTTTAGGTATATTTGGAAGATGAAGGTATAGGAGGAGGTAAGATAATTCTCTATAGTGATTCATTAGATTCTAAATATTTATATTTTGGCAATCTAAACACTGTTGTCAAAATCAGGGCACTACCATTAATACTTCTATCCTAAATATGGTGCTTATGTTTGATATGTATTATAGGTAATTTTATAGAGTGATAAATTTTAGTAGTTGTACTAACTAGAACAATAGTAATTGTAATAGTAGGTGAGGAATAATGAGCTTTTACACTTATCCTTTGTGTAGTAGTAATCGGGGCAGTTGTCATTGCATATGTCATTGTTGTGTTGGGAGGTGCCAAGGCTAGAGGTAGATTCATTGATTTCCCATGTGTAGAAGCTAGAGGCTTTGACTCTACTTCATATCCTTTGTCTTCATTTGGGTCTTGAAGTAATTCAGTTGAGATTGAACTAGTCTTCAAAATCTCATTAATAGTTTTAAACAATGATATCTCTATTTTATTTTCCCATTCCTCTTCAGTAGTCCACTTTTTATGGAATCAATAATGGTTTCAAACAATGATGTCTCTATTTTATCTTCCCATTCCTCTTTATTAGACCACTCATTTTCATTATCTGACACTACCAAGGGTTTTGCTTCCTTCAAACCTTTTATTTTATCAATTCTTCCCCTAACTTTTCTTTTGTTAGAGTACCCTAAGGATAAATTGAAGGATTTCTTTGCTTCCTCTTGTAAACAAGGGGGTCCAATAGGAGTCTAAGTTAGTTTTGGAAGGGGTGAAATAGTAATAGGTAAATCTGATGGAGCAATAGGTGGTGATGAGGTGAGATTAATAGTGGTTATTGGGGGTGAACTTGGGTAAGTAGACACTTGTCCAGGGAAAGGATATATTGATGGAGGTGGTGGTGAAATTATTTGAACTAAGGATATGAGTGGATCCAAAGGAGAAATAGGAAGAAGGAAATATGGGAGACTTTCCTACCATATTGTTGTGATTGGAGGAAAAAGGCAACATAGATAATGGTCCACCAAACTGAGTTACATTTTTGGGACCCTATGTAGTGGCAGTCGACTAAGGAGGGGTGGACACTATGGTGGTTGTTGCAGTGATAACCACTAGATGGGATGTTGAGGAGGCCCATGGTTCATTCCCTATCCACTTTTGATAGTTTTTTATCTTGATGGACTAGCCTATTCTTATCCTTATGCTTCAACCTGTGGGAAGGATCTTTGAGGAGGTGTTGTAACCCAATGTTCCTTATCAATTATCTTAGCCTCCTCCTCAATGGCTTCTAGATGATATTATATATGCCTAGTTACCCCCATGGACATATTTACCTTATTCATTCTTGTGTAGACCTTTGTATCATTCAAAGTATTCATGAATACTTCATCACATCGATATGATATGCAATCATAATCAATTTTCACCTTTCCCCTAACTTTGTTAATGTGTTTCCTAACCCTTTTTCTTCAATCCCATTGCCTGTAAGGTTCCCACTTGAAATCATTGAGTGTTATGATCTGGCCCACTAGCTAAAAATACTTCTATTTGGTGTATTAGATTCTATCAATGCTAATGGTAGGTGGGTGGATAGCTCCTTGTTTTGCATTTCTTAGTGGAACATCTATAAAATTAGCCATCTTAGCTATACTTTCCTTCTCTACCACATTATATGGGACCAACCAGGGTAGATACATAGGAGAAACCCTATTACCCACTATTTTGATGATAGTGCAATTAGGATAGACCCAATAATCACCAATATTTTTAATGGTTCTTCAAAATTTGATCAAAAAATTTGGGCATGTCCTTGCCATAAATGGCTTGGTATATCATTTGATATAAGTTCTTGGTCAATCTGATCATATTCTTCCTAGATTTATATATATGAAGAACATTGAATTCATCAAAAATTTGATCCTTGGTATACTCAATTGATGGCTCCCATGGTTCCTCAAAAGTTGAGTGAACAATCCCTGTTATGGCATCTACCAAATAAGACATCATGTAGAATTTTATGTCTAGTATATTTGATAAATTGGGGACTTGATTGATCAAATGGGCACTAATGATCTCGCCAATAGCTATGACCTTGGTAGAAGTGAGGATGGTGTCCAACAGGGGAATCCAAACCTCATTGATGTAGGTTATACTAAGGAAACCATATATTTAGTTTATTAAAGCCATATCAATCTTAATTCCATGCCTAAAGATTATAATGGGGATAGTAGAAATAAGGCCCTTGATTGTGAAGGTACTAGGGTCACCAGCTCATTACTGTAACTTAGTGCTTGCATTATTTGAATACATCCATGAGTTGACTAAGGCTTGATTATAGGCCATTTAAAGGAGGGGGAGTCTATAGTATTTTTCAAATTCAAGTCCACTAATATACATTTTTGGGGCATTGCATTGGCATAAATGTATAATTTTACCATAAATTTGACCATTTGTAAATAAATCAAATAATAGATCAATGCAGGGCATTACCTCAAGTTTTACCATAGAATTATGTAGGCACTGATTTAATTTCCACCAAGTCTTCTCTATATATTTGCATGAAATCTGAGAGTTGATCTTTAGGACCATAGGGTTCTATTTCTTCAACTTCCTCTCATATAACAGAATAATGCTTAAATTCACAGTTGAGGGCAACCTCATCAAACCTTGTATTTGTGTACTTTTCATGTCTTGTAATAAAATATACAGAGGGGGGAGGTAGAATATGTGAAGTATAAGCCATTGTTATGGACTTAAGAGATTTGGTTCTCTAAAACTATGGAATTTCTTAGTCATAATAGATCTTGAATTTGTGCTTGTAGTTACTCATCAGATGACAATGTAGTCATAATTGATTTTGTTGATTGTATATATTGCCTTTAAATTTGTTAAATTTGATAAATTAAATGAATTTATTTAGCCAATTCATGCATATTAATGACATTAACATCTCTGGCTTTCTTTTTTTCTTCTATTTTCATATTTCAAATTTGCCTGGAGAAATGTCACCCCCTTTATGATCCCTAGTGCCAGGTGGATTTTCATTTGTTTGCTCTGAGTGCCTTGTCATCTTTATTTGACACTTGGTGATTTTTTACTTCCTTCAAAAGCATTACCTTGATTTTACCCATACCCCATGTCATTTTAGGGATACATGGTAGAATTTAATTGTTTCACTACTTCTCAGGGCCTTTTTTTCCTACCACTTGCTTCTTTACTACCTCAGGCTTGTAGGATCATGGCACATGGAGGGTTATCACCACTCCACCATATTAGGAGTATCATACCCTCTTTCCCTACTATATAGGATTTATATGAGTGGTATGATGACATTTGGTAACATATCAATTCTTTACCTCCCCAGGAGACTTAGAAGCTTCTTAGAATGATTTGACAGGAGCGAGTCTATGAGATCATGAGACATGGATGGTTGTCACCGATCTATTGGCCCAAGACTTTCATACACTATACCTTTAATCTTTCAGTTATTGGGTGAGTGATATTATGACACTTATAAATATCTTGCCATTCTACTCACCTAAGAATCTTTTTAAAAATATTTAAGGGCCAAAAAATTTATGGGCTAGCGGGTTGTCATTGGGTAGCATAAAAAATTTATAACACTAAAGTATAATCCATACTTCACTTGCCCTTAATATTTGGGAGAGAAATCAAATACCACATGGTGGGCTTTAGAGACATAGCAAGTGTCTGACTAAAAAATAGGAAAAACTCTAAGTAAATAATGACCTACACAAGATAAAATCACAAAGCAACAATACTTTTACAAACACATAAGTTAGTTAGTTTGAAAGAGGCAAAACCTGACATGCTTTGGATAAACAAGAAAACTTTATGAACAGTTAGAATCTAAAAAAATTGATAGACATGTGTGAAATAAAGTAAAGTATGGATATATAACTCAAGACAAGCCTAAGCATGACTTTGGTCTGTAATAATAAAAGTGACAACATGCTAGTTTAATCCTTAAGAAACAAACTTAAACCATCCCACCGGTCCTGAAAAATAAAGGTTACTTGACAAAGTGGGTGTTGGATAGATATTTTGTAGGCTATCAAAAGTACCTAGGCATTCACGGGATTAAATCCTCTTCATTTAATGGTGAAGCTCCCATATGCTTATGTCTTTTTACTTTTAACTATTCACACTTTCAGTTATTCATAATTTATATAGATTATTCAAAGAATATACACAAGTCATCTTATTTTTGGGTATAACTTTAATCATAGAGTTCATGAACTATAACAAAGTGATTTTGCAAAAATTAAGCAGTTATTTCAAAGAATGTGTAAAGAAGTTTTGGGAAATAGAGAATGAAAAGACTATAATGTGTGAGAAAAAAGAATTTGCACTTCATAATAAGTAGTTTTACAGAGCTTATTGAATCTGCACAAGTAAATAAACATTCAAGAGATGATAACCCATTTAGAAAATGATTAATAAAGACTAGAATTCATATTTAGATTTAAAAATAACACAAATTTAATCTTCACAAATGTACCAAATGATCTCCTTAGACGCAAAGTTCCATAGAAATCAACTTCCTTCTTATTCACTTTGAACCAATTTCATACAAAAAAAAAACTCAAAAATCTAAACACAAAGTTTTAGATTGCTTAAAATCTCTTGCTTCAGTTACAATTGCTTTACAAAAATTACCATACTTTGGCACACAAGCCTTCACTATTATTTATACTAACTCAGATTTCAAAATCAATAAAGAAACAAATCCTTAGATTCCCATGTGATATTCTAAAAACTAGAAACCATTGAGAGGCATCCTCCTAAAATTTCTCCTCTATGGCATGAAATGCCAATGACATTTATCACTTGTCGATTTTACTATTTGAATCAAAAATAACTTCTTTGCATGCAATGCAAAGCCTGCTCAAGTAACATACTTGTACAAAATGTATTTAAGTAATGGCATTTAACCAAGTTACATGAGTCTTACATTTTTACAAAGTAACTTATACAAGTAACTTCAATAAATGGCATTACTTACAAAGTAATTACTTAAAACAAAATTAATTCAAATACATTACTTGAAGAAAATAGAATAAAATGGAAGAAGAAAGAAAAAGTATTCAAAAAGAGAAGCAAAACAATCACTCAAAGTTGCTAACTTCATATTTGCACTTTTTTATGTATTTGATATGTTGAGACATCATGAATTAGGTTGTTGCATCATCTGATTTGGAAACTAATTGCCTTTCAATTTCATATCTTAGCAGTTCCCTTTCCAACTCTCTGCAATAAGCTTTCACCTTCCCAAGTTGAGGTTCTAGCCTCTTAACCTCTTATTGACTTATGATTAACTCCTTTATATATTTTGCTATGAAAGGAGTTATGGCCTTTTCAATTAATTTCTTGAATTGTTGATGTAACTACTCAAGTGTCTTTAGAGTTTTATCAGACCACACCTTAGTGAGACCGAATATGCAATCTTCTAATTCCACATTCTCACTATGAGCATCTTCTTCTAAATTATTTATCTCCTCAAGCATTCCCCCAAGAATATGCATGTGAAAAGATATGAGATGTTCATCTTGTTTTGCCTTTTTTATTGATCCTTCTAGAACAATCTACTCTTCAATCAAAACCTTCTTACTTAAAGTGAGAATTATCTGAAGACTCTCCTACTGTACTTCATAGATTCCATTCTCATTTTCTATCTCCATTATTATCTTTATATGTGCCAATTTATTTTTAATGTCTGCCTAAGCACCTGGGACCTCAAAAAACTAATTTTGAGTAGTTTGCAACATTTTTTCTATCCATTCATCAATGGCTTTGTCCTTGTCCCCGATTTCCTCCACCTCTATTATTGTTTGTTGATCAAATGTACCTTCTAAAATCAATGAATTTTGTGGAGTATATCTTTCCACCTTGGAAATTATTTCACACAACTTGGAATTTTTCTCCTTCAACTTAGCTATAGCAACCTTCTCTTCATCGAGCTTCTTAAAAAGAGTGTTAATCAGAGTCTGAGTATCTTGCTTCAAGCCTTCTCTAGTAACTTCTCCAAGGGATATTTTTGTGATTTTTACATCTTGTTTAGTGACTTCATCTTTACCTTTACCCTAAGGATGAATAGATAGCTTTGCAAACTTCTACCCTAAAGTTTCAATTATCAGCTTGGAAGTCACTTTAGCACTTTTGGGATTCTTTCTTTTTTGATCAAGACTCTTTAGTAGTTTCAAATCAATCTCCTCCAAATTTATTACTTCTCTAGTCTCAGGGACTATTTACAATGTTAACCATTATGAGAATTTTGTGCTTGTTGAAGTAGATAAATGAATGATCATAGTTATAAAAGGAAAGATTACAAAAATAACAATTGGAACAATAAAAATTATAACAATTAAAGTTACAACAAGAGAAGATACAAAATGACAAGTTATAAAAATAAAGGTTGCAAAAATAAGTGCATGTTAAGCAAGAAAGCATCCTTAAGAAATGGTTTCTTAAGAAGCAAGTTCAAAAACAAGATATACCTAAAAATGATAATGTCATATGTATGGTTTAAGAGGAGGCAACTAAAAATAATTCCTCATATCTAGAATTTTTTATTCTTATCCCTTATATGTTGGGAATATGACCAACCCGGAAGCACACAATTGATTACTAATCCAAGAAACTTAATATGCGGAAATTAACCAGAATCAACAAGTAACTAGAATCCAAAAATAACACAAGATATGAGAGACAATACACAACCTGTATTAATACTCATACAGAAAAGAATACAATAAAGAAGATGCCACTTCTTCTCCACCACCTCTTTAGAGGTTTCCCACACCTCAAGTGAACAGTACTTCTTTCCTCAAAGCTCTCTCTACTAGGTCCCAACACCCAACTCAAACACAGAGTTGGTGTTCACCTTACACCTGTGCTCCACGCACTCCACAAGTGCTCCACGCACTCCACAAGTACACACCTGTACTCCACAAGTACTCCACGTACTCCAAGTAGATCTCTCCTGATACTGCTCCCTGTTGTGTTGTTGTCCTATCGATCTCCAAACTACAGATCAAGCTGGTTCTGCACACCTGTGAACCTTGACCTTGCACACACACACACCTGCATATCAATGATCTTACTTACCATGTAGATCTCCTATAAAAGCCATGCTCACCTGATGACCAAGATCATACACTCCTGAAGAACCCTACTGATTCTCCAATCCAGCACCCACCTTGGTACTGTGGCACTAGGAGGAACACACCATTGCTCTACTTCACACACCGAAGGAAATTATAATTATGCGCTCTTACTCCCTAGCTACGCTTTTACAATACAACCATGAGTCTAATATATAGAACTCATCCAAATAATAATTAGACACCTAGTACAATAATTAGATCCGCAGCTCTTAGTCTATAATTAGCACTAAGCATGCAAACACTTGGTTCGTCAACCAACTACCCGTAATATACTCACAGTCGAACCACACAGGCGACCGACGCCGGTCCCTGTCCGCCTGGGGGTTGCCGACGCCGGCCGATCTCTGACCGACGCCGGTTGCTTCATGTTTCGTTCTTGCCGACGTCGGTTGGCCTGACCGACGCCGGTGTCTGTGGCACTCAGCAACCCTTCTGCACCCTCCTCCATGTCTACATCAGTGAAGCTTTTAGCTCCACAACTTAACAATCTCCCACTTGGAGATAAACAGTTGCACTGTACCTATACCTGTACCTGTACCCCGTCTAATCTGTTTCCTGGTTTGTATTCCTCTTCAAGCTCCATCTTGAAGACAACCCACCACACACCCTGTGGTGTACCTCCTATCATTCGAGTACCCTGCCGCATCCGTTCCTACAATCCCATGTAGTGAAGTCCTGATCCCTAAATAGCATGAATCCCTGTTGCTGGTCTCTCTCAAATACCTGAGAATCCATCTCTCCAAATTGGCTCCTAACTCTCTGACAGCTCCCACTGCTTGGGAAAACTCAGGTCTATGCTAGACCTCATGTGATTTCGGACACTAAACTGTCCAGCCCTTGGTGCGCTCCGACTCTGCATCCTGAACCTCGCTGACACCTGATTCACATCAGCTCCCACTCGAGACAAAATCACCCTGCAATCTCCATGTCTCCCATGCCAAAGAATTTCGCTGCTCTAAATTCTTCATAGCAAACCACTAAACTAATCTTACCCCTTAGCTCAGCAACAACCTGTATGTACGATCCTGCTAGCAAACATACGATCCACATACAGCAACAAAATGATGTCATGACTCATCATCCACCTGGTAAGGCAGACCACAGTAGTTACCTGACATTGACTAAAGCCATGCTTCGTCCTCCACCTGTCAAAACTTGTACCATTATCCTGCAGCTCCCTCAAGACCACATGCCCTGGTCTTTCATCTCACGTGTCCATTATCTCTATTCTTCAACTAAGGTATCCATTCGTCTCGCAGTGCTAACATACCGGCTGGCAACCCTACCAAATCTCCTGTCTGGTTCTGCAATCTCTCCATGCCACGCTCCCACTGTTTCCTGGATCCTTCCTGCTCTGCAGTCAGCAACAAGTATAAAGAAGAGGAACAATGAATTTGAGGGCCTACTTACATCTTCAGTCCTTCGTATGGGTGTTTGAGACTCCTTGACAGCTCGCTGTCCACCCAAAATCTGTTACAGTGACCGACCTCGGCCACCCCACAGTCTGCATCCAACTGACATCAGTTCCTGTGCCTATCCTGACTACCAACTTGCCGATGTCGGTGTCCTCCTGCTGCCGACCTCGGCCCTCGTGACCGACATCGGTCTTACCTGCTGCCGACGTCGATTTTCCTGTCGACGCCGGTACCTGTGTTTCCTGTGAGTGATGACTTTTTACCCGCAAGCTCTTTTGAATCAATCCCCATGTCCAAACTGCCCTGCTCAGAAGTATCCAGCCCCATCCACTGATCTCTATCCGCCATCTCCTCCAAGAACACCAAGGCTTTCCAGTTCTTAAGCCTATCAAATATATCTGTCTTTCGCTTAAGAACATGCATCTCCTTCCTGCTCATGTGACCAAGCCTACGAAGCCACGTCTCCACAAAAAAAGAAGAATCAGTAATATAAACAAGTAGATAAAGAGTACCTATTTTCTTACCACCAGCTAAATCAAGTGTATCCACTGTGAGAGTTCTCGTACATCTCCCATCACCCAACTCTTCTGAAGAAATTAGCCAACTCTCCAAACCTGGGACCTACATGACCTCCTTCAACACCCATGTGTTGGCCATCTGCAATTTCAGCTTCACTTCCCCTTTGCCAATTTTTTGGCAAGGCTCACCAGCTCCTCTATTTGGGGCTGCATGGAAAGAGGCAACCGAATCTATAAGACAAGATTCAACTTTATCTAAGAAACCTCCCAGAGCATCCTGTGCCACATCACCTGCAACATCTACTTCTTCAATTCCTCCATGCTGATCTTCCACAAACCAACAATTTCCTTTTACCTGCTCTTTCTTTCCATCGGACCATAAGTTACCATCTGTGTTTTTCAACTCCTCCATCCTTAACTTAGTTTGATCTGCCGTTGCTCTACTCCCACTCAATCAGAAACCCCTGAGAGTAACCTGTATCCAAACACAAAACCTGCTCCCTGCAACCTTAGCTCTGATACCACTTGTTGGGAATATGACCAACCCGGAAGCACACAATTGATTACTAATCCAAGCAACTTAATATGCGGAAATTAACCAGAATCAACAAGTAACTATAATGCAAAAATAACACAAGATATGAGAGACAATACACAACTTGTATTAATACTCATACAGAAAAGAATAGAATAAAGAAGATGCCACTTCTCCACCACCTCTTCAGAGGTTTCCCACACCTCAAGTGAACAGTACTTCTTTCCTCAAAGCTCTCTCTACTAAGTCCCAACACCCAACTCAAACACAGAGTTGGTGTTCACCTTACACCTGTGCTCCATGCACTCCACAAGTGCTCCACGCACTCCACAAGTACACACCTGTACTCCACAAGTACTCCACGTACTCCAAGTAGATCTCTCCTGATACTGCTCCCTGTTGTGTTGTTGTCCTATCGATCTCCAAACTACAGATCAAGCTGGTTCTGCACACCTGTGAACCTTGACCTTGCACACACACACACCTGCATATCAATGATCTTACTTACCATGTAGATCTCCTATAAAATCCATGCTCACCTGATGACCAAGATCATACACTCCTGAAGAACCCTGCTGATTCTCCAATCCAGCACCCACCTTGGTACTGTGGCACTAGGAGGAACACACCATTGCTCTACTTCACACACCGAAAGAGCTTATAATTATGCTCTCTTACTCCCTAGCTACGCTTTTACAATACAACCATGAGTCTAATATATAGAACTCATCCAAACAATAATTAGACACCTAGTACAATAATTAGATCCGCAGCTCTTAGTCTATAATTAGCACTAAGCATGCAAACACTTGGTTCTTCAACCAACTGCCCATAATATACTCATAGTCGAACCACACAGGCGACCGACGCCGGTCCCTGTCCGCCTGGGGGTCACCGACGCCGATCGATCTCTGACCGACGCCGGTTGCTTCCTGTTTCTTTCCTGCCAACGTCGGTTGGCCTGACCGATGCCGGTGTCCGTGGCACTTAGCAACCCTTCTGCACCCTCCTCCATGTCTGCATCAGTGAAGCTTTTAGCTCCACAACTTAACATTATATAGACGGCATGAAATGTACCATTGTAGAGATTACAATTTTTTACAAAATTAATGTATGTAGTAGGACATTTCTCAAATATCTTGGATATGATGTTCAAGATTTGAACAAGATTACTAAAACTAAGTGATGCATTGGATTTATCAATTTATTAGTAACTCTTGGGCTCAAAACTTGTTTTTTTATATTTCACATTAGCCCTCCTACTATGGATAAATACATTGCAATACTAAGAAGATCATGGCTAAGATCAATGGGGGAAACATTGGGTAAAGATCATGGTTATGTTACATTTGAGCATGATTGTTCAAATGTTACCATTTCACGAAAATAATATTCTTCAGAGCAAACAAATAGAGTATAAATTATTTTTGTAGTATATGATATAGTAACTACAAATTAACACCACATTCCAATTGGTGATTTAAAATAGAATTCAACAGGAGGTCATGTATTGTATGCAAGAACTCATGGGAGCATTTTACTATTGGAATCATTGGTTAAGCTTAAATATTATCTATTGTACATAGCCTCTCATATTTTTCATCCATTCTATTCTTCTATTTTGACATACATGTGCTCATATGCATTTGCATTGACCATTCTTCAAGCCCTTGGCTTTGTTTTCACTTGGCCCTTACCTCTTGATTATTATCTTGATATGAACATCCAAGACACTTATCCTACAATGATTCTAGTGCACATCTTTCATGGCATATTACTCGTTCAATCTTTCATATTGACTACTTATACATTTTATGACTTCTATTCAGCTACATTGTTGCGATACACATATCTAGTAGAGGAATTTTTGCTTTTTTTCACTTCCTCCACATTGCCATCCTATCACATCTAGTGCACAATATGCTTTGACACATGGGATCCCTCTCATTCTTCTATTTTTGAAACCATTGTCACTTTACCTTACTTGAACATTTTGAGATAAATTCAAAAATACAAAATCATTAAAAATATTTAAGAAAAACAAAATCAAGAGCTAAGCATGGAATGATTAATAGATTATAATATTTACATATGTTATTTATCACATGTTTGGTAGATAGCATATTCATTTCATACTCACATGCATTTCAAAGTATATGAGTGCAATGTAGGACATACAGGTCACACATGGATATATAGATGTTAGACTTTTCTCTCCCTAATGGCCATGCCAATAATGGGGGCATCTTATTCCATAGGTTCCACTATCATAGGTTATATCTTTCTATGACCTTATTAACATGTTGAGCTATCTATATTTGATTAAACATGTCTTGCTAATTACTCAAATCTTACACAATGCTACATGGATATGTTATTATATATGATGTGACATTGATACATATGGATGGTGTAGACTAGTCTTTACTTATTGTATACTTCATTGATGTTGTTATGCTCTTTCATAATAGGCTAGTTTATGTTTTTCTATGGTGTGCTGCCCTTGGCCTTATTTGATGCAACATATTTATGTCCTTTTATTTTGATATCTTAAATCTCTCGTGTGTTTCCCTTGGCCGTATTTTTTGTGACATCTTCATGTCCCTTGTAAACAGCCCTTGGCCTTATGTGTGACACTAACTGTTAAGATTTTTGAGCTTGTTGTGATTGTTGGGATTGAGTAGTGTCATGATCCATATCATGCACCTTTACTATGTATTCATATTCAATTATATTTTTAGTGATGGTTACTACTTCATGCTTCATTGATATATCTATCTAGACATGACACTTATATATTTGTATTACATGTGTTACATACTTGCCTTGATTGAAATATGAATTACTATGATGACATATTTTCCACTTATTCACATGATTATACATGATGTTATTTTTGTACATGACATGATACAATTAAATTTTATTTTGAGTTGAGTAATTTACAAGACACTTCCCTCATGTCAAAAGGGGGGTATTCTAATAAGATTTTCATAGAGACATAAGCCCTCATGAACATAAAATCAAATTTTTGAATCAAAATACAGATTTAAAAGATTCAAAATGGTTTGTATATCATATGAGTTCATTTACATGACAAATATTGGCACATTAGTACATATTATGGATAGCATATGCACTTCACTTAACAAATACTTGAGTACATATTCATACAAACTTGGATGAATATGCATGGGCATATGGGAAAAGTTTACAAGAACATGAATAACAAGTTTTCACATATACATATATTTAAGATGCAAATTCTTAGATTCAACATATAGATGGCATAGAATTATACATCGATTAGTATAAATTTAGGGGGCATTGTATTGGTTCATGCACATATGCCACTATTAGATTCATGAGGCATGATATTGGTTCATGAACATACATACTATGATAGTTTACAATTGGCATAGTTCTAAATGGTAATGATATGGATTCATTCCCATTTACACATCTTGCAATAAATGCTATTAGAGTTGTTTATTTGCAAAATACTTTTTCAATCTACACCCAGTAATGAGCAACCTTGAATCTAAAATCTATCTACAATGATTTGAATCATGATTTTATGGATAATTTATGTTGAGGTTTAATGATGCACAATGGCCATGGCATTACTTCTAGTGAACCCATGTGGTTATCATTCCTTATCAAATTTAAGTAGTTATTTGGGTTAGCACATTGCATACTTATCCGTTGGTACATGTTGTCTTCCCAACCCAAGGGCTTGCATAGTTACAAAAAATTTGGGTTTGATCACCCTCAATTTATTCATGGTTCAACAAGAGGAACCAATCTCAAAGTAATTCAATGGAAAACACCTTTATCCAATGCTTCGACAAGGAAACATCTTCTCTAATAAGTTGAAAGGATAACATATTTTTCACACAAATGTACTCTTTCCTTGCTCTTTAATTTTCATATTTCAAGTTCAAATTTTCAATTTCAATTTATGGACATTGACTACATATGTTTGTTGCATGTTTTGATTTTGAGTGACCTGCATAATCGAAGCTACCTACTAAAGATAAAGTGTGTTGTACACACTCAAGTATACTTCTTCCTTTTACTCTAGCAAATTCATTACTAGAAAAAAAATGGGGGCATTTTTAGATACTTAAATTTGGTATTAAGTACTTGAAAATGTCAAGCTTGACATACATTTACCACTCATGATTTGCATACACAAATATAGTTTTAACTCACCACTGTCTCACATCGACATGTTAACTTATGAGTTTGACCCTCTTTATTTGTTTTAAAACACCTATAATAACCTTACAGTTTATGCCAAACCAACTCATTATCTCATATAGAGATGCCCAGATGCTCATTTTAGTCCTCATGTACATGGGTCTCTACCGTTAGATTGGGTCAATATCATCAATCGATACTAACCTACGCCTATCAATAGTGATCCTATTCTATCAATGACTACTTTTTAAAATAAAATATTTCCTTAAGGTTTGTCCATTTTCCTAGTGTATCAATGGCACAATAAATTACCTAATTAGACTCATATATATAAAAATCAAGGCCTCAATTAATAGGGGAATTGACACTTATCTAGTACACATATATATGCTATTGCACATTGAGAAAAACTACCCTATTCCTCCTAATTTGTGAATCAATCACTAAGATCATCCCATAGGTAGGTCTGGAGCATACAAAATCCAAGTCAAAGTAAGCATTGTCAAGTATCAAATCCAAATCATTAGTTAAGTTCATATAGTAAAAGAGCACAATTTCATAATCACACTAGTGGGATAACTACGTGTGGCTTGATTTCCATCCTTAGAGTATAGAATACATAAGCAACATTCAATCAGCAATGGGGGTGATTGGGGTCAACTTAGTGCATTACACTTTCCTAGTTTTTACAAGTTTCTATCCCTCACAAGCACCATAAGGCTTCAATTCAAGGTGAAAGAGGATGATTTTTGGAGTTAAGTACACCATTAGGGTACACCATCATGCATACAGAGTTTCCAGAGTTAAGGGAATGTGATTGTATGGTCATAGAGTCTCTTTTCTGCATAGGTGAATATTGGTAGTCGATATTGATGCAAAGCTAATAGAACTAACCCTACATAGACAAAAACACAGTTCTAAATTTGGATGAATCATAGGCTTGCTTAAATCTATTTTCTAGTGTTAAAATTCAGTGATATTCAAACAGTCAATCAAAAAAGCTAAGTACTTATCCCTTTGTTGTACAAACTATATTTAACATATGCCTCTTGTCAAATCATTGTAATCTATTTCAATCTTTTACATTCAGATTTATGTTTAAATTTCATATTTAGTAATATGAATTCACATATAAGCTTTTATCTGAATTTTATTAATTAATTTATATAATTCCAAATTAGGGTAAAAACATAATATATGCATTAATGTATGGAAAGAGAACCCTTTAGGGCCTAAATTTAATGATCGACCATGTGTGTCATGAATTTTTTTATGACTATTATATGTTTGGCATTACCCTTCAAATGCTAATCCAATTCATAGTAGAATGAAACAATGGAGAATGTGTATGTGTGGGTGTGTGGGTGTGTGTGTGTAGGTGTGTGTGTGATCCTTTATAGTTTTTGACAATTTGCCTAAATTTTTTCCTTGCATCTAGTATTGTCTTCTAAAAAAATGATTATATTTTACAATTAAAAAACTTAAATACATCCATATGACCATCAAATTTAGGCCTTGGGGCCCTCACACTTATCTTTTAGGGGGGAATACACCTTCATATTTTCATTTTTATTGTAACCTTCCATCTTTGTATTTACATTTTGATGCTCATGCTTTTTTCTATACCTTCTTATTTTTATTTTTATTCTCATATTTCCTTTGTTTTATGGATCCTTGTCTAACCTTGCCAAACCTAGATATTTAAACTGTCATTTTATAGACACTTAAAAATGGCTCATAGGGATTTATTAGTTGTAAAATTACATGATTTTAAGATGATAGTGTACTTGTAATTTATTGGTCCAAAGTAAGTGTTATTTGTGCATTTTTATGGTGGTCCTCATCTCTCCCCTCGATCCCCCTCCAACTACCCCTTTCTATCTCCTTTGTCTCCCCCTACATCAAGCCTATTCAAGAAGCGTGAATGAAACTCTTTAATTCCCTAAGAAAATGATTCATTTTTATAGTTCCCTTTATGTGTCCCTTTGTGGCTAATGATAATGCATCCCCCTTGTACCACCTTTTCCATTTTTTGATTATTCGATGTCAAATTGGACACCATTAAGGTCTTAATTTGAATTTCATTTGTCTATAAATACACAAAGATTATAGTTAATTTAAGGAGATATCAAATAGTGTATCTAGAAACCATTCACAAGACTCTATTAATCACTCACAATCATTCTAGAGAGATCAAACAATCATTAAACCATCCATCATTCTTGAAGCTATTATTTACCACCAAGCACTTTTGGCAGCCAACCTAGGTTTTGCATATCATTGCATTTGTTTTTAGCTATGCAAAATATTTTTCTCAATGTTATTTGTTGCTCATAAGTATATGGTGCTTAAAAGTGTTCCTTAAGTTGTATATATTGTTACCAATCTAGGGCAAAAAGAAGAAAATTTGTTTTACAAATAACACAAGATGATTAAAGATCCAAACAAATGAGTGCAATCATCAAATCAATTTATGCTTGTGGATGTAAGTTACACTCCTAAGAGCTTTCTCCAATCACATTCATATTTTTGGTAGGATCCTTCTCTACTCACGTTGAAATTTTTGGGTGAAATCCCTATCGGGAGGGTGTTTTCATGTCTTAACCCTAATGACTAGTAAAATCTCGTGGTATTCAAAGTGTTATGTGCTCTGTTTAAAATATTATTTCTTTGTATTTGTATTTCTTTTATGTAATTTTTTAGTTTGGATTGATTAGGAACCAACATTATTGGCTCTTTATTATTCTGTTCATTTTTCACAAAATTTATATCTTTGGAACCTCTTGGTTTTATATATATCCGAATCTTATGGCAGTGTTTCCAAAGTGAAATGGTGGGGGATGATTGGGTTGCATAGGTTGATCAATATTTAAACAAGTGTCTATGATAGGTTGATTTCCCTTATCTACAAGAAGTGGTGTGTCATTGAGCACCAAGTATGAAAAAGGGTGCCCATAGTTTTAGCACTAAAATATAATTGACCAATTCCAAATGTAATCATGTCATCACAATTCTCTCTAGGACCATATGGTGTAAATATGAGGTATGTTAGGGTAATTGTTTTTGTCATTTTGCATTATCAAAAGGGGCCATCATCCCCAAGACATGTATAAATGTAATCTTCATGTAAAAAAATAAACACCTATGTAATGTAGAGGGGACAACAATCATAGCATGAATCTAAGGTCTACCAAATAAAATTTGTAGCTAACTTCATTATATATTAATTGACATTCTATAACAAGTGCAGGGCTTTGTTTTTACTTGGCATTATATAACTATTATGCATTTTTATGCTTACTTGACATTTTATAATTATTACAGGGATTTGTGCTTACTTGGCATTCTATAACTATTATGAGGCTTTGTGCTTACTTGACATTCTATAACTATTATAGGGCTTTGTGTTATCTGATGGTGTAAGAGAATTTTTATTTTTATTAACCTTCCATCTTTGTATTTACATTCTGATGTTCATGTTTTTTGGTATACCTTCTTATTTTTATTTTTATTCTCATCTTTCCTTTGTTTTTTGGATCTTTGTCTAATCTTGTTACACCTAGATATTTAAACTATCATTTTGTAGACACTTTAAAATGGCTCATAGGCATTTATTAGCTATAAAATTACATGATTTTAAGATGCTAGTTTACTTGTCATTTATTCGTCTAAATTAAGTGTTATTTATGTATTTTTATGGTGGTCCTCATCTCTCCCCTCGATCCCCCTCCAACTACCCCTTTCTCTCTCCTTTTTCTCCCCCTACATCAAGCCTATGCAAGGAGTTTGAATGAAGCTCTTTAAGTCCCTAAGAAAATAGTTTATTCTTATGGTTCCCTTTGTGTGGCCCTTTGTGGTTAATGAGAATGTGTACCCCTTGTACCACCTTTTCCATTTTTTGATTTTTTGATGCCAATTTGGACACCACTAAGGTCTTAATTTGAATTCTATTTGTCTATAAATACACAAGTATTATAGTTGATTTTAGAGAGCACATAGTGTATCTAGCAATAATTCACAAGACTCTATTAAGCGCTCACAATCATTCTAGAGAGATCAAACAATCATTAGACTATCCATCATTCTCGAAGCTAGTATATACCACCAAGCACTTTTGGCAACCAACCTAGGTTTTGCATGTCATTACATTTGTTTTTAGCTATGCAAATTATTGTTTTCAATGTTACTTGTTGCTCATAAGTAGATGGTGCTTAAAAGTGTTCCTTAAGTTTTATATATTGTTACCAATCTAGGGCAAAGAGAAGAAAAAAAAATTACAAATAACACAAGATGATTAAAGATCCAACCAAATGAGTGCAATCATCAAATCAATTTACACTTGTGGATGTAAATTACACTCCTAAGATCTTTCTCCAATCACATTTATATTTCTGGTAGGAGCCTTCTCTAATCACATTGAATTTTTTAGGCAAAGTCCCTATTGGGAGGGTGTTTCCATGTTTTAACCCTAATGACTGGTCAAATCTCATAGTATTCAAAGAGTTATGTGCTCTGTTTGAAATGGTATCTCTTTGTAATTTTGTTTATTTTATGTACTCATTTTTTATTTTGGATTGATTAGGAACCAACATTATTGGCTCTTTATTATCCTATTCATTTTTCACCAACTTTCTATCTTTGGCACCTCTTGGTTTTATATATATGAATCTTATGGCAGTGTTTCCAAAGTGAATTGGTGGGGGATGACTAGGTTGCACAGGTTGATCAATATTTAAACAATTGTATGTGATAGTTTGATTTCCCTTATCTGCAAGAAGTGGTGTGTCATTGAGCACCATGTTAGGCAAAAATCTCCTAAAAAGAATGTGCAAGTAATAACAATGTAAAATAACAAGCTAAATTAAACAATGAACAAAGAATATCCCCAAATAACACAGAGATTACATGGAAACCCTTGACAACAATCAAGGGAAAAAGCACAGGGAAATGGAAGCATCTATTCTTCTTATTAACTTTAGTAAAACCTCTCCACAAAGCTTCCTCACAACACTCTCCTCTATTACAATGCTTTCATACAAGAAGCATACAAGGCTATGCAAAGCCTTCAAACAATCAAGCTAGTTACAACATTAACATACAAGCTTCAAGATTATTCACAAGGATACTACACCCAAGCTCCTAAAAGTTTCTCTAAGCGCTAGTTACAACACTACACCAAGCTTCTACACTTTCTCACAAGCATTACACACTTGCACTCTAGCTTCCAAGCTTACACATCACATAAATGAGAAGGAGTATCATACATCTATATAATACAAAGGAAGAAAGAGAGTTAACATGAAAAATAAGAGAGAGAGAGAGAGAGAGAGGAAAAATGTGCCACCCTCCATGTGGCCTCATTATTCATCAATAGTGAACATTGTCCCTCATATGTGCAAGGTCCAACATTGCAAGGCATCTTTATGATGCACTTTGACCTCTTTGTGTGCTCCAAAATGGTACTCCCCACCTTGCATGTGTCTCCAATTTGGAATAGTGATACTTGTCCCCACTTTTCCATGTGCATTCACATAAGTCAAAATATTCCTCAACTTTTGACTTCATATGCACATGCTAAAGTACAAATTACACCCTACAGGCACATGGGTGAAGGCGTTTGTTCCCCACATGCTTCCAAAGATCATCCATCAATATATGACACCCCAATAATCAATAAGATATTCCATGTGGACCATGCCACCTCATAGGTACAATCATTGCCAACTCACACTACCACCTCATCAGCACAGTGACCACCAACTCACCATTGTGAATAGTAATTGCCACCTCATCACATGAATAGTGGCCATGAATAGTGGCTTGTGAATAGTGACTTCACATCCTAGCATTATTCCACTTGAATTCAATATACACGGGCTTTGCCACACCTGCGTTTTCTTTCATCTAGTTACCAACCATGCCCTTTGTTGCCCTAACATAAATCTAGTAGAAGTTTTGTTGCACTACTAAAACTTTTATGTACTGATTGTCTTTGTCAACATCTACTCCTCCATAGCAGATTGTAACACCTAAAGTGATTCTTCACTTCTCCCCACACAGACCAATCTTCTTATTGAGATTCTACCATGAATCGCTCACAACTTCCACTCCTTAGAAGTATATAGTCTAGTGCTCACCATGGCATCACGAGACTTATTAATCCTAATGAATCCAATACATAAGACAACATGTCTTCTCCTCCATTATAAGATGCTCCTAGGAAGATAACTCACACTGCAAGAAGTAGGGTACTTTCTTGATTTCTCATCCTTATGCATCTCCATCCTTGGTTTGATCCTCATACCACCTTCATCATGTCCTTTTCACTAAGCCATCACACCAGTGATCATGTTGGGGCCTGCATCCAACATGTCATCAACACATATAGCAATAACCTATTCTAAAACACTTTGGCTCTCCATGAAGGTACCATTGTACTCCCATTCACATGTATGTTTCAACTTTTACAGTCTTCAAACTGCAAACCATCAACTCTTTACCTCATCCTTATAGCCCTCTAGTTATTTTATCTCTTCTAAATAGATTGCCATGTAGGAATCAAGTTGCTCCAACTTTGAACAGTAACCATTGCATGTAGCATTGTTGATAGTAGTCAATAAATAAGATGACATAGAAGCCAATACTAGACTTCTCCTCATAGCCTCTAACTATCAACCATGCCCAAACATGGCATAAGTGGACCAATCATATCTCCAGGGAAGTTGTGATACTCAGTGCGTCAAAGTACCTATTGAGTTTTAGAGCCTCAAGAATGCATCCAAAATGCATCATGCTCTTTCACATGTCCAAACACATGGCCTTCTCTTTTTGTGAACACTAGGTCTCATTTTGTCTTCTTCATCTTCTCTTTCCACTACTTCAATAGGTACAATGTCAAGTATCTATTGTACCTCCTCCTTTGCATGGATTTTTTTTGTCATCTGCAACATCTTGGCTAACAACATGTGGTCAGTAGGATATCGCATCATACACCCCTTCTTCTTTGTTACTGATAAATACACTTGATTTTAAATCAAGCCTGGACTTCAAATTGTGCTTTAAATTTAACCTTGTTACAGGGCTTACTTCTAGCTAGCATCACATCACCCAAGTAATCTTTGATGTTGTTGAATCTTCGCATAGTCGATACAAGGAGCCATGATTTTTTCCTTTTGCCACCACTAGGGATCCTTTAGAAATTATGCATTTACCATTCCCAAAGTTACAAGAATACCCTAGCTCATCCATCCTCTTGATGGACATCAGATTCTTCTTCAACATAGGAACATGACACACATCCTTCAACAATTTGATTCTACCATCATGCATCATGATCCTTATATCTCCTCTTCCCACAATCTCTAATGGATGATCATCACCCATATAGACAGACTCTCCACTACATGGTTGGTAATCCATGAACCAATCTCTATGTGGAGACATGTGAAAATATGCTCCTAAGTCCAACACCCAGGCATTGTCACTTGATGTACTACTACTAAGGCAAAAAGCTTCATGTGTTGTCTCTTCCTTTCAATTTATTGTGTTGGTCTCGACTGAAGGTGGATTCTAATTTCCATCCTTCTCCTCATTCTTCAAATGTCAACAATCCTTTTGCAAGTGTCTTGGATTTCCATAGTGCTAGCACTTGGTCTTCTGCTTGGGTCCTATAGAATTTGATCTAGATGGTGATCTCTCTTTTGTGCTCTTCTCATCGAATATCTCTCTCATGGCGAAAGCTTCATTACTTGAGGATGCACCAGAAGATATTCTTCTCATCTCCTATCCAAACAAGGCTACAACCACATCATCAAACTTAGGAATTGTTGATGATGAGTTACTAATGGTCATTACCACATGATCCCAACTATTAGGGAGTGAAAACAACAACGTGATAGCCTTGTCTTCATCCTCCATCTTCACATTAATGGGGACTAGCTTGCTGACAATAGTGTTGAACTCGTTCAAGTGAGCAACAATAGATGAATTCTCCTTCATCCTCAAACTATATAGTTGTTTCTTCAGGAATACTTTGTTTGTAGCTAACTTTGTCTGGTATAGATTGTTCAACTTCTCCCATAGCTCTTCTATGGTCTTTTCCTCAGCAACATTAAATAGAATATAATCTACAAGACAAATATAGATTGTAGAAACCACCTTCATATCCATCTTTCTCCAATCTTCATCTGTCGTATTGTTGGGTTTGCTTGCAAGACCCTTCAAAGCTAAAGCTTGGTCATTCTGCACCAAGAGATCCTCCACCTTCAACTTCCATTGGGAGATATTTTTGCCATCGAATTTTTCTACTTCAAATCTGCATAGTCATGTCATTGTATTAGTTCCCACTTGCACAAAGTTCCCTAACTCAATAGAAAACACTCACAATTAGAGTTTTTCATAGAGCCTAGCTCTAATACCAAATGTTAGGAAATAATATCCCAAATAGCATGTGCAACTAATAACAAGCTAAAATAAATAATGAACATAGAATATCACCAGATAACATAGAGATTACGTGGAAACCCTTGACAACAATCAAGGGGCAAACCATAGGTAAATGGTAGCGTCTAGCCTTCTTATTAACTTCAGCAAAACTTCTCCACAACGCTTCCTCACAACACTCTCCTCTATTACAATGCTTTCATACAAGGCTATGCAAAGCCTTCAAACAATCAAGCTAGTTACAACACTAACATACAAGCTTCAATAATCCTCACAACGATACTACACCCAAGCTCCTATAAGCTTCTTTAAACGCTAGTTACAACACTACACCAAGCTTCTACACTTGCTCACAAGCATTACACACTTACACTCTAGCTTCCAAGCTTATACACATCACATGCATGAGAGGGAGTATCATACATATATAGATTACAAAGGGAAAAAGAGACTTAAGATGAAAAATAAGAGAGAGAGGAAAAATGCATCACTCTCCATGTGGCCTCACTATTCATCAATAGTGAACATTGTCTCTCACATGTGCAAGGTCCAACATTGCAAGGCATCTTCATGATGCACTTTGACCTTCTCCATGTGCTCCAAAATAGTACTCCCCACCTTGCATGCGCCTCCAATCTGGAATAGTGATCCTTGTCCCCACTTTCCCATGTGTATTCACATGAGTCAAAATATTCCTCAACTTTTGACTTCACATGCACATGCTTAAGGACAATTTGTGCCCCATGGGTGAAGATGTTTGTTCCCCACATGCTTCCAAAGGTCACCCATCAAGATATGGCACCCCATTTCTCTCTCCTTATCTTTTAATCAATAAAAGATTCCATGTGGACCATGCCACATCAACAAAGTGCCACATCATAAGTACAATCATTGCCACCTCATCAGCACAGTCACCACCAATTCACTGTTATAATTAGTAACTACCACCTCATCACATGAATAGTGGCCATTAATAGTGACTTCACATCCTAACACACCAAAGATGAAAAGGGTGCCCATAGTTTTGGCACTACAATATAATTGGCCAATTTCAAATGTAATCATGTCATCACAATACTCTCTAGGACCATATGGTGTAAAGATGAGGTATGTTAGGGTAATGATTTTTGTCATTTTGCATTATCAAAAGGGGCCATCATCCCCAAGACATGTTTAAATGTAATCCTCGAGTAAAAAAATCAAACACCTTTGTAATGTAGAAGGGACAACAATCATAGCATGAATCCAAGGTCTACCAACCAAAATTTGCAGCTAACTTCAATATATATTACTTGACATTTTATAACTATTACAGGGCATTGTGCTTATTTTACATTCTATAACTATTACGCTTTGTGCTTACTTTACATTCTATAACTATTACGAGGCTTTGTGTTATTTGATGGTGTCAGAGAATTTGGTTAATTAATTTTAACTTGAATTTGGTCTCACTCAAGTTGGTGGATGGAACCAACAAGGCAGAGGTTGGGGTGTTGATTTTTGGGGTGGAGCTAACTTTGCAATGTGGTGTGGATAAGCTAGTGGTGGAAGGTGATTCGATGGTTTTGATTCAGTAACTACGCAAACAGGGAGCCAAGGCATGGAAGATCAATAACATTTTGGAGCGGGTATGGCCTTGGTTGGATTTGCTTGCGGATTGGGAGGTGCACCATTGTTATCATGAAGCTAATTCTATTAGGAAATGATTAGTCCTCACATTAATTTGTGAATATTGTAATGTGCATTATTACGTGAGTAATAATTCACAGAGTTATATTTGGTTAGTAGTTGGTTATTATTATTTAGTAAAATATATTGTTTATAGAATAATATATTTTAATTGTCCCTGTATCTCTATTAATAGGTTAGTTGTTTGTTTGTTTTCCAATTTTATAGGAAGTTGTTAGTCCATTTTGGTTATTTAATAGCCTATATATTATTCTGAATAAATCAAGTAAAGCTATAGTGTGTGTTAGAACTATGCAAATCTGAACCAGTTTTATTATCTGGTTTCAGAGCAAGTAAATGGTCAAGGAACTCTGTGGAGTAGATCGCATTCAAGATGAGTGTCTTTTAATACTTCACGATCTTCCAAAATTGGCTCGGCTCACTATTAATTTTCAATCATGTTTTATGCAATGCCAACCTATACAAATCCACGTGACGTTCTATCAAACACGTCCTCGAATTTGTATTATTTAACACAAATCATGTCTCTCATTTTCACCAGTTAGATCCTTGTATGGATTTGGATGTGTTTTAATCAGCGCATATGTGCATAGAGGTTTCCACGTCGTGCTTCGATCAACCTTTTGCTGCACCATACACGTGCTTTCTCCATCATGTATGTTTTATCTTTGAACCTATATTATCTGTGTTGATTGGTTCGCTCGGTAAATGCTTCAATGCACCAACACTGACATTCAAGACACTCCCTGACTTCAATTTGCCTCGAAATCTATTGTGGATGCTAGGACCGAACCACATCCTAGCTTGATCGATGCTCGGTCTGTACACTCCAAACTCGGATTATCTCACCCAACAATAAACTCCAAGGTGTTTTTTATTTTGGTGCAGAGTTGTCACGCTTTAGCAGATCAATACCTTTGCGTAATCGAAATATTTTATTCGAACATTTGAAAAGGAGTATAGTCTATTGGAGATCTCGACCTTTCTTGCATTAGATATCCATGGGTTTGTTTCTTCTAAATTTAAGCATTGATTGTGTGCAAAATCAAAAGATTCTATTAACGTATCTCAAAGTTCATTCCACACCATGCAATATTAGCAAGTTTCATCTTAGTCTCTGGAATATTCCTTTTAGTAAGTCCCCTGGGAATATATTTTGGTTTTGTGAAATTTTGTTAAAAGTCAATAAATCGGATACTAAAGAGGAGTCAAAGTTATGTGAATGCTTAGGTACGTGTCAAGTTTATATATTGTCAAAAATCCTTAAGTTTTGGTTTAGGATTATGGTCAAAGCCATATTTAAAAGTATATTTTATTGGTCAATCCTATTTAATTAAAAAGCCTAGAGTAATTTGAGTCTAGTATGTCAATAAAAGTCAAAAATAGTAATTTTTAGTAGTCTTTTGTCATCAAGGTCAATATTATTTATATACATTTAATTAAACGCATTATCGCTTGTACGCGACGTCCAAATTGTGGGGGTGTCATAATGGACAAATTGAACTATATTGAAAAGTTTGAAGGAAAAGATTTTCACACATGGCAAGTAAGAACCCAATTATTACTAATCAATAAAAATCTTTGAGATATTATTGATGGAAAAATGAAGAAACCAAAAGATGCAGAGGAAGTAGTAAAATGGGAAAGCAAATATCAGAAAGCAACAATAATTATTGGCCTAAAGTTATTTGATGCTTACTTGCATCATATTGACCTATCAAAAAATTCAAATGCCATTTGGACTACATTGAACAAGCTATTTGGATCTCAAATAGGGAGTGCAATAGTGACACAAACAAAAGTTATTTGGACTTACGATGGAGGAAAGTGACAACATGGTGCAACACATAAGTTTCGCTCCATTCTAAATCAACTAATAAGAATAAAAGTAGATGTACCTGACGACAATGAAAAAAGTGTTTTACTAAATAGCATGCCAACTAGTTATTCCAATATGATTTTTATACTAAGCAAAATAAATCCTAGCATAGATTTAATTTCTTCATTGATAAATGAAGAGAATAAGAATATTGATCAAGTTGAAAGTGTTTTGTATGGTAAAAACAAATAAAATAAGTCATATGTTAAAAAAATATCTAAATCTTCTTTCAAACAAAGATCAACTTCTAAAGATTCAAAAAAGTGATTTATTTGCTTTCATCGTAAACAACCTAGTCATTTAGTTGTAAATTGCAAAAAAAGAGCTCAAAGCTTGCTTGATGGAAAATTACCAGAGAATGCCATGAATGTTAATGAAAAAACAAATGATGAAAAAGAACCAATGAATGAAGCCATTGGTTATAATTTTAAAGATTTTTAATATTGAGTAAGCAAAAAACTTGTTGGAAGTTGGAGGACACTGAAAGATGGAGGCTTTCTACGCCTTTCATTAGCCACTAATGAAAGAGCCCTTTTATTATAATGACATTTTTTATTTTCTGCACTTGTATGTGTGATGAATAAAAGACGTATTTCTTATTTTTCCACATAGTGTACTGCATAAAAAACGTTTAAAAAATACAAAAATGAAAATTGAACAAATAATTTCTGTTTGTAAGTTCCCCTATTGTATAAGTTAATGTGATTCCCTCAATGAATAATTGATGGTAGATGTACCTGTTCAAAATTCCCACACTGATTTGATTGATGTGTTCTCGACAATGAATAGTTGATGAAAAGTTGATATGTTCCTTCTGAACTTTCATTAAATCCTCTGAAACACAAATTACCATATAAGTTCTAAAAAGCAAAATGTTAAAAAATGGTTTGTCCTCACATTAATTTGTGAATATTGTAATGTGCATTATTACACGAGTATTAATTCAAAGAGTTATATTTGGTTAGTAGTTGATTATTATTATTAAATTAGTAAAATATATTGTTTATAGAAACAATATATTTTACTAATTTAATAATAATAATCAACTACTAACCAAATATAACTCTTTGAATTAATACTCGTGTAATAATGCACATTACAATATTCACAAATTAATGTGAGGACAAAACAATATATTTTAGTTGTCCTTGTATCTCTATTAATGAGTTGTTTGTTTCAGTTCTTATTTTATAAAAAGTTGTTAGTTCATTTTAACTATTTAATACCCTATGTATTATTCTAAATAAATCAAATAAAGCTTTAGTGTGTGTTGGAACTGTGCAGTCTGAACTAGTTTCATTAAATTCAACCGTTGATTTTCTTATCAACCATGACATTGATAAAGTCAAGGAGATAGAAATAGAAAAAATATGCATCGCATCTGGCTCACCAGTGCCAATCTTTGTAAGGGGTGCCAAAGCTCTATCTCAAAAGAGTTGTTATATTTACAATTTTAGGGAGATGTTTGAAGTCCTGGTATTACAACACCCTGGATTGGGAAAGGATTCCAGACATCACTTGTATTCCACAGATTTTCAACTTACAAATCCCTAACTCATTTTGAACAAATAACTAAAAATGTTTGTCTCGTCTGTCATTGACTGGAGAAATAAATAGGCCAACAGATTACAATTGGTTCAGCTATGACAACATAAAAATTAATCCATAACATTAATAACAAATTAATACCCCGTAAACTCACCCCCCACCGAAAAAAGGCTACGATCTGAAACATTAGTACCAATCGTATTTCACACTTGAATTCCAAAGTTTTTCTATTCAATAACTTAAAAATCAATTTTCCTTGCGAAGAGGAAAAAAGCTTTGGATGTTTATAGTATCTTTTATTCCGTGAAGTGGAAAAGCCTAGTTGAAAAATCATGTGGTCTTATGCAACGAATAAAATACATAAACATATCTCACAAATAATTTCCTCTAGTACAGCATAAAAACCAATCAGATGTCATTAATACCCCAAAAAATCCACCACTGCAACAAGCCCATCATACTATTATTATAACATTGAATGAGATGCGAAATTAGCTTCTAATTGCCAGTTCAATCACCCCTTAACTACCCTTTGGGTAGGATATTCCAGTCAAGAGATGTTGGTTGAACCCGCTTCCTAACCATTAACATATTCATAAAAATACCAATAGCCAATAGAGAACTTACAAAACAATTAGTCAGGGTTGGAAAAAGTTGATAAGAACTAAAGCCAAAATAGAACTTATAATTTTCACTTCAATTCTATTGAAACATTCGTCAAGACAATATTCTGTTCATGTAGTGAAATAATTGAGCCCATTTCACATCCATGAACAAGTATAAATACCGGTACAAAAAAATGCAACCTCCCACAAATTTACAGAACAGTGATAACACAATAGCAACAGAATGCTAGGGGAATCTGCAGAAAGAATAATACAGTCAAGAACTGCCTAACATAATCCTATAAGCCAAGATACTCAGTTGCTTGAACAAAATGGCTACCAAGTAACCTGTGCAAATTGAACAAATGTCAATAAACATAACCAGGTGAAGTACTACAGAAATCACATACCACTAAACACTCCATATTCAATAACAAAAATCACATACTATATTAAACACTCCATACTCAATGACAAAACCTCTGTTATTCACCTGCCAATCTAGAATTGGCTTTCCTCTGAACGGTACTAACAAAATCAAGGTTTTGCACCATGCTTTGCAGCAGAGTGGCTAGACAATGCAGACTCTGAAGCGAAGTTCCTGACAAGAAAATAACTAACATTAATCTACCATGAACACAGATTAATATGTACCCCCTCTTAAGAGGGTGGGTAGACAATAATTACAGACAGCACAGTGATACTTCATTTTGTATTCATAAGTTCAGACTAAAATAAAATATCATAAATTCCAAGAAGCTTCACCATTACTCACCTGTCACATGGTGTGCAGACAAATTTCTTCCCAGCAGATGCAGGTGTAGAAGCATTCGATTTTGCAGTCTAAATTCAATAATAAATAAAAATCAAATAAATTAATCTAAACCACATTCACATATCAATCAAAATTATCCATGTTAACATATTTATAAATCGATCTGTGATTCACAAAAAAATAACTAGTTATCACCTCTTTTGATACAGGAGTCTGCTGCTTTGGGCCTCCTGGAGTCTCTTTTCCCTTTTTGCCACCCTGCTTTGCTCCTGGATGAGGAGTTGCAACATGCACAGTTTTCTTGTTATCACCTGTAAAGGTCAATCAAACAATACATACATTGGACATTAACACCCAAAATAATCAAGAAAATATAGTAATATTATCAGTGCATCTTCAAGAATTTTCACAGCCAAATTCCGAAGGGTGGGAACCCAAAACCCATACTTTGGCTATTACCTTCCTTTCCCTTCCCTGCAAGGATCAGACTTTCCCAATACTCTCGAGCGGCAACTTTGTCTGTTCCCCATGTGCATAAATTACTTATGGAAATTATTGGTGTTTTACTTGACAGATGAAAATTTTAACAATAATGCAGAAGTTAATTGAATGAATTTCCCTCTCAACTAGCTTAACAATAGAAAACACTAATTTCAGAGCTTTACTTACAGCAGTACTACAAATGCCAACTACTTGTGGCTTTGTTAATGTTTAAACATGTTTCATGCTTTAAGATTTAAAACAAATGACATGTAATGGATTGAACCTTTGATCCTATATAAGACATTCCATCATAGTTATGATCTATCAATTAAATCTTTGATCTCAAATAAGATATTCATATTGAACCTTTGATCTTAGATAAGACATTCCATCATATAGCTAATGATAGAGTGCTTATAGGCTTCAAGCATGTTAAAAGATTAAGATTAAGATTGATACCTTCATAAAGTATTATAAAGCTTTCCTGTAACACTCAAGGTTCCAGATCCAATTCACGAAAAAACAAAAAAAAAAATGCAACGTGTAATTTCACGGACAAATCTGAAGCCAAAGTCCAAGGTTTAAGGACTAACTATTAATATAAACATTGCTTGCAATCCAAAACTAGTATACATATCCAGCATCTCATTGTGAAAAGGCTTTTCAATTTTGCCAAAAAAGGAAAGTGGAAAAAAAGAAAATGCCTTCTAACCTACAAAGAACACTTTAGAATCATAGCCAACTTGAGAAACAATCGTAACAAGAAGTTTTGTCCTAATGGTCTACAGATCTGCATATGAGCGAAGTGAGTGTAGTAATAAAATTGCCTTGAATGTACTTTGCTAAAAGTGTTATTTTTTGTTTGAGCAGCATGACAAATATTTTTGCCTCTATAATTTTTTCACTTGCAATACAATTGAATCCTACAAATCTAAAAGCATTCAATAAATTCAATTGCTCCACAAAATCAAGATGAAATTATTCTACCAAATAACCCAATAAAGATTTAGTGTTCTTCCCGTAAAACACACCCCATCATCATATGAGAATCACAGAGGACATTACAATTGAAAATCTCTACCAAAAATTATTAATATGACAAACTGGTCAACTCATACATCAAGAAACCCAATAAAAACAAGGAAATATTAGCAATACAGTTACATAGCTAACCAGTAATACAATTACATGGCTAACCTGGTTTATGACCTTGAGGTGTAGCAATCTTTGCCTTTTTATCTGTTACTGGTGTCTTGGCAGCCAAATCTGCCATGGGTCGTTTCTTCCCAGCAGGTGCCTGTGACATAATGTGTTTCTGGGTCAACAGACTAAAAGCTCGAAAGACTTGATGAAATATGTCAGAACATGATTAATTGTACCTTGGGGGTTTCCTCCTCGGATTCATCTTCATCATTGTCATCATCATCGCTATCTTCTTCATCATCTTCCTCGTCATCTTCACTTCCACTAGCATCCTCCATATCCTATTATATAGGAAGAATGAAAACTTGGCATAGAATGGTAAAATAAAACAAAAAAAATGGTTATTACAAATTGCCTTGTGAAGCTAGTAAAACAACGGCGTGTACAAAACCAAAATATAAATTGCAAACCTCATCTTCCTCATCATCTGATTCTCCATCATCAGAATCATCATCATCCTCTACCTTGGCAATTTGCTTTGGTGTCTCAAGCTTCACTTTCTTCCCTTCTTTGTCGGGTTTCCCTGGCTTAGCTACAGACCCAGATTCAGACTTTTCAACCTTCTCAGGCTTCACGGGTTGTTTGCCTAGAAGAAGATACAAAAAACCAAATTACCAATTAGAATTTATGAGAAATACAAATCATACATGCCTACACAATCCTCTTCAAAGTGCCAGCCAAAAGCAGAAGCAACTCACCACCATTCTCCTTTTTAGTTAAAACTGATGGTGCCATTTTTTCATCATCATCCGACTCAGATTCAGATTCATCATCTTCATTTAGGCCACCAAATGTGATCGACCAGAAGAAGGATGAGTAAAGGAAAAACAGAATAAAATACAGCATTCGCATTGACTTATTCAAAATTGTGAACATAGATTTGACACCCATTTATTTATTCAAAATTGTGAGTACAGATTTGACACCTATTGATTTATTCATTGTTGTGAGTTACAGATTTGACACCAATTACTTTATTCATAATTGTGGGTATTGATTTGACTCCTTGGCCTTCGCATTGAATCCAAAATCAAGTACTTAAGTAAACTTTAAAATCTTGAGGAGCATATTTCCTAAGATTTCAAAAAACCTTTTTATATACAACCAATGAATACATAAAGGATATTCATCTTCATCTTCCTCTTGAATAAATGTACTATAGCCACAGCAGAATACACTAGTAGTCTTTGAAGTATGAGAGATCTTGAAATCTTTTTCAAGGACCAAATCCAGCCCAAACTGGTCACAGCTTCCACGGAGACAACTACCGACCATGATCTTCTTCCCATCCACATGAATATAGACTGAAACCCTCTCATCTGATTTTGACCCTTCCCCCATTGCTACCTACAACCAAACAGCAGATTACGAAACAGATACCAAGAAAGCTAACCAAAATCCAGACATTGAACCTTAGAAGAGCCCTGAACCTTACAAAACCCCATCATACACCCCGGCCAAATCAAAACCTTACATAAACCCCGTCATAAACCCCAAAACGAAAACCCTGCGGATTCAGATATAAATCCACAAATGCAATCGCTGCAAAACCCTAAAATAAAACCCCGCAAACCCCTAACACAATCCCTACAAAATCCTAAACATAAAACTGCAAAAAGCAAACATATGATATCAAAAACACTTCAAACCCAAGCAAATTCAATTAAACACCTCTGGCATAAAACCTACAAAAACCCAGCATAAAACCTTCAAAACCCAAGCATGAAACCTAAAAGACCCTCCATCGCAGATATCAAATAGGGCTATTTGTAAATAGATTTAAAAAACATAAGGCGCCACAAAAAAAAAACCTGAGATAAATGAATGTATTTGTCTTCTCCGGGACTGCACGCCAAAGATTGCCCAGGCTTCACTTCGACTCCTGTTTTGAAAACCAAAATAAGTGTCATTTAACCAGGTAACGATATCCTCGTGCATAAACACTAGGTCAGATGAACTGCGATTAATATGACATTTATTACTAAAAATAATGCATACCCAGGGGGAAATAATAAAATAACATAACTCGGTATACGTTAAACCCAGAAAGCTCAATCTGGGCAGACAAATGGGCAAGTAAAACCCTAAAAACATCGGATCAAAACACAACAAAACAAAACACAAGGTGCAGGTAAAATTGAAGTTTGTACGAATCGAGTTTGATTCAGAGCCCACCAAAGGGAAAACAAATAAAACGCACAACATAAACACAGTACTAACTGCCCATTTAAACATCAAAGAATGCCAATGCCAAACAAATTAAAAACGAAAAAAATACTAAGATTGTAGGGAAAAACAAATTGCAAAAAAAAGAGAGAGACGAATAGCAGAGATCTTACCCCAGAACTCCATTTTACGCTGTAATGAAAAAATAATAATCTAGGTAACAGGGAAGAAATGCCTTGCACAAGAGATTTGGAACTGAAAAACAACGTGCAGCAGATGCAAAAGATGAGGAAGAGAAGAAATAATTAATTGAAATTGGGGTTTCTGGGGTTTATGAAGGAGAGGCGTTAGGGTTTAAGATTAGGGTTTATACTCAATTATTTGAACAAGGACCTTTTTGATATGGCGCCTTTAATGTGTTTTTAAATATGTTTATTATTATTAATAATTTTATATTTCGGCTGACTTTAACATTCAAGTTTGAAGTTGGAATGATAATCTTTATTAAAAAATAGATTATTAAGTTTATTATGTTATTATATAGTGTATTAAATGTAATAATCATGAATCAAGGAATATATTTAACACATAAGTAAAATGTCACTATCGAACCTCTTTCCAATTGATGAATATAAAAGAATTTTGTTTTCTATAGTATAAGGTGTATTTTATAAGGTCAATTTTTATGAAGAGGAAAATATCAAACCAGCGCTAAATATGTGCTAGGGAAAAAAAATTCAATTTGAATACAATAAAGATTTTTACATTGAAAATGGTTAAATCTATGTTAAATGGTCAATCAAATGTAGACGAGGTATTATGGGGAAATGATTTTACATTAAAATGTTGTACAATCTTCCCATAAACATGTAATTAAGTCTAATTAGAGGTAAAAGACTAAAACCACATTGAATTACTAGTTTAAATTCAAAGAAATGATTGACAAAGAGAAGATTTAAAAAAATAAAATGATTTCATGTAATATGGGAATATTTGTCATGGTCAGACAACAAAATCGTGGTTTTTTTTGTGGTAGAATAATAAGAACCCATAAAACTCACAACGCCCTGAGCACCTTTGCAAAATTGCACGCTCTAAATTTCTAGCACCTATAATCATGGACTTGACATTTCTCGTAGACAACAAATAGGCAAAATCTAACTTAACAAATGTGTTTGTTAGGTCTAGGGATCCAAAAACCTTACTCGACATTCTAAATCTTCACACCAATCATGAGGAATCTATTTCCTTCTTCAAACCCTAGTAGGGCAGTTGAACTTGCATGTTCCTAGGGTCACCGAGGTTTTTAAGCACTTGCTACTTATCAAGGTCTCCATAGTATACAATATTGGTTGCAACACACTAATTAAAAATATAATTCAGCGAAGTAGTATAGTGTAATACAAGTGTTGTTATAATTTTTCAATTGTAATGAATGCTCTGTAAATGTGTTTTACCCTACTTTTTATTTAATGGTGTTATAATAAAAAGGGGTAAAAATAATATTAATAAGAAAAGAGCATTACAAGAAGAACGGGGGGCAGAAACCCCCAGAAGAAAATAGCAAAAACTAAAAAACTAGGCAAACACCCAACTAGACAATATTATGAACCTCCCTATCAGCATCCAAAATTCTATCCAAATTAGAACGCAACGGCAGGGGGAGAGACCCCCAATCCTCAATGTTTCCACCATCCAAATGGTCAGACGCCCATTTAGCCAAAAAATTCGCTGCCCTATTCCATTCTCGCGAAATATGAGCAAAAGTAACACTATCCATAAGCGAGCAAATCCGCAAAATATGTTGCACAATCAGAGATAGTTGCCAATTGACGTCCACCACTTTCCTCTTGATGAGCAGGTTAATCAAGACTTGAGAGTTTGATTCACAAATAATCCTATGCCAACCTAACGCTTGGGCCTTCTTAAGGGCATAAAGAATGGCCTGGCCTTCCATCATGTTAATGGTTTGCAGCCCCTCAGGAACCGTAAAAAGGAAAATCACCGTACCTTTAGTATCCCTTCCTATCCCTCCAGTACCTACGGGACCCAGATTACCTCTGGAGGAACCATTCGTATTGATCTTAAGAATCCCACTAGGGGGCGCTGCCATTGACCAGTCTTGAGAATCTGCTCCTTGACCTGCTTGCTCCTCCTAACACACGCAGATTTACCAGATAACTGCTGGAATCCAAGTCGTGCCACCAACTGAGTGTCCTGTTTGGTCAAAGGAAGGCAAATTGCGCACTTTGCTTAGACGGTTTCCTAGATCATTCCCAACACTTTCTGCCATACTTGTTGCACCATGACTCTCACCCCTTGAAAAATTTGCCTATTTCGCTCAAGCCAAATCTGCCAAAATAGAAAAATGGGGCTGCCCAGCCATATGTCCTGCAGGAAGGGCATCCTTGAGGGGGGTTCTCCCAAGCCATTCCAAAAATCGACCACAGATTGAGCATGAAGACATGGGCGCTGCCAAACATCCCACCAATAATGTCAGAGTTGCAAGGCAAAGGGGCATCACAAAAAAAGGTGTGCAAAATCCTCCTCGGCCACTCCGCACATAACACATATAGAAGGGCCTTGGAAACCTCTCTTCCAGAGATTGTCCCAGGTCAAGCACCTGTTCCAGGCCAACATCCAAGCAAAACAGTTGCATTTAGGCCATGTGAAGTTATTCCAGACCTGTCTCCACCACTGCACTTCCCCCCTGCCCAATATCTGAAAAAGTAAAGCCTAATAACCAGAAGAAACTGTGTATGCTCCCTTGGGATTGGAAGACCAAGCTAGCTCATCCTCCTCCTGAAGAGGACAACAGTGGCACCTGGAAAGGATGTGCAACAACTCCTCATTCTCTTCCTGCGTCCCATTAACAGGCCAAGTTTCAAAAGCTTTCCAGCGAGCAACCTCTACCTGTCCTCGAGTAATATAAGTTTTGAAGTCACTCACCTAAGACCAACCAGCATCAAGGAATCTCTAACAAAGGTTTAACAAATTTAGAAACTGAGAAATGATGGCAGGATATCCATCCCAAGATTCAGACCAAAAGAGAGCCTTGGATCCCTATTTACAAATCCAAAATAAGTCGTTCTTGATGAGAGCAGCCCATTTTTTGAGAGTACCCCATATGCCAAACCTTCCCCAATAAGTGGATAGTGAGGGATGTCCCTCTGAATGGTTCTGGAATAGTATTTCTGTGAGAGAATTCTGGCCCAAGCTTTGTTTTGTTCGGTGCACCATCACCAATAAAGTTTAGCCGCTAGAGCAATACCATTTAAGTCCATCTACCTCAGACCGAGCCTGCCATATTGTTTGGGGCTGCAGACAATCTCCCATCTAATAAGGCTCCATTTAGTGGAGTTCAGACTACCAGCCCATAAGAATTGTCTGGTAATCGAATCAAACTCCTTAACAAATCCCATCAGAGCAACCTGGAGCATACACCTGTAAATGGGTAAAGCCTGCACCACATATTGGATAAGTTGAACCAGGCCCGCAAAGGATAACCACCTGTGTGTCCAATGATTCACTTTCACCCAAAATTTCTCCAAAATAGTCTACCAAAATTCTTTGGATGTATGGCCAGCCAAGATAGGGATACCCAAGTAAATCAAGCGGGGGTCCCAATCTGAAAATGAAGAGACCTCGCAATTTGCTGCTGAATAGGGCCCAGAGTATTGAAGAAGTAGATGGATGACTTATCTTCGTTTATCTTTTGTCCCGAGGCCATAAGATAAACATCTAACACCCTATGTAAATTAGTAGCTTTGGTCATTGTGGCCAGGCCCATAAGGGCAGTGTCATCAGCAAATTGCAGGGGAGATTGAGTTGGCAAATCCCCTCCCCAATGCCATCCTTGGAGATGTCCTTCCTCTCTGTTCCTGCTGATCAACCACCCCAAACCTTTAGCAAGGAGGAGAAAAAGGTATGGAGACAGAGGATCACCTTGTCGCAGCCCTCTAGTAGCACCAAAAAGCTCTGTGTGTTATCCATTAATAAGCACTGAGAAGGAAGTCGAGGAAATGCAGCTCATGACCCATTGAGTCCATTCATCTGCAAAGCCAAAAGCACAAAGAACCTTCCACAGGATAGACCATCTGACCCTATCAAAGGCTTTGGCCATGTCCAATTTAATGAACATCGCCTTATCTTTAGAGCTAGCCATGGAGTGAATGGACTCAACAACAATAACAATACCATCCAGGATTTGCCTGCCTTCCACAAAACCACTCTGTTCTTCTGAGATCACAGCACTTAGCCCTCTTTTTAACCTATCTACAATGATTTTATAAATAATTTTGTAAACCACATTGCAAAGGGAAATAGGGCAGAATTGGGTTAGCCTATCAGCACCTTCGCATTTGGGTATGAGAGAAAGATAAGTTGCATTTGTAGCCTTAAGCAATTGCTTATTTCGCTAAGATTCTTGGACAACAGCTAAAAGATCGAGTTTGATGATATCCCAAAACTCTTGATAGAATTCAACTGGGAAGTCATCAGGTCCAGCTGCTTTCCCTTTTTCATCTGAATAATGGTTTCCTCAAGCTCTCCAAGTGTGATTGGTTTCATTAAATTTTCATTCATTTCACACGTCACCAATGACGGAATTCAGAAGAGAACATGAGCTTCTTCAGGAGATTCCCCGTTAGCATCTTCCCTAAAGAGAGTAGAGAAGTACTGCACTACCTCCTCTGAAATTGCCGAAAAGGAGTTAAGTCACCCACCTCTTTCATTGATCAAGGCTGAAATGGAATTGCCATGTCTCCTGGCTTTGGACGAATTGAAGAAAAAGGATGTATTTCTGTCCCCCTCCTGGAGCCATTCGATCCGAGCTTTTTGCTTCCAAAAAATTTCGTCCCGCAGCTCACATTCCTCCAAGTCTTTCACAGCGTGAGTTTCTTCTTGCAATAAGTCTTCAGTCAGTCCTTCTTATCTTATTATTCTTTTCTACCATCAAGCTTGGTTTGCGCAACAGCCTTACCATGGAAAATGTTCCCAAAACTTTGGTGATTCCATTGCTTGAGCTTGTACTTCACATATTGCAACATTTTGGCAAAAATGTACATCATCGTACCATGGGCTAGCCTACCCCAACGCCACCAATTGGCAACACACTCATGGAGAGATTGATCCCACAGCCACATGAGTTGAAATCTGAAGGAAGGAGAGCGCGAATGATGCTATGAGACACTAGTAAGCTTGATGGGCCAATGGTTTGATCCTCTCCAGTCCAAAATTTCAGACCTCGTAGACCACATTCCACCAACCCAAAAAGCTGAAACCAGAAAATGGTCAAGTCTCTTAGCAATGCAATATTTCTCACTCCTGTAATTGTTCTAGGTGAACTGGCCATTATTGGGTCTGACATCAACTAAATCCAAGGTTTCAATGAAGTTGCGCATTAGCAAAGCAGATGGGTCCAGCCTTACTGTGTCGCCACTCTTTTCAATCAAATCAAGAATAGCGTTAAAGTCACCTACCATTATCCAAGGGTGGAAGGGGGCCAGGCTACGAACAAAACTTGTGGTCCCATAAGGAGCTTTTACCCCGCCAATCATTGGGAGCATAGATGTTGGAGAAGAGAATGATTTCCCCCATCTCAAAACTGGAAGCAATCATAGTCATAGAGTACTTAGAAGTCAACCAGCCTATAAGACCAAACTTACGTGGGTTCCACAGACAAGCTAGTCCTCCTGAGTATCTAGTAGCACCAATGCATTGACATTCTCCTTGCCACCACAACTTGGGCACAAGTCTGGACATGTCTTCAACTGAAAACTTAGTCTCATGCAAGAAAAAGACATCTGACCTATGACATTTAATCCGGTTGTGAACAACATTTTGTCTGGGGCTATTGTTCAAACCCCTTACATTCCAAGATATTATAATCATTTCAGAGAGCTCAAAAAGTGTGCATCCAGAGTCTTTACTGACCCCGACTCCACCAAAGTCTCTCCCATTAGCTTGATCTTTTTCTGGTCCTTTTTTCTGCCAGGCTCACCAGATTTCTCTCCCCCTCCTTTCTTAAGGTCTTTTTGCTGAAGTCCAAGATGAGGAAAAGATTTGCTGCTTCTTACTGCCCCTGGATCCCCAATTTTCCTAGTAAGGGGCATATTTCTATCTTCGTTGGGGGAGCAACTAAGGAAGTCATTCCTTTCGAGATTATCAGCTGTTGGTCCATATCCATATGACAATCTCCAGCATCCTGTGTTTCAGTTAAAGCCCCTGAAGCATTGGTCTCCAGAGCTGGTCCCTCAATCCCCTAGTCAAAAATCATCAACCTAAGATTCACCTCCTGTTGGTTAAGGTCGCCCAATATTTCAAATCTATTGAGCGAGTCATTGAATTGTCTTTCCTTCGGGGGCCATTTTTGGCCTCTATTTCTATATCAGCCTTTAACCAGCACAAAACCGTTAGTATCAGGTTTCTCACCTGGAGTCAGACCCCTTTCCTTGTCTGTACCAGAAGGAGTGTGAATAGATTGAGTTGGCTGAGCTGCAGTAGATTTCGAGGTTGGGCACCATCGCTACAAATGCCCATAAGCATGACATAGATGACAACGAAAAGGGAGGGTTTCATAATCCAACTATTGTACCCATGAGAAAGGGCCCACACTCATTTCAATAGCATCTGGTAATGGCTTACTAAGATCTATTTCCACACAAATACGGGCATAAATCATTACCTTTTTCCCTAGGAGTGACATTGAGGATCCTACTAGCCTTCCCAACAAGGATGCAAGCAAATGGAGGGTGTCTTCACGGCAGCATTCCACCAGAAAGCAGGGCAGATGCACCCACATCAGGACATGGTTTGGTAGTTCCTCTGAAGGTATGAAACCAACATGCTAAGGCTTGATAAACAAACCCACTTGATTATGGAAGTAAGGACCTCCAGCAAAAACTCTTTGACAATCTGTTATACAGGTAAAAGTGACCATGAAATAGCTGTTGGCCAGCAATGTAATATCCATGTCTCCTTCTCGTGCCCATGTCCTCTGAGCCCATGCTTCCAGTAATAACAGTGACGTCTTAAGCCCCAGAAACTTACAGTACAAGGAATGATTGGAATAGTATTCAATGTCTTCAGCAATCATTTCCATAGGTATGGCCAGCTTGGGCCTCTCCTTGCATCTTTCCAAATAGCCGTTGACTTTGGGAATACACATACTTGGTTGCTCGAGAGCAACAAAAGAGCCTAAACCATGTAAAAGTGGAGCCTTCCCTCTGTTGCTCACTCCCTGGGACGTCTGCTGCAGTCCAAGCACTTCCCAGTAGCTGTGCCCTACTTTCTATCCTGTTGCACCCTCCTTCTCGCCTTCATCCATTGCGCTCCTGCCACTCCACCATCACCGAGGTTCTTCCTTTAATGGTGTTTAATAGGTATACAACTTTGAAATATTATTTATATTATAATATATGACATTTAAGCCTAAATATGAATGTGAAGCAAAATTGACTAAAATTGATTAACAAGTGGAATATGCTAGAAATAGTAAATATATCCAATAATAAGATACTTAGCATTTCTATCTCAAAATTAGTAGGCAAAACATGTCAGGTTGGAGCTCTATCCTCCTTTGGGACACTACTAGACCTAGGGTTTATGATCAGTTGGCAATTGGATCAGAAGAATAAACACTAGGGATGCTGGTACATTTCATTTATGGAGCTCTTAGGTCAGATAAACCCTACCCTCAAAGGGTTTTGGACCTCCAAAAGGATGTGTGTCAAAAAATAAAAACAAAGTTGATAGAGGAGCCCAAACAGGCACTCTTAAAGGAGGAGGCATTGAAGCTGACAAAGGTTTTCTTGGTGATCCACAACTCTCAGCCAAAGCTACTTATTGTTTCTAAGGTTTGGTTAACAGTTGGAGGCTTGATGGCATAGCCCTTTGAGTCAAGTTCAAATAGAGTAGCCTTGGAGATCCCTGTAGTAGGCACAGATGGTTCGTTAAGGGCCATAGGGGTTGATAAGGAGAGCGTGGGATTGGGAAATCCTTTGAAGAAATTATGTCTAGCACAGTAACCCTAATTGATAGGTCAAAGCATCTACTTTAGGTGGTAGAAATCAGCCCTTCAATTTTCTTTTGGAAAGAAGTGGTTGAGTAAATACTCAAAATGAAGAATGGTTTGCCTCTAGGGGACTTATTTACATATTCAACTGGCATTGGTCTAGCCTATTGGCTCTATATGATTGTGTTTCAAAAAATTGCCAACCACTCATGGAGGATAACTTGGGAATCTATCAATGCTCAAAAGGCTTCTTTGTTGATGTTTTTAACTGTCTGGATGATCGAGCCAAGGTTCTACAAGACAAGACATGGAGTTGGGATCACCATCTACTCTTCTTGAAACCCTGGCTTCCATATTTCAATCCCCTTATAGAAACCCTAGTGTTTAGACCTATGTGGATTCACTTATTGCACCTTCTACTACAATTTTGGTCGACTTCTTGCCTCTTGAGCATTGGGAATGTATTGGGTGAATTGTTGACAATAGATGCCTTAACTACTAGCTTCCTCCATACCACCTTTATTTGGATTCTAATGATGATGGATATCTCTCATACACTTCTAGTTAATATTAAGCTAAAAATCAAAAACCATTGTTAGATTCAGTCATTGGATTACGAAGGAATCCCCCTTAGGTGTTGAAAATGCTTTAACATTGGGCATTTAGCGGTGAATTATCCTAGCTCCAAACAATAGACAACAGCATCTTGGTGGAAGGACACCCTCCCTTCTCAACTCACTATTTTTGTAGATGACAATCAGATCAGTAAAGTAGATGAAATAACAAAAGTTTATTCTCCAATAAAGAATGTTGGAAATTAGATTGATGGAGGCAAGGTTGGAAAGGTTAGGAATCGAGTTTCAGAAGGGGAAGACAAAGTGAAAAATAATCCCTTGCAATTGGTTGAGGAATGGATGATGGTTAGGAAAAAGAAGGGGAAGCTAGCTGTAGAACCATCTTGTAGTATGAAGGGGAACAATGGAACTTTAGGTGGAAGAGGGAAGTTGTGCAAGGGTATTCAGGTTATGGAGTGAGTTCTCACAACTTGTTGATTATTGGTCTTGTTCGGGCCATTTTTTTTGTTATATTGTTAGGGTTCTTTAGGTCCTAGGGACCTTTTAGTCATTTTGTAATTCTATTTATTTTTTTTCAATAAAATAGGTGGGGGACCTGCTAACCCTCAATCATCCATAAAAAAAATACTTAGCTTTTATGATTTTTAGTTGATTGTAACTAATATGCAATGTTATTGTAGATTTTATTTTATTTTATGGTTTTTTTTACACGTGTATTTAGTTTTCTTAGGTATAATATTGAGATTTTTTGTGTACTAATGAGGTCATTAAATTACACATGCACGTGTCTAATTTGTAGTCAAATTAGTTGGTGTGGATGCACTTGACATTTACCAGACAATGTTGACATATTACACATAATGATCACTATCCATTTGGCAACTGTCATGTGTTCACATTACCAACTGTAAGTGGCTTTATGCCTCTCCTCTACCTTTTCATGTACCACTCCTCAAAACTATTTTCATCGATTCTATAAACAAGTTGTTATTTTGCTCATAGTTGGTTCCTCTTTTGCTATAAGACTTTCTTAGTAGCTCCTTGATGAGGAACCACACTTTGGATTTGGTTCCCCTTTTTAAGGGAAGGAGACTTGTTCGATGTAGATGGATTAGTTGAATAAATTTGCAACAGATAGGTTAGTGGATACGTTTAAAGGATGACTAGTAGCAAAAGTTTTTTCACAGGTTCCTGAATTGACTACACCGAGACCTTTGCACCAATTACAAAGATGAAATTTATTCCACTCACCAATTTTATTACCACAAATCATCATTAGGATAATCATTAGATGGATGTGAAGAACACATTTCTTCATGGATATCTTGAGGATAAAATAAATATGGATCAGCCACAAGGTTTTGTGCAAGATTCTTCCTTAGTTTGCAAACTTCAAAAATATATATATGGCCTCAAATAGGGCCCTTTATCTTGGTATGTTTTTATGGATTCCTTCCTCCTCATAGTTGGGTTCACTAGAAACCATTTTGATATAAATATCTACATTTTGTCATAAGATGACTCACTCCTAATTCTGGTTTTGTATGTTGATGACTTATTGATAACAGGGAGTTCTTCATCCTCCATTGCAGTAGTGAAAATTACTTTGCATAATAGATTCTCCAAGATTGACTTGGCTTTATTGCACTACTTCCCTTTTATTAACATTTCATAGTCTGACTCAGGGATTACTTTTGTTCGGTCCAAAATCCTACTCAAAATGCACTCATGAGATTGAGTGTTCTGGAGAGAAAGGTGGGAATAATAAGGGACTTTCATCGTCCATTTTAGGATTAATACTTGATCAATTCCATGGCAGGGTTATAGGCATGTGGCTCCATGATATATCTTGCATAGAATAGCTTCCAAAAGATGCAATACTACCACTAGAAGCTCGATGATAATTTAAACTTGTGATCAAATATTTAGATTTTACTGTTGTAGTTGATATGCTTCACTTTGCTAATTTATAAAATAGGGGAAGGTAGTTCGGTTCCAGAATAAACATAAAAAGAGTGGGAAGGGAGAGAAGGAAAGAAGATTTGCAATCAAGTGACTATCAATGCCTCAAAAATTGAAGTATGCTAAATCACAATTATACCATTATGTTTGTGGTTTAGTAATTGCACAAACTCATATAGTCACAATGGGAAAGCTTCTAGGGATGAAATGAATGTTGGAATCAAGAAACCTTCACCAAAAGTAGACACACAAAATATTTGTAGCTATTGCACATAGAATTTTTAGATCACTTTATAGTTGCAAACACATAAAGCAAAGAATGTTATAAGGAAAATGAAAAAAAATCATAAGTGAATTAGAATAGTTATTACACAATCTAATTACTACATTCAGTTCTATAACTAGTCATAAGATCAATCCTTTTAGCATAAACATAAACTTAACTAAAAATAATGGACAACATTTGATGAGCATAAGACAAAGTATAAACAAGTAAAATTTTATTATAGTTTTGATGTTTCTTTACACAAAGTGCTGACCTTTTCAAAGGGAGAACAACATCCCTTATATAGGTAGATTTTTCCCATGAAACTCACTAAACCCACTACTGGGGTGGTTATAAAATTCAATGGTGATTGGGAATGTGGTTGAGATTCTGATAGATTTACCACCCTAAGCCTAATTCTCAATTAGAAGCCACACCTCTTTAAGGTAAATATTTGTCTTTTATGCCTTTTATCTCTCCCAAATCTTTTTAATGCACACACCAAGTAACAACTAACACCATGCTGAGTGTTTTACATTCAATTCTGGAGGCTAATTATGAATAGATTCAAATGATAGTAGTAAATTATTGTTGGGGTGTTCTTGGGATAGCCATCTCACCATTCTTTATGCATATTTTGCAATCAATTTTAGGGGCTAATTAATGAATATATTGATCCAACCTGATTTTAGGAATTTATAGCTGACTTTGCCATTACACATCTTGAATTTTGTTACTTTTAAGCCTTTTAGTTGGCGGGAAACCATTGGAAACTTGATTTTATAAATCAAATTGGAAGTGTAGTCCCTTTTCAAGATTTGGTGGTTTTGACGACTAGAAGAACCATCTAATTTAGGTTAGTGTTTGTTTGGCTATGTAGTTAATGTGTCCTTTGTTTGTTGAGTCCCACTTTACCACTTAACAACTTGTTGATGCCCGTAGGCCTTAGCTTTGTTGTTTATTTTTATCCTTTTTGTGACCATGTGGCTTGTTCTCGATGTCTCCAACTCTTCACATCTTTGGCTTAATAATGTAATAGCCAGAAGCTCCCAAGTTAATGACTCAATGCTTCTGATCTCCCAAGACTCTAAGAAGGTGTCATGTGGCATCTTCTTGGGGCCTTGGGACCATGAGATGATTAACATTCACCTTGATGGTTTAATACCTACGAGCCCTAAATCATATGAGCTTCTGGTGACTATTTATATTATGATGAAGTGATATTTCACCATGTGGCATCATCTCATTCACTCAAAGCTCTAACATATTGATTGACTTACACACACTGCCCTAGGGTCATGCAACAATGAGATTTTTCCACATGGTAAAATCTCACTTACTCAAGGCCTACTAACATCATTGTTGCTTTATATAGATAGTTCTAGGATGTCAGGTCATTGGGATGATATCACATGACAACATATCTCTAACTCATTTTTCTAGAGGCTTTTGCTAATGTCATTACCTACCAAGTAAACTTTAAAGAAAATTGACTAAGTCTTTGAAAGAATTTTGAACATGCCCAAGATCACAAAAAGATCGACACATGGCATCAGATGAAACTTAACAAAATTGGGTAAGTATCGAAAGTTTCTTGAATAGGTTGTATCTGCTAAGAGACTACCACATGGCATTAGGCCAAACTTAAGCACCTGCAGGCACAAAATGAAAACATAGTTAATAATCCTTAAATTAAAACAGCAACAACTAAGTAATTTTGAATCCAAATAACTAAGTCTTATGAAATGAAACAAAAATGCATAAAAACTCAATGAAAGAAAGCCACTTCAAAGCAACTTTCATCTATTTTAGTGAAATTGACTAAGGGGAAATATGAACAAAACCATACTCTTGGGTCAATCTAGATCAAATTTGAAGCAAGAATGGATCAAATTATTTAGGAAAAGAAGTAGAAAAACTCTAAAAATTTATATAACTTACACAAACCTAAGGCAAAATAGTCTAAAAGGAGGCTTCAAATACATTTTACAACACAAGCATAAAATATAATAAGGCTTAATAGACACATGCAAAGTTCATATTTTAAATTAAGGTAGTCCTAGATGTGATTTCCAAACTAAGTGCAACAATGAAGATTTGAATAATAGACTTGGTCAATATCAACGAAGCTTTGGAAAACAAAAACTTACATCCATGAACCTATTGAACCAAACGTGAAATTAAAACAAAGAGGGTCCCTATTTGAATAACTAAAAATGGGGTGTGTTTGTGAAGGCAACAACAATGGTGAATTTCTACTAGGAGATACCCCTAAGTATCTACAGAATCCTAAATTTCCAATTTATGCATCCAAACACAAGTGTTATTTGTAAGCAAAACTCAAGACAAAATCAAATAAGTGGGCACCAAAGTCTACTTTAACACATGACATACTAAGCTACTTCATTGCCAAAGACTATTTGTGTGTTTTAAGTAATTAATTCATTTACAATTCTACATTTATACATAGTCATTTGTGTTGTCCCTGAAAAATGACTTCTCATTTTTGGGACAACATATGAACTATTTTGGCCCTGCAAGACCAAAATTGTCCCTTCCCTTTACAAAAATTTGTTATGAGCTTTCAAATTCCTCATTTTTCAAGCTTTTCCAGTAAATGGATTAGCGGGTTCAAAGGTTCAACGTCATCAGCAAGAGCTAGGTGCATTTGTCAGAGGTTTAAAGTTCAACCATTTTAAAGGTTTTGCAGCTCCGAGCACTTAATGAGTTTCAAAGGCTCGAACTGTTGAACCATTGAACCTTGAACCATTTTGGTTCATCGGTTCAATGGGTTCAACAATCAAGAGGTTCAACACGTTTGGTTCAAAAGGATATCAAAGGGGCTTAGCCAAATAAATGGAATGAACCGTTGAACCTTGAACCGCTTCAAAGTTCAATGGTTCACGGGTTCAAAGGTTCAAAGGCTGCCCCAGTTAAGGAAAGAAGTGCATGCAAAAGCAAGAGTCAGGCGGATGCTGCCAAGTGTCGTCAGCTAAGCCCATTATACTTTGTTTCGAGAAGTGGTGACAGATGCCACCGGTCCCTTAAAGAGATCGGTAGAGGCCAACAAGTGTCATCATCTGCGAGAGCCTAACTGAGCCCCAAATGTTTTTATGGTGTTGCAAAAGCCCGAGAGTGAAAAGCGCCAAGTGTCAATGGCAAAATGTTTTAGTAAGAAGAGGTAGAAGATGCCATGTGTCAAAGGATAGGGCCCCCTCAAATGCAAATACATAGAATCAAAGGGAGGTGACTTCCTTCAGACAAATTGTCTGAAGGAAATAAAGGGACCAACAGCCCTCTGAAGAAATTAAAGCCCAAAGGCCACCTAGAAGATCCAAAGGGCAGATACCCTTGCAAGGGGGAACACTCGACACACATGAAATGAACCTTTTTCAAGACCCTTAAAGGCATGTTCCCTTAAAAAAAGTTTGAAGCATCAAAGCACAGCAGAAGCTACCAAGTGTCGCGTATCAAGACATAGTTTCAAATGAAGCTTCAAAGCACAGAACTCACCATGTGTCCCATCTCAGTGTAGCAGAAGCTGCCATGTGTCTGCATCCATGCCCCCAACCTTTAATAGTTTCAAAACTTATTTCGATAAGCTTATTTCAAAGACACGGATGCCGCCACATGTCCTCACCCACGTCACAGCAAGATGACATGCCTGTGAATGTCAAATTCAAAGCGACTGGCTAGTCGTTAACCTTCAATCAAGGAAAGACTTGCGAACGCCAAATTGGTTGCAATTGTCTGTTAATTTTTTTGGACTCAAAAGGTGAACCCAGATGCATCTAAAGAGCCTAAGGCCAGGACATAGAGAAGGAAGAGACAAAGAGGAAAACTTAGCAGGACTTATTTCCAGTAGGTGAAATAGTTCACTGGGTAAATATTTAGGGCCTCCAAACATTGAAAGTGTCATCTATTTGTCCCCTTTGAGATAAAGGTAGAATAGACAATTGCATGGCTAGCAGGTGATGGAATGAGCGATTCAGGCTAAGGAGTAGACAAAGGAGATAAACCAGCACACCATAATTAAAATAGTCACCCTGTTCCAGCATGACAAAATCAAGAATGCATCCAAAGCATTAATGCACTAAATGGATCACCCCATGGGAAAAGGTGCCAGGCCTCTCTCTGCCTCTATATAATGTAATATTTTGTATCATTTAAGGAGACTTTTCATTTTTACAGGAGCGAAACTCTGTCCATTTTGAAAGAAGAAGATTGAGACTTTGAGCTCAAAATGTAATTTTATTTCATTTTATCTGAATGAGAAAGTAAGTTATTTGTAGACTTTGTGATATTTTGGCTTGTGCTACTTTAGGAAATTGTTCTTATGTCTGTTTCCTAGAAGCATTCTTATTTATTTAATTTGACAAGTAGAACCAGTGAAAGTAATTAGTAAAATGTCCTAAAATCAACTCTGAGGAAGACTTTGCGCTTTCACATTTGCTTTCAGTCTGTGTTTTTATTTTCTTTCTATGTTGAGGATTCTGGAATGACTTTATGCCCCCATTATCCTTTGTGATATACTCTTTGGGTAGTTGAGGTGGAAACTTTGTGTTTTATTTCATCCTACTGGTTACTGCGCCCTTTTGCCATCAGTTACTTTCACTACCTGAAAGAAACTCCTGCTGTTTCCTGTAAGAACACTTTTGAAAGAAGAGAAGTGCCTTCAATGTTTCCACATGGATTTTCTCCTTTGTCTGTGAGCATCATCTCTGAAAGAAGAGAGATGGATGGTTTATTCTGCCCCCATGTGTTATTTTTTGCTTATATATATAGTATATAGCCTCTGTATATTTAATAGGGAACCTTCCCTTGATGAGAGGAGACATTTGTCCCCTGTTGATGTAGTAAAATTGCACACCTAGATGACCAATCTCCCTATGCTGTGGTGATAGGAACTATTTTGCTCACCAGTTAGCTAGTCAACAAAATATTCACCCAATAATTTTTGGCGACTCCGCTGGGGAGGGACAAGCAGTTTGAAGCCTCAAGCTTCAAATTGAAGCAAGACCAGTCCTTTTCCATTTTTGTTTCACAATCTGGCAACTCTACGCTATACTAGAGGCTAGAAATCCCAAAGTGTTGTTGACCCTAATTTTGAGTTGGTGCAGCAGAGTAATTTTGAGTTATTTCCTCCACAACCTCACCTTAGATGAACTAGGAGTCTTCCTCCTTGCCCTACCAGGTCACCACCACAAGGCAGAATTTTTTTTTTTGCTGCTAGCTGAGCTTTGCCTATCCACACTCCACCTAGATTAGTGATCCCACTTTTACATAATCAAATCATGGCTCAAGGCCCCTGGGGTAACTCTTTCGGTCCACTGAATTTGACTCCACCTCTACATGAGCTTCCACACAGTTCAAAGAAAATTTTCTTCAAATTCTTTGGTGATGGGAAAGTTCATCTTGATGAGCACATTGTAGCTTTCAGTATAGCCTGTGGCGTAATAAGGGTGGAATTTGAAGACATAACAGTCAGGTTATTTGTGGAGACACTATAAGGTGCTGCTACAAACTGGTTCTACCACCTATAGGCTGGATCAGTGACTGATTGGGACACTCTGAATGACAAGTTTGAAGCTAGGTTTAAGCCTGCAAAAGATGCACATGCCTTGTTGACCTAGCTCACTCAGATGAAGAAAGAGCCTCATGAGCCTATGAGGGATTTTATTGCCAGGTTCGACAAGTTGAGGCACAAGATTCCCATGGTTGCCCAACTGACACCTCAAAACCTCAAATGCTTCTTCATCAACTCACAACTGCCTAAAGTGAGTTTCTTGCTGAGATGGGCCAGACACATAGACCTTGCTACTACTCAGGACTTGGCTACTAAGGTAAAAGATGACCTTATCTTGGCAAGAAAGATAAGGAGAGACCCTAATAAAGGTAAATCCTCTTCATCTTCTTAATACTCACCTACAACCACCACTGACCCAATGGTGTAAAAGCTGGCAAATGAAATGCTAGCTCTCAAAAAGCAAGTGGTGTAAGGGATGTCATCTGCTCCTGCATACAGAGATATGCCCAAGAGGATAGTTTAGAATCAAGCGTACCAAGGCAATGATGTCAGGAATCTAGGATAGCAAAATCGCCTTCCTCCTCCACAGAGGAACCTCGCCCTCGAAGCACCTCCAACTAACTCAGCAGTTAGATATCTTGAAGCTGAATCAAACTTCTCATTCTGGCCTAAGTTGAATCCTGAAGATGACGCTAATCTCTTTATTGAAGAAGAAGAAGAATTAGCTGCTGACTCCCATATTGGTTTCCTGAACTATCAAGATGAGCCCAGAAGTGAAGGCAATGTAGGTGAGGGGTCATACATTATTTTTACCCAGTCTAAGAATCAATCAGATCAACAAGTTGATAAGGAGAAAGCAGAGGAGCAACCTCAACTAGCAGTTTCAATTGCTAAGCGGGGATCCCCTCTTCCTTTCCAGCCAAAGGACCCAGTGATTTTAAGAAAGGTAAGTACCCTAAATATCCCTACGCCTTATATTACAAATATGTAGTCCAGTCCTCCCCCTTTCAAAAATTAAAAGGATGAACTCCCATCCTCTGCTCTCAGCTCGTTCCAAACATTTGATATCATTGACCATATAAAGAAAACCAAAATTCAAATGTCTGAATTTGAATTTCTGTAGTCCCATCCTGAGCAATTAGGCAGATTGGTTCAATGTGTTAAAAACTAGAACATCCCTATTAAATAAGTAATTCTCAAAGTGACACATGATCCTACCAGGAATGCACCCACCAGAAACAACCTTGTCATTGCTCCCCCTGCTGATTTTGGTAGAACTGAACCTTTTTATGTCTCATTGCTGATAAATGGACATCAACTAAATAATTGCATCATTGATTTTTGAGCTTCAGAAAATGTCATGCCTGCTAAAGTGGCTGAATCCCTTGACCTCACATTGACTAAAACTTTTGGTAGACGCTTCTCTATGGAGAACAAGCAAGTGCCTTTGCTGGGACAAATTAAAGATGCCCAATTTGTGTTTATTGCCTTTTTAGACAAAAGAATCAAGATGGCTATCTTGGTAGTAGATGTCCCAGCATCATATGGCATCCTTCTTAGGCAAAATTTTTACAGGGATGTTGGAGGTGAATTGAGCATGGATTTATCAGAGGTGACGATTCCAGTCAAAGGTGTTATGAAGAGGCTACTCCCTGAGAAGGAAATGAAATATGTGGTTACCTAGACCTTAGCACCTGAAGCTCAAATTATGTTTGAGTCTTCAAGCATGGGTAACTACTTTCTATACACGGTTGGAGTTCATGAGACATCTGATAAAGCTCCTGTAGATGATGGCCTGGAAATGCATTCAGCTAGAACAACAGAGGAATTGGCTAAGCACAAGGCAAGTGTGGAAGTATCTCTACCCCCAGATGAAGAAGAATCTAAAAGAAAATCAATATCAAATGAGGTATGGATTCTTGAATTTGATGGAAGCTGCTCTTCCACTGGTTCAGGAGCCGGAGTTGTGTTAATATCTCCTTAAGGAGATATTTTTCCCTCATCTTATAAATTGCAATTCAACAACACGAATAACACAAATGAATATAAGTCTTTGTTGCTTGGATTGAGAGCCACTCAAGACAAAGGCATCAAGCTCCTTCATGCTAAAGGAGATGCCGAACTAGTGGTTTATTAGGTGAGGAACCTGTATCAAACCAAGAATGAAAGATTGCGTCATTACCGCAATCTAGTTTGGGACCAACTTGAAGACTTTGACGCTTTCAGGTAGATGCACTGGCTGTTTCAGCTACTCTCTTGGTCCCCCACCCATATTTCAAAAGAGACAAGTACATAATTGAGCTGGTCTTTTGGCTAAGTGTACCTAATAATGCCAGTCATTGGTAGGTATTTAACAATGATAACCAAATCATTACCTTCCTGGAGCAAAAAGACAGCTTTGAATTGCTGCATTTTGAAGGCAGTGAACCTCAAAAGTGTGAAACAACTCCTGAATCAAATGTAGACATGGGTGAGGAGTTCCTGCAACTCAAAAGGAATAAGATTTCCAAAGGCCTAGTTTCCCTTAAGAAGCTATTTGATAAGCATGATAGATTCATCAGACAGTAGTCAATGGATTCAAGCTCATCTCAGGATTTTGATCAAGTAAATTTAGGAACCAAGGAAGACCCCAAGATGGTAAACATTGGAAAATGTTATACTCCTAAAGAGCATTTCAAGTTTACCTCTTTGCTCAACAAATACATGGATGTCCTAGCGTGCTCCTATGCTGACCTAAAATCACTTCGGCTTGATGAAATTCGACACAACATCCCTCTCAAGGCTAATTCAGCACCTTACAGGCAAAAGTCCATGCATTATAATCCAAAAATATCAGGTACTATTTCATCTAAGATACAAAAAATGCTAAATACTAGGATAATCTTCCTAATCCATCATTCCACATGGGTTGCCAATATAGTGCCTGTGAGAAAGAAGAATGGTGAAATTCGCCTTTGTGTGGATTTTATAAATATGAATCAGGCATCCTTGAAGGATAATTATCCTTTGCCAATCATGGATCAAGTGCTGTAGACAGTGACGGGCTCAGAGATGTTATCAATGCTAGATGGATTCTCAAGATATAATTAGGTCAAAGTTGGTGAAGCAGACCAACATAAGACCGCTTTCACCACACCTTGGGGCACGTTTGCATAAAAAAGAATGCCTTTTAGCTTAATAAATGCTGGCGCTACCTTCCAAAGAGAAATGGACCTTGCCTTCAAAGATGAGATGGGTAAGTTAATTATAGTTTATCTTGATGACTTGACCGTCTTCTCTAAGCATCACCCAGATCATGTGAGCCATTTGTAACAAGTGTTGGAGCGCTGCCGCCAGAATGGCATTTCCTTAAACCCCAAAAAGTTAGTCTTTAGAGTAATGGAGGGGAAACTTCTCAGACACGTTGTGTCAAAAGGAGGCATAAAGATTGACTCAGATAGAGTCAAGTCTATCTAAGAACTTTTCTTGCCCACAAGCAAGACTGTTGTTCACTCTTTCTTTAGAAAGGTGAATTTCTTACGGAGGTTCATCCCCAAGTTTGTTGAGAAGACTAGGCACATTGTAAACATGATGAAGGGAAAAGCCACCTTCAACTAGACTAAAGAAGGTAAGTCAGGGTTTGAGGATATCAAGACTGCCATTGCCCATGCTCCAATTCTGGCTTGTCTAGACTATAGCAAAGAGTTCACCATTTACAGCTATGCTTTAGAACATATGCTTTCAACAATTCTGGTTCAATAGAATAAAGAAGGTATGGAATCTCCCATTTCCTTCATGAGCTATCCTCTCAAAGATCATGAGCTGAAGTACTCAAATATGGAGAAGCACGCTTATGTAGTGGTGAAGGCCGTAAAACATTTTCGTTTCTACATCCTTAATTCTCAGGTTATTGCCTTAGTCCTTGACACCACAGTGAAATCTATACTGACTCAACAGGAGTTTGGGATGAAAAGAGGCAATTGGGTTGCAAAGATCTAGGAGTTTGATCTGATCATCAAGCCAACAAAGCTAGTATGTGGAAAGGGGCTATGCCCACTAATTGCTGATAACAAGCCAAGAGGAATAGAGCATGAAAAACTAGAGGTGGATAACACACCAATAGTCCTCTTTGTCTCCACCACAAATGAGTGGTATTCAAGTATTGTTTATTTCCTTACTTATGGTGAATGTCATGCTCGCCTATCTTATAAAGAAAGGAGAACCATCAAGCTGAAAGCTGTTAAGTTTGTCCTCTGGGACAATGGTTTATACAAGAGGAGCCTTGATGGAACGTTCCTTCACTCTGTGGACAAGGAGCAACAAAGCCGACTTTTGAAGTCTTTCCACAATTCTGCCTGTGGAGGACATTTTTCTGCCCCTGTGACTGCCCATAAGATCCTACGAGCCAGGTATTATTGGCCAACTCTCTTTCAAGATGCATACAAGTGGGTCAGGGGATGTGAACTGTGCCAGCAATTTGTTTGAAAGCCCAAGTTAGCTACCCCACCCCTCGAACCAGTAATCATAGAGGAGCCATTCCAGCAATGGGGGATTGATTTTATTGGAGTTTTAAACTCATCATCAAGTGTTGGACATTACTATGTCCTCACAACAATAGACTACTTCACCAAATGGGTGGAAGTAGCTCCAACCAAACATGCTACTTCAGAAGTAGTATGCAATTTCCTCAAAGAAAACATCATGTCCAGGTTTGGGGTCCCAATCAAAATTGTCACTGACAATGCCGCTTGTTTCACTTCCCAGGAGATTACTCAATTTTATTTCCACTACAGAATCACACTCTCCCACTCTTCTGATTACTTTCCATAAGGGAATGGACAGGCTGAATCAAGCAATAAAAACTTGGTGACTATCATCAAGAAGTTGGTAGATGATAACCAAAGGACTTGGCATAAGGCATTGGTTGATGCTCTATGGGTAGACAGAATTACACCCAAGAGGGCAATTGATATGTCTCCCTTCCAACTTTTTTATGGTGTCAATGCTGAGATACCAATCTCCTTGGAATTGCCAGCATTGAAATTGGCTAAGGCAATTGAGGATCAAACGTACGAGAGCTCACTTGAGAAGAGGATCATGTGCCTTGCTGAGCTGAATGAGTAGAAAATTGTAGTGGTGGACCGAATTGCCACCCATCAAATTCTGGTGAATAAGCTCTTCGACCGAAAAGCAAAAAATCATGATTTCCAGATTGGATATCAAGTCATGCTGTGGGATAAGAGAAGAGAACCAAAGGAGATGCACAGAAATTTTGATTCCCTTGGAGGGGCCCTTTTACTATTCATCAGCTCAATGGTAAAAATAGTTTCCTGTTGAAGTATCAAGATGCCACTCTCCTTTCTCTGCCTCACAATGGGCAACATCTGAAGCACTTCAACTCTTGAAGTATCGGATGAGTTCTCTTGTACATATGTATATTTGTGTAGTCTTTTGTTTCTATTTTGTTATTTTGTTTTCATTTTTGGAGCCTTTCTTCTTGGGTAGCGCAACTCCATAGCCCAATGGCACACTTTAAGGTACTGGAGATTCTGGTTTCTACTCCCCTCAGCTGTGTTTCAAGTTTCCAATTGAAGGTAGTTCCCCAACAGGAGCCAGTGGTTGTCCCTAAAAAATGACTTCTCATTTTTGGGACAACATTTGAACTATTTTGGCCCTGCATGACCAAAATTGTCCTTTCCCTTTACAAAAATTTGTTTTGAGCTTTCAAATTCCTCATTTTTCAAGCTTTTCCAGTAAAGGGATTAGCGGGTTCAAAGGTTCAACGTCATCAGCAAGAGCTAGGTGCATTTGTCAGAGGTTCAAAGTTCAACCATTTCAAAGGTTTTGTGGCTCTAAGCACTTAACGAGTTTCAAAGGCTCAAACCTTTGAACCATTGAACCTTGAACCATTTTGGTTCATTGGTTCAACGGGTTCAACGATCAAGAGGTTCAATGTGTTTGGTTCAAAAGGATATCAAAGCGGCTTAGCCAAATAAATGGAATGAACTGTTGAACCTTGAACTGCTTCAAAGTTCAATGGTTCACGGGTTCAAAGGTTGCCCTAGTTAAGGAAATAAATGCATGCAAAAGCAAGAGTCAGGCGGATGCTACCAAGTGTCGTCAGCTGAGCCCATTATACTTTGTTTCAGGAAGTGGCGGAAGCTACCACCTGTCCCTTAAAGAGATCGGCGAAGGCCGACAAGTGTCATCATTCATGAGAGCCTAACTGAGCCCCAAACATTTTTATGGTGTTGCAAAATCCTGAGAGCGAAAAGCGCCAAGTGTCAATGGTGGAATGTTTTAGTAAGAAGACGCAAAAGATGCCACGTGTCAAAGGATGGCCCCCCCTTAAATGCAAAGACATAGAATCAAAGGGAGGTGACTTCCTTCAGACATTTTGTTTGAAGGAAATAATGGGACCAACAGCCCTCTGAAGAAATTAAAGCCCGAAGGCCACCTGGAAGATCTCGAAGGGCAAATACCCTTGCGGGGGGGAACACTCGACACACATGAAAAAAACCTTTTTCAAGACCCCAAAAGGCATGTTCCCTTCAAAAAAGGTCGAAGCATCAAAGCACAACGGAAGCTGCCAAGTGTTGCGTATCGAGACATAGTTTCAAATGAAGCTTCAAAGCATGGAACTCACCATGTGTCCCATCTCAGTGCAGCGAAAGCTGCCACGTGTCTACATCTGTGCTCCCAGCCTTTAACAGTTTCAAAGCTTATTTTGATAAGCTTATTTTAAAGACGCGGATGTCACCACGTGTCCTCACCCAAATCACATCAGGATGATAGGCCCACGAACGTCAAATTTATAGTGACTAGCTAGATGTTAACCTTCAATCGAGGAAACACCCATGAACACCAAATTGGCTACAATTGTCTGTTGATTTTTGCAGAATCAAAAGGTGAACCCGGATGCATCTAAAGAGCCTAAGGCTGGGACATAGAGAAGGAAGAGACAAAGAGGGAAACTCAACAAGACTTATTTCCAGTAGGTGAAGTAGTTTGCCAAGTAAATATTTGAGGCCTCCAAACATTGAAAGCACTGTCTATTTGTCCCCTTTGTGATAAAGGTAGAATAGACGATTGTGTAGATAGCAGGGGATGGATTGAGCGATTCAAGCTAAGGAGTAGAAAAAGGAGATAAACTAGCACACCACAGTTAAAGCAGCCACCCTGTTCCAGCATGACAAAATCAAGAATGCATCCAAAGCATTAATGCACTGAATGGATCACCCCATGGGAAAAGGTGTCAGGCCTCTCTTTGCCTCTATATAATGTAATCTTTTGTATCATTTAAGGAGACTTTTCATTTTTACAAGAGTGAAACTCTGCCCATTTTGAAAGAAGAAGATTGAGACTTTGAGCTCAGATTGTAATTTTATTTCATTTTATTTGAATGAGAAAGTAAGTTATTTGCTGACTTTGTGCTATTTTGGCTTGTGCTACTTTAGGAATTTGTTCTTATGTCTGTTTCCTATAAGCATTCTTATTTATTTAATTTGACAAGTAGAACCAGTGAAAGTAATTAGTAATGTGTCCTAAAATCAACTGTGAGGAAGACTTTGTGCTTTCACATTTGCTTTCAGTCTGTGTTTTTCTTTTCTTTTTATGTTGAGGATTCTGGGATGACTTTGTGCCCCCATTATCCTTTGTGATATACTCTTTGGGTAGTTGAGGTGGCAACTTTGTGTTCTATTTCATCCTGCTGGTTACTGCGCCCTTTTGCCATCAGTTACTTTTACTACCTGAAAGAAACTCTTGTTGTTTACTGCAAGAACACTTTTGAAAGAAGGGAAGTGCCTTCAGTGTTTCCACTAAGATTTTCTCCTTTATCTATGAGCATCATCTCTAAAAGAAGAGAGATGGATGGTTTATTATGCCCCCATGTGTTATTTTCTACTTATATATACAGTATATAGACTCCGTATATTTAATAGGGAACCTCCCCTTGATGAGAGGAGAGATTTGTCCCCTGTTGATGTAGTAAAACTACACACCTGGATGACCAGTCTCCCTATGCTATGGTGATAAGAACTATTTTGCTCACTAGTTAGCTGGTCGATAAAATATTCACCCAACAATTCGAATTAGCCCAAACCAATTAGAATTTATGAGGGAATAAGATTTGGAAATTTGGCTTGGTGTAAATGGCACGGGCATTACTCTACTACCAGCCAGGCTTCTATAGCCCTAAAAGAGATACCTGTGGTCACCCTCAAGACCTTGTTCTACTGCCAACTAGGTCAAAAAACTTGTGGTGAAGGTTATCCAAATCACCCTTTCAAGGATCTTGGGATTTCACATTTTATTTTCATTCTCTTTCCTTTTCTTCCCTTTTGAGAGGAGGTTTTTTGTTTGTTCTATTGAGGGTTGGGGACCAAGCCACGGTTTTTTTAGGAAAATTTAGAAATTCTTTGATCAATTTGAGATAATTAAGGATTGATAGTGGGTATGCTTGTTTCATATCATGTTGAGTGCATTTGTTAACTTTAAACAGAGAAAGTGACATTAGTAAATTCATGTGTCCCATTAAAAATAATAAGCCACAACAATTCTAAAAGTGTAAAAAGAAATACAACAGTTCATACAAGATGTTCAAGCAAGATTTCCGCTTAGGCTATAGGATGCCACTGATCTCATATTCAACATGAAAAAACCTAAATTTCATTAATCATTGATAAATCAAGGGAATATTTTAAGGTAAAACAAAGTTGTTCAACTAAAAAAGGCCATGACGAGGTTGAACTTAATGACGAGCAAAATAAAACATGAGAAACACGCATAAAACAAACCTAACTAACAATAAGGGATAGGAGAAAAACACAACAAAAGAAAAGGGAAGTGTTGTCTCCAAATCTTGTAGCCTATAAGAGAGTGTTCAATCCTCTTCTAGATTTGGGCAACATTGGGACATTTCTAGGCATGTGGGTATACCTATAGAGGAAATGAACCTCTAGATTTAAAGGGGCTAGCTCCCTGAATATATCTCTGTAAAACAACCTCTGCCTAAACCAATTTGATTGAAGGGAAAAGAGTTAGAAATATCATTATGAAAACCTATGCTAAGAATGGTGATGCACCAAGGTTATCTTCCACATGAATGCCATACTCTAATGCATGATACAACAAAATACACATACTATTTTCAAGCTCTAAAGATTGTAACACGAGTATTTCAATATAGAGATGAGATGTATGAAATGACGCGAGGTAAATGAATTGAAAGACAACCTGTACATTCCAAGAACAACTACACACATCTAAAAATTCAACACATTTGGACACATTCTATATGACCTATTAGACCCAAAAATCTTGCTTAGGAATGAAGGAAAAAGGACAAAAAAATGAAAACCATCACTTGTTTTCACTATATATCACATACACACTCAGGCAATTGCTCAAAACTTTAAAGGAAATAGACTTGTACTAATGTTTAAAGGTAAGATATCATTCCAGTAGGGCTTCATCATGCACTGTGTGTTCCTCTTTTACACTAGCCCAAGGGCTATATATATAACAAGGAGGAAGTGGGAGGAAGATCCCTTTGGCACCAAAAAGGGGAATCATTCTATTAAAGGTCTCTATCTCCAGCTACAACCATCTTTACAAAGGATGATCATTTGGGCCAGTTGATTGATCCATGTCATTTCAAGTAGTTATACAACAAGCTTTCTCTCCTAAAGATGCTTCCCATCATTTGCACTAATAGAATCAGGGTATTCTTAGGCTGAGTCATGGCATCAAAGTGGTTATCCACTTGTTGCAAATTTGTCATTTTCATTTCATTGGCCTTGTCCTCCTTTGATTGGTCATTTAAAATGACTCAAATCATGATTGATCAATGGTGATATGGTCCCTCTCATTACTTTGATGGATGAAGAATTTGAGCCCTTAGATCTTTGAGCATTCAAATGAGGACTGTTGAGTTACCTGCAGACCTACTATTTAAATGCCAACAACTAGCTCATCACTTTGAAGTTGACATCCATATAGCCGTCACTCTATTAAGACCATTCTTTTAGATTATTTTCCTCATGCATTTTCTTTTTCTCCCTTCAAAACCATCCTTTTGTGAACCCTCTTCATTTCTTCAAACCCATCTCTCTACGGACTCTACAGGTGTCCTCCCTTCTGACTGCTCAAACATGCCCTTCATCAATCCTTATACAGACTCTACATAAGTGTCTATATCCTTCAGACTTTTCTTGAAGGACCCTTTGACATAGAAATACCCTTCAGGACCTTGGGTTTAGGGCACTTTGTCTGGAAGGTGACCCTTCAGAACTTTTGAAAAGGCCTTTCAGACTTTTGCCAAGTGTCCCTTTAGACCTTTGGAAGTGGACCAATTACACTTTTTCGAAGGACACTTTTGAAGATAAAAAGCCCTTCAGATTTTTTGTAGGGCACTTGCATGAGGAATAATTTCTTTCAAAAATCTTGAAGTGTCAAATTCTTTCAGAAAAGTTAGAAGAATGAATTCCTTCAAAGAAACTGCAAAGGATACTTTCCTTCAGATTGGTTGAAAAGACCTTTTGGAAAAGTGCAAAGTGTCCCTTCAAAAAACTTGAAGCAGACCAATTCTTTGGAAGAGCAATCCCTTTGGAAATATTGTTTCAGACAAAAAGTCTGGAAGAAATCCTTTGAAAATCCTTTAGAGACAATTCTTTGGAAAAAAATTAAGGGAGATTTCTTTTGGATTGGTTGAAAAGACCCTTTGGAAAAGTGCAAAGTGTCCCTTCAATAAACTCAAAGCAAACCAATTATTCAGAAGAACAAACCCTTTGGAAAGATTATTTCAGACAAAAAGTCTAAAACAAATCCTTCAGAGACAATTCTTTCAGAAAAAAGTAAGGGACATTTTTTTTGAAAATCTCACAAAGTACCCTTCAAAAAACCTATTTAGGACACTTTCATGAGAAAAATACCCTTTGAAAAAGTGCAAATTGTCCCTTCAAAAAACTTGAAGTGGACAAATTTCTAAGAAAGACCCTTCAAAAATCTTGCAAGTGTCCCTTCAGATTTTTGGAAGGTGTCCCTTCAAACTTTTCTTGAAGGACACTTTTACAACAAAAGACCCTTCAAACTTCTTCTAAAGTGGACCAATTCTTAAGGGCTTCTTCCAAAGGACACTTCTTTCAGACTTTTTGTCTAAAACAAAAAGTTTGAAAAAAAGAACAAACCCTTCAGAAATCTTGTTTCGAACAAAAGGTCTAAAACAAATCTTTCAGAAACTCAAAATGTGCCCTTTGAAAAAGTTGAACACATCCCTTCACAAGAGAAAAAGACCATTCGACATAATGGAAATGTCCTTTCAAAAAAGTGTAAAGTGTCCCTTCACTTTAGAAATGATCTTTTGACATTCCTAAAATGTACCCTTCGTAAAACTTGTTTAGGACCAATTCCTTCAGACTTCTTTATTTTGGACAAAAAGTTTGAAACAATTCCTTTGAGACTTCGACAAAAAAGACCAAACAAAGGCTTCAAAAGGAAATAACACTTGGTATTTTTTTGTTGTGGGGATGAACCAATAAAGATGTTGCACTTAGCCAAAAGAAAGATGTAAAACCTGGGGGTGAAAAATGGCTAACATTCTTAGTGATTCCAAATGGAGGCATGCCTATTATGCCTAAGACTAGTTGCCTAAATCCCTCCATTGGGCATGGATTCATGCATATAGGCACTCAAAGAATGACTTTAATAGACCCTTAGCTAAAAAACACAAGATGGATTGATTCACATTCATAAGGTAGAGACACACACCAAATAAAAGGAAGGAAACACACCTGTCCTACAAAACACTTAGGGAACACAACAACAAACCAAAGGAAACACACACATAAACTACTATTTACAAAACACACTTGCAAGGACTAATAACAAAGCTTTGGATGTATCCCATTCATAGGGATAGGCGATTCTTCTCCATTCATCTTGGTCAATTGGAAAGAGTTGCTTTGCTTGCACTTGCTAATGATGTAAGGGCCACTCCATAAAGTGTCAAATTTTGTATGTCTGCCCAGTTTTGCTCTGTCCCCATTTCAGGAAGTTATCCTCCTTGAACACTCTTGCACTTGCTCTCTTGTCAAAAGAATTCTTCATAAGCACTTTGTGGTGTTCCATGGTCTTGTGTGCATTGTTTCTTATTTCTTGCAGCTGCATTAGTTCTATCAATCTGACTTCCATTGGAGTATTTTCACGTAGTTCCAGTTGTTATGCAAGTTATAGAGTAGGGAGTTCTTGAGATATGGATAACCTAGCCTCTCTCTCATAAATAAGCACAAAGGGAGTATTACCTATTGATTTCTTAGGACTAATCATGTCTGCCCATAAGGTTGTCTTCAACTTGTTGTGTCATGCTCTTTGATTGTTCTCCAATGTCCTCTTGATGATCTTGATGAGATTCTTATTAGTAGACTCAGCCAATCCATTATCTTGAGGGTAATAATTGGATGAAGTACTCAAGTAAACTCCATTTCTATTTGCCCAATCAAAAGTTTTAGCACTTATGAAAGCAAGTGAATTATCAAAAATGATAACATGGAGAAATCCAAACCTTTTTATAATGCTCTCATAGAACTCCAAGATAGCATTTTCACTTGCCTCCTTCAATGCAACAACTTCTACCCACCTTATGAAGTAGTCAGTAGCAGTCAACATCCATTTGTGTCTAGCACTTGATGGAGGGTTGATCATACTAATGAAATCAAGGCCCCATTACATGAAAGGTTGGTCTACTTGGATAGAATTCAATGGAAGGGTTGAATTTTTTTGTTTGCCTACAAAGAAGGCATATTGAGGACAATTTTTAGCCCAGTGGTAATAGTCTTAAAAAAGACTAGGCCAATAGTAACCAACCCTCATTATCTTTACAGCTGTTGTTCTAGGAGAGAAATGACCTCCATTTACACCATTGTGAAACTTTTCCAGTAGCATATCAAACTGATCATTATTAACACACCTCAATAACACACCATTCACATCTTTTATAAAGAGAACACCATCTATAAGACAATAAGGAATGGTCTGTAACCTAAAATACCTCCTTTGAGACTTGCTTAAGCCATTGGGGCATTCACCATTTTATTGATGATGTCTTATGTCTAACTTTGAACCTGTAAGTGATCAGATGGCTGGGGTTGAACTTGGTTGGTCAAGACTTCCTCCTTTGGCTCTTGGAAATTTGAAGCTGAATGCTGACATAACCCTTTTCCTCTTACCTAGTTTCTAACCTTAATATCCACATCATACTCCATCACCTTTATAATCCACCCAACTCTTTTTTCATTAAGGTCTTTGCTTAGGAGGAACTCTTTGGTGCTAGGATGAGAAACAATGACACGTATATTGTTGTTTGAGACCATGTGTTTGAATTTCTTCACTCCTTTTATCACTGTTAGAGCTTGCTTCTAAACAAATGTGTACCTGACCTCATAATCTTCCAATCCTTGGCTGAAGAATGCAATTGGTTGTTCTACCTCTTCGCCATTCTTTTGCATAAGCATAGTTGAGATTGTATCAAGGTTAGAAAAGTTATAGAGTATGAAATCTTTGGCAAAGTTTGGGTTCAAGAGAGTAGGACATTCTGCAATTGCTTGCTTGATTGCCTCAAAACTACTCTTACCTTCTTTTGTCTAAACAAAATCTTGGTTCTTCTTGAGCATGGTTGTGATAGGTTTTACCATAGTCACAAAGCCTAGAATAAACCTTCTTACAAAGTTTATTTTCCCCAAGAATCTTTTCAATCCTTTCTTGTTTTGAGGCAAATACAATCTTAGAATAGCCTCAATCCTCTCGGGGTCAATAGACAAGCCTTCTTTCGAGACAATATGACCCGATAGCTTACCTTCATGGACAACAAAGATGCATTTTTTTGGATTAAGGGATATTCCATACTCCCTACACTTTTCAAACACCTACCTTAGATGTTTCATATGATCATTAGCATCCTTCAAAAAAAAGTTATATCATCAGGATACACAAGCAAAAACTTATTGATCAAACCTTTAAAAGCCATGTCCATTGCCCTTAGAAATGTAGCTCTAGCATTAGATAAACCAAATGGCATCTTATTATAGGAAAAGGTCCCTCATTTTGTAGTGAAAGCTATCTTGAACTAATCCTCTTCATTCACTAGTATTTGATTGTAACCTGAATAACAACCATCAAGAAGTGAGAAGCATCGAGAACTTGAAACAACTCACATAATTTATTCCATGGAAGGTAGTGGATAATGATCCTTGAGAGAGACTTTGTTAAGATCTCAAAAATCCACACAAAGTTTGATCTCTCCATTCTTATTTCAAATAGGTACAAGATTAGCCACCCAAGTTGAGTGTTTGATAGGAAAGATAATCCTAGACTCAATCAACTTGCTAACGCTTTCTTCATGAGTTCCTCTATCTTAGGATTGATAGGCCTTTGTTTCTGTCTGACTGGTTTAGCTCTAGGTTCTAACTCAATGGTGTGATGTGCTAAACTTTGATCAAATCCTTTATAATCTTTGTATTCCCAAGTAAATATCTCATGGAACTCTTTGCATAATTCAATAAAGGCCTGCCTCTTAGACAAAGAACATACCTTACCAATTTTTATGAGCTTATCCTTGTAAATCATGAATCTCTCATAGTTTTCTTCTTTTGTTGACATGCTCACTCTTTCTCTCTTCTTTTGATCATCTTCATTAAAAAAACTCTCCAAGGTAATCAATCCCTTGGGTATCTTGTTTGTTTTCAACTGAATAACTTGTTCTTCATATTGATTATGCAATATCTTTTAGTTCCTTGAGGAGAAACTTGCCTCATTTTGTAAGTGTGCAATGTGTTCATCACTTTTGAACACTTTCCATAACACTTCATTATCTATAATAGAAGGTCTCATAATTACCTTGATATGAGACTAATCTTTCTCTTTTTCTACATCAGCAACTGCATCAAACTGTGTTCCTATGGCAACCAATTTATCAACACATTTATTTGAATCCCTTGGTATGGGCTGTATATTGAAGGCATAAAAGTCTTCAAGTAGGTCCCATACCCTATGCTTGTAGGATTTAAGCAAGGGATTCTTGGTTTCAACTTGATTTCTTACTTGATGGATGACCAATTCACTATCCCCATAGACTTTCAAATTCTTGATCTCTCTCTTCTTTTCCCATTAGAGGCCATGAGGAGTATTATTGATTCTTTGATGGAAAAACTAACATAATTCCAACTCTTGCACCTACTTTGCCTCTTGAGCCATCAAAAAACATTTCCCATATCCCACCAAGTTCATGGTCTTCATTAGTGAGTGAAGGGATTGCAACATCTTTTTCGTGTATATAATAAACTCTTAAATTAGTTTCTTCTATGAAAGTATATGGATCAATTCCATGCATTTCAATGTTGTACTTATCAAGGAAAATATCAAAAATACCTTCAAGAGAGGAGGATGCTTCACCATCCATGACACTTTCTTCTTTGCTAATTAGACAATTCTAATTTGAGTTTGTCTCCATGTATGGCTCAATATGAAACCTTACTAAGGGGTGAGTATTTATAGTCACCTTGGTTCCATATTTTTTTTTTAAAGCTAGAAAAGATCAATCAGTAGAAAGGTACCCTCCTATCTTAGTTGTGAAGTCCCTTGACAAGCAGATAGCAAAATGGGTTGGAAGGTCTACCACCACAACGTCTTATAAAATGGGGAAAGTTGGGCAATCATGTAGGAAAAATTTTCGACCTCTGACCAATCCCACTATCTTGGTTGAGTCCCATCAAGCTACAACACAACTCTACTAAGTGGTTCATACTTCAATCCTAATTTATTAGCCACCACCTTAGGCATGACAGTGGTACTAGCCCTACTATCTACAATACAATTATGAACCAACTTGTCTCCCATAATGAGTATGAGGTAGAAGGGTGGAGGCTTTTCTAATTTGATGTAGGGCTCTAAAACATGACTTGGAGAATTGGTAAGGGCCGCATTATTGTGTTTTGAAATTTGAGGGGCTACGTGAATGTTTGCAAGTTGATCTTGTAAGAGCTATTTTTGACCAGGCACATGCAAGAATTCCCAAAGAGATATGTTTATCTTGGCATTATTAAAAGAATAAACAATGTTTAGAGGGGTGTATTTACCCTTTTTTGCATTGTTGAAGGTAGCGAGGGATTCTGAACCTATTGCATTCTAGGCTTGACAACCCTACTTGCATTCTGACTTTGTTGAGGAGCATAAATGCTAGTAGGTATTGCACTGGGATTCACATTTTGTGGCCTTGGAGAGGCATCACTTAGAGTCACATGTACTCTTGGAAAATCTCTTATAGCTCTCTTATTGGCTCTTATGTTTGTTATAATTGATGTGTTTTGATTCAACACATAATCATCCTTAGCTTGAAAGTTCATCATACCTACACTCTAGCTGCTACCTTCTCCATGAATATTCCTTTGACTTTGATTCACTTCTTCTGATGTCATGTAAGGATTAATCTCTTCTTGTGCCACCAAAGCTTGGTTGTCTTCTCCACCATCATGCATAAATTGACTTGGGATTATCCCCATTAGTCTAAATGATCTTCCCCTTGGACCAGGTTAGCATGCACTAGAACAAAAACCTTCATGGAAGGAGTGGAATTAGGATTATAAGCATTGGAATGTGTATTGAAACTTTGTTGACCCTGTCCTCTTCCTTGGCAGTTGTATTGGGGTGGATCTCTATAACCCTGTTGAGGATAGTATTGATAGTTAGCTGGAGCACTTGTCTGAAACTGAGCTTGTTTGAGTTGAGCTTGTAATGACTAAATATCTTCATCTTTATCCCTAACAATTATCCATCTTCTTGGGAAAGGTTCTTAGCTTGACATTGGTGTTAGGAACTTGTGCTACACTTTGAGCTTCAATTGAACTATGAGACACCAAAGACATAAAAACTCTTAGAGGTAGTTTTCTAGCCTATATCAAGCTATTCTCAGCTTCAGTAGTTATCTTGTATGGATTTGACAAAGTGAATCCTCCCATTGATTATAACATCACCACCACATCAGTACCAATACCCTTGAAATAAGTGGGGAACACAAAGCTAGGAGGAAGTCTCGTGACAACCTATGCCAAGTCCTTTGAAATCTTTCATTAAAATCTCCCATGGATTCGTTAGGACCTCTCTTTATCATGTTCAACTAATATATCAGCGAGGTATGGTCACTTTTATTTTCAAATCTAGTTACCAATAAGTCCCCAAAGCCATCCCAACTTGTAATGCAACCACCTTCCAAAGTCATATATCAGTCAAGTGCCTTGCCTTTTAGAGACACAACAAGCAAGCTAATGGCTATGTTGGCTCAAATAACATTGTGGAAGTTACAAAAATTTGAAATGTCCCTAATATGCTTAGATGGGGTAATAAGACCCTCTCCATTGAAACCAGGGAGACTCTTGGTAACATTGGGAGGAATAGGGTCGTATGCATGAAGGTCAATTGGATTTTGGGTGTTGAAGCCTGGGAAAGATTATTACCTCTCCATCTCTCTTCTTTCCTCTTAATCTCCTATTTATCCAAATTCCTCAACTTATTCTTCTTCTTCTCCAAAACCTCCTTTCCAAGGATCTTTAAGTGCTTGGAATGGTTCAGGGTGTTGTTCTTCAAGAAGAGCTTCAGCTAGAGGGGCTTGATCGGAAGTCTTAGATGACCTAGTGAAGACCATGAAGTATAATGTGGGAAACTTGATCTACAACCAGAGATTCTTACCTTTTAGAGTTGCCAAATGCTAGATTGAGGGTATTTCTACAACCCTAGGCTTGTCAAGACCAACATTCACCTTGACATGTAAATAATTAGTCCCATCGGGCGTGCCAGAATTGTTGTCTCCAAATCTTACACCCTAGAAGAGAGTGTTCAATCGTCTTCTAAATTTGGGCAATGTTGGGACATTTCTAGGCATGTGGGTATACCTATAGAGGAAATGAACCTCTAGATTTAAAGGGGCTAACTCCCTGAATATATCTCTACAAAATAGCCTCTGCCTAAACTAATTTGATTAAAGGGAAAAGAGTTAGAAATTGCATAAAGAAAACCTATTCTAAGAATGGTGATGTACCAAGGTTATCTTCCACATGAATGCCATACCCTAATGCACAATATAGAAAAATACACAAACTATTTTCAATCTCTAAAGATTCTAACATAAGTATTTCAATATAGAGATGAGATGTATGAAATGACGTAAGGTAAATGAATTGAAAGACAACCTATACATTCCAAGAATAGCTATACACATGCAAAAATTTAACACACTTGGATGCACTCTATATGACCTGTTAGACCCAAAAATCTTACTCAGGCATAGAGGCAAAAGGATAGAAAGATGAAAACCATCACTTGTTGTCACTATACATCACATACACAGTCAGGCAATTGCTCAGAATTTCAAAGGAAATAGACTTGTAATAATGCTCAAAGGCATGATATCATTCTAGTAGGGCTTCGCCATACACTGTATGGTCCTCTTTTACATTAGCCCAAGGGTTGTATATATAGTATGGAAGAAGTGGGAAGAGGATCCCTTTAGTGCCATAAAGGGGAATCATTATGTTAGAGGTCTCTATCTTTAGCTGCAATCGTCTTTGTAAAGGATGCTCATTCAAGCCATTTGATTGATCCATGCCATTTCAAGTGGTTATACAACAAACTTACTCTCCCAAAGATGCTTCCCATCATTTGCACTAATAGAATAAAGTTATTCTTGGGTTGAGTCATGTCATCAAAGTAGTTATCCACCTGTTACAAATTTATCATTTTCATTATGTTGGCCTTGTCCTCCTCCTTTGATTGCTTGTTAAGAAATGACTCGGATCCTAATTGATTAATGGTGATATGGGCCCTCTCATTACTTCAATGAATGAAGAATGCGAGCCCTTGGATCTTTAAGCATTTGAACAAGGACCATCGAGTTGCCTATGGGCCTACTATTTAAATGCCAATGGCTAGCTCATGACTTTGAAGTTGACATCCATAAAGTTGTCTGTTTACTAGGATCATTCTTTCAGACTATTTTCCTTAGGAATTTTCCTTTTCTCCCTTCAAAACCATCCTTCTACAAACTTTATTCATTTCTTTAGACCCATCTCTCTAGGGACTCTATAGGTGTCCTCCCTTTAAACTGCTCAAACATGCCCTTCAACAATCCTTCTATGGACTCTGCACAAGTGTCTATATCCTTCAGACTTTTCCTAAAGGACCCTTTGGCATGAAAATACCCTTTGGGACCTTGGGTTTAGGGCACTTTGTCTAAAAGGTGAACCTTCAGAGCTTTTGAAAAGGCCCTTTGGAGTTTTCCCAAGTGTCCCTTTGGACCTTTGGAAGTGGACCAATTATACTTTTTTAAAGGACACTTTTGAAGACAAAAGACCCTTCAAACTTTTTATAGTGCACTTGCATGAGGAACAATTTCTTTCAAAAAGCTTGAAGTGTCCAACTCTTTCAAAAAAGTTGGAAGATGAATTCCTTTAGAGAAACTATAAGGGACACTTTCCTTCATATTGGTTAAAAAAACCCTTCAGAAAAGTGCAAAGTATCCCTTCGAAAAACTTGAAGTGGACTAATTCTTTGGAAGAACAAACCCTTTGGAAAGATTGTTTCAGACAAAAAGTCTGAAATAAATCCTTCAGAGACAATTCTTTCAGAAAAAAGTAAGGGACATTTTTTCAAAAATCTCACAAAGTACCCTTTGGAAAACCTATTTAGGACACTTTTTCAATAAAAAAACCCTTCAGACTTCTTCCAAAGTGGACCAATTCTTAAGGGATTCTCCCAAAGGACACTTCTTTCAAACTTTTTGTTCGAAACAAAAAGTCCAAAAAAAAGAACAAACCCTTCAGAGATCTTATTTTAGACAAAAGGTCCAAAATATATTTTTTGAAAATTTGAAATGTGCCCTTTTGAAAAAATTGAACACATCCCTTCACAAGAGAAAAAGACACTTTGACAAAATGGAAATGTCCCTTAAAAAAAGTGCAAAGTGTCCCCTCACTTTAGAAATGATCCTTCGGCATTCTTTAAATGTACCCTTCAAAAAACCTCTTTAGGACCAATTCCTTCAGACTTCTTTATTTCAAACAAAAAGTTTTAAACAATTCCTTTGAGACTTCGATAAAAAAGACCAAACAAAAGCTTTCGAAGGAAATAACACTTGGTTTTTCTTTGTTGTGGGGATGAACCAATAAAGATGTTGCACTTAGATAAAATAATGATGCAAAACCTTTGAGTGAAAAATGGCTAACATGAAGCAAAAAGAAGTCAATTATAGGGGTCTTCAAACAAGAGCATTCCTAATAATTAGTTAGACACCAGTAAGTAGGATTTTAAGAAAGGCCAAGGGGAATTAGACATTAATCTTGGTTATCTTCAAGATCAAATAAATTATCTCACCAAGATTCTACTAAAGTTATTTCATAAATTTTTTAATTAAATTCATATTATGTATTCTAGTTATGTGCTTACACGTACTTAACAAATAACAATAGGAATAATTAAAAGAGGTTACTTTAGGTTTGTACCTTAGATGGTAACGAGGGGATTGGATGAGCATTGATATATACCAAGATGATCAGTCACTCAATTTGAGTGGAACTTTTCTATTTGTTTCTTTGGTTGAGTTGAGTTGTTATTCATACTACTATTGTTATCTCTCCAAATGGACAACTCAGTTTGGCTTGGTGATTGTTACAACACGGGTCAATATTTAGCACAGAGAGATTGATATAAGCTGTAAACTTGAGACAGGGTTTACGCACAATACACAACTAGAGGGGTTAAATAAAAAACTAGGAGATAAAAGTGAACATACAACCAAATTGAAACTACCTTGACCTGACTAGAAAGTAACAAATTACTTGAGAAAGCAAAAATAAAAAGCGAGAAGCTAAACTATTATGTATACTATACATTACCAGACCGACCCAAGAAGCCTTGTTCTGAAGATGTAGTGGAAGGGCCAACCAAGAAATAGTGCTTCAAGAACTGCCTATTCACTAGTAATGGAAGGTCATTCCCTTCTAAATCTTTAAGGTGGAAAGCATTATGCCATAGTAACTCAGTTATTTGGTACAAGCCAATCCAAAGTGGATCAATGGTTTTCTGGTCAAACCATCACTTGACAGTGCTTTGATGCTTATTAAAATTTAATAAGGCTTCATCTCTAGCGTAATCTAATTGTATAATGTCTAGAAGCCTATAATTGACCTTTTCATTGTGCTCCATGTATTGTTGCAAGATTTTTTTTGTAAGGAGCTTGAGTGTAATTGGCAAGATTGGCTCTAATCCATAGACTAATAGAAACATAAATCTCTTAAGAGATTGTTTATGTCTAGTGCAATTAGCCTAGAGAGCAAACTTCAATAGTGCATGACATTCTCAAGGTCCCCCTTTTACAAACCTTTTGATGGCCTCGATCAAGTATTTGTTAGTTGATTCTACCAATCTATTCCCATACGAGTAGTAATTAGATGAGAGCCTCAAAATGATCTCATTGTTATATGCCCACTTAGTGAATTTTGTGGATTGAAATGCATGGCCATTATCGTAAACTAATGAGATTGGGATTCCAAATTGATTGGTTACATTATCCTCCATAAACATGATCACCTCATTAGCAGTGTTATTATTTTTTGTCACTACCTTTGTTTATCTCGTGCAATAGTCTATGGTAGTAAGAAAAAACTTTTGGTCTATTGAGGAGTTAGGATACATGACTCCTATGAAATCCAATCTCCATTGGGTGAATGACATTTCTTCTATAATTACATGTAATGGCATCATAACATAGAATACTCTTTTGGTGAATGTTTGGCACTGATGGTATGTCATGACATGTACATGAACATCTTTGAATACAATTGGCCAATAGTATCATGTTTGAAGTATATTATGTGCCATTATATTTGTTGCAGGATGACCAACACCTAATTTCCCATGGAATTTAACCATCACTTCCTCAGCTTTAGCTTTTGATGACATCTAAGATAGACTCCATGATTTTTTCTAAAGAGGACTCCTTTCTCCAACAAATATTGCATGACTTTAATCCGAAGAGCTCTCTTCTACATTTAATTGAGTCCAATAGGTGGGCTCCCATAGAGAAGGAAATAGACAATTGGAGAATACCAATTTTGTTATAGCCCTTAGTCTAATTTATGCATGGTGATTATTGGATAGTTCTCAATTATCAGTTTAGTAAGACTTTGTCCTATAACCAACTTGGCAAGCTTTATATCCAAGTCATACTCTTGCATCTTGGTCATCCATTGACCCCTACATTCCCCTAGCTCATTTTCCCCTAACATAATCTTGATAGTTGGTCTACCATGATTACATGTACTTTATTCTTAAGAATATAGTTCTTGGATTTCTCATGGCTTTGACCAAAGCATAGGCATGTTTTTCCAATTTGGAGTATCTTAACTTTGCTTCCTTTAGATTGGTGCTCATAAAAGCCACAACGTGTTCTTCTCCATCCAATCTTTGAGTGAGATAGACAACAATGGTATGTTTAGAGGCAAACGGGTAGATATAGAAGTCTTCGACATAGTCTGGATTGACTAGCACTAGTAGTTATATTATGGTAGGTTTGATGTCCTGAAATGATTTCTTTGACACATCATGCCACTCCATTTTGGCACTCTGTTTCAACATAACATTTAAAGGTTTTACAATTTCAACAAATATGGAAATGAACTTGTGAACAAAATTAATTTTGCCAAAGAAGGATTTTAATTTTTTTTACTATTTTACTAAGGCAATTTAGAGATTGCTTCAGTTCACTCGAGGTTAATAGCAATACCTTCTTTCATGATGATATGACCGAGAATTTTACCTTTAATGACACCATCATACACTCTTTTTGGGGTTTAAATAAATGTCATACCTTTTACATCTCTCAAATAGTTTCTACAAACGACATAAATGAATTGATGTGTATTTTGAAAATACATTTAAATCATCCATGTAAATCACTATGCACATACCAATTAAATCTTCAAATGTGAAATTCATATCCATTTGAAACATCGTTCTAGTATTGATCAATCCAAATCCCATTCATTGGTAGACAACTGTGCCCCATTTCATTGAGAATGTGGTTTTGATTCGATCCTCTGAATTGACCAAGACTTGATTATATCTTGAGAATCCGTCCAAGAACGACCTCATTTGGGACTCATTAACCATTTGTATCACTTCATCAAGTGAAGGAAATGGATAATTGTCTTTATCTGGAGCTCTTTTTTAATTTTGAAAACCTATGTATAATCTAATTTGGCCATTTTTATTTTGGATAAATTATAGGTTCTCCACCCAAGTACAATGGTGAATTGGGAAGATTATTCTAACTGAGAATAGTTTGTGAACTTCTTTATGCATCAATGGGTTTAGGATTGGGTTCACAGGTTCGTTCTATTGAAATGGTCTTTGTTTTGGTTTAAGGGGAATAGTATGAGTAATCACTGTTGAGTCAAAGACTTTGAGGTCTCCATAGGACCAAACAATAATGTCCTTATATCTTAACAACAAATTTTAAAGTTGTGTAATCTTTGTGTCTATCCAATCGGGACCTGTGTTGATGGTTTGGGGTCTTTCCAGGGAACCAAGGTTAATGGTTCAAAATTTATGATTTACAAATTTGGGTTTTTCCATTTTGGGAGCAAGGTCAAATGTGTCAAATACCTTCTCTAGAGAAATCATTACCTCTGGGATTTGATTCCCTTGGATATTGAGAATCTCATATTTGTCAAGTTCAATCTTAGGATCACCCTTATCTGCTTCATCAATTATTTGGGCTTTGAATGCCCCAAAATTATTAATAACTTTGATGATATATTGGCCATCCTCAAAGATCTGGAAATTTTCTACATTATCAAGGATAAAGGGACAAGGGGCTAATTCAATGGAGAACTCTTGCAATTATGTGTCGTCGAGGGGGGTTAAGTTTGTTAGTTGAGGATGCTTGTGAGTCAGCCAACTAATTTCCTTCCATAGGGATATGTATGACATTTAATGCATTAAATATTTTATTTAAGTCTCATGCTCTATGCTTATAATTTATAAGGTATAACAACTTATAATGAAACTTACTCCTTACATGATTGACAACTAGTTCAAAATCGCTGAATATATTCAGTTCCTTTGCCTTATGCTTCAATGCAAACTGAAATCCTAGAATCAATGCCTTGTACTCTGCTAAGTTGTTAGTGCATGAAAATTATAATCCATAAGCAACTATATATTTCTTACCTTGTGGATCAATTAGTAGGATTCCTACTCCTGAGCCTTGTTTAAAGCGAGCACTATCACTGTATAATGACCATAAACCTGGTAATTTAGGATCATTACCAATCTTCTTACCTTTAACAACCTTTATTTCTAAAGAATAAACTCCTAAATACAAATCCACCAAGTTGACTTTCTCATTGATCATATTATATTTAGTTATCATATGACTCATCCTAGGTTCTCTGTGTACTCTTACTTGGTTAGCTATACCCCTCCATGACAACCACATATGAGAGTGAATCTTAGAAAATTTGAGCAATAGATTTAAATATGCAAAATAATACTAAATCTAACTCAAAGTTTACAAAAAACATTAATAGGAGAGAATGTAAGGAGCAATCAGAATTATTAATGGATTTTTACCATCACCTTGCTCCTTTTTGGCCTCCCTCCAAGATTTTCCCACCGATTCTCTAAGGCTACTTGGCTTGATTATGGATTACTTGACAATGGCTTCAAGATGGATAGTTTAATGGCTTATTTGGATGTTATAATGGATGCAAAAGGGTGTGAGAGCTAGTAGATAAATGCAAGGATGATGTACAAGTTTTTTTCTGATTCTAGATCAATGGAGGAGAGTGATGAAGGCAACATAAGCTTGGATTTATTTATTATGTTGTCCAAATGGTTGGGGATGCCCCATGAAATTAAAAAGGTTTTTGAGAGGAAGTACAAGGGAAATTTCCCTCCCAAATTTCAAATTTGAGAAGGGAAAAAGTTCTAGAGGTTGAAAACCTATAGACTTTCTTTTGCGGGGAACATGTGATTATAAATTGGGTGAATAAAGTGTTATAATATTAGGAATTATGTGGAAAGTGGGGTAAATTAGGAATTAGAATGTTAGGAAAATATTAATATGTGGAGAATGGGGTATTTCATATAGTTAGGATTAATAATTAATTAACTGAATTAAGGGCACGAAGAGGTGATGTTAATAAGTGTTGATATTGGATAAAATTAGGCATAATTTAACAAGTTAATTTGGCAAATAGAATTAGATGCATACATTTTCCCCCTCTTTGAAAGGGCATTGCAACTAGAAGAAGTAATGGTCTTTTAAAGAAGAAAGATGATCATGGATGAGTGTTTTTAAATTAGTGGCCATTAGATGCCCCCTTGAGGGGACATGTAGAGAAGAATGAGATTAATTGTTGCTTGAAAGGAATAAATGCAGGCATGGTGTATGAATAAACATGGGAATGCCAAATGAGAAAGAAAATGAAATCAACATTAGTAGTGAGCTACACATTGACAATGCCCCAGGCAAAGATAGATGTGTAGAGTAATTTTTTACTCTACGTCGTATTTAAATTTTTTGGTCGAGCACTACAATTTTGGTTCCTGCATACCTTGGACATAGTGGCAAAGATTTGGAGCAGAGGGCGGGTTCATTTTTGCCTAAGTGTCAAAGTGCAGTGGATACTGCCAAGTGTCGCCCTCTGGTCATGGGTCCTTTTCCCCTTTTTTTGTTCCTTTCATTTCATTTTTGCCTGAGTATTGAATTCGGATGAAAGCCACCAAGTGTCGCTTTCTAAAACACGGAGCTGGCCAGCTAGCATCCTTCGAGCCCCTTTTTGTAACTTTCAGGAAGGCCACAGAATGTGCCACATATCCAGTAGCAGCTAAGCAAAATGCACCACGTGTCACCACCTGCATCTCATATCGGCACTCGCATTTCATTTTATTTTTCAACAAAGGTCTTCAACAAGCTAAGTAGCAAAAAAGTGAAAAGCGTTAGGTGGCAGTCGCGGAAGGCCCTGAACTACCTTTTTAAAGAAGCAACGAAAGTCACCACGTGTCGACATTCGAGAGACTTTGGTTCAACACAGAAACCCATCATTTTATTTTGCTTAAGTGCCATAAAGCAACAGATGCCACTGAGTGTCATCCTTCGAGCCCCTTCTTACTCCATCCCCAGAAAAAGTGGAAGGTGCCACATACTCCTAGTAGGAGAAGTGGAAGATGCCATGTATCTTTCCATGAGCAGCGGAGGTCACCAAGTGTGAACTTCAGAGAGACCATCTTCAAGCCTCATTACCGAATAAAGATTGTGGTGGTCCCGAATGTTATTTCAAAGGACTGTGTAAGTGTCAAGTGTCAGCATGCAAAGACTGCCACGTGCATCCATCCCCTCTTGAAAAGTTGCTTGGGCAAGGAACGCAGTGAGTTTTATTTTATTAAAATTGCTAAGTATCAAAGAAGTAGATTACGACAGGTGTCAAAGGTGGAGTGTTCCTGAGAAGAATATAGAGAAGGCAGAAAATGCCAAGTATCTTCGATAAATCAGGCGGAAGGCACCAAGTGTCGTTCTCTAGTGCCTTCTAGACCATAAAGAGATTTTCATGGATTGACTAAGTGTCCTCTTTCGTTTCAACAGAATAGAGTGTTTGTCTATTTATTATAGCAAAGATGGAGGGAGACTCGGTGGGAGTTCTTCCTAGTAGATAGAACATTATATCGGGTAGATTTTTGGGGCTTCCAAAGCATTAAAGGGTCATCTGTTTGTCCCCTGTAAGAAAGATAGAATAGACAATTGAGTGGCTAGGCAAGTGATGGAATGAGAAATTCAAGCACAAAAGGAGGTACTAAACATGAATCGCCATGCCATAGTCAGGGCAGTTCTTGATAAGACCAGGATGCATCTAAGGCATTGAAGGCACCGTCTGTTTGTCCCCTGAGAGTAAAGGATGGAGTAGAATTGCGCACAAAAGGGAGTGATGTAAGGAGGCATCTGAGGCTATAAAAGAAGAATAATTATAAAATCAGAGGGGGGAGGAATTCTATAGTTTGAGACTTGCTAGAGTTTTTGGCCAGTAATATCATTTTCTTTTGTCTCATTTTCTTGAATTGTAAAGTTGATGTAACTGTGCATGTTTTTGTGCCTTTTATGTGGCTGAATGAATTGAGAAGATTGAACTCTATGCCTTGGTTGATATTAGCTATGTCATTTGCAAAGGTAGTCTATACTGTAGATTTTTTGGAGTTATGATTAGGAATGTCATTTGCTTTTGTCTCATTTTTCTTGAGTTGGAAGGTTTAGATAACAGTACGTGATTTATGTGCCTCTTATGTGATTGAAAGATTCTTATAAGAACATTCAACACTATGCCTTTGTTGATGTTTCCTGTGTCTCAATGAAAGAAGCCTCTGTTGTGAGCCTCTGTTTCTATTATTTCAATCTTTCACATTGATCATGAACTTGTCTGCTCTTAAATGTAATCAAATCCTATATATAGTTTCATTATGCTCAGGTTAGGATTAGGATTACACTCAGGTGCATCGCCATAGTTAGGTTTCAATTCCTGCATTTGCATTTCTATTTAATTTCATATCCCTTTTCCCCTAAACACTTGATACAAAAGAAGAGACCAGCTTCTCTAAAATTTGGAGGTTGTTTCAAGTCGCAATGTCCCACAACTTGAAACATCCCATTGTTGATTGATTAGAATCAAGCACAATTCTAGCCATCAACAGTTTTTGGCATGCCCAGTGGGACTGATCTTCCAAGGAGTTGAAGAATTTTTGGTGTGTTCTTCGACCAATTAGACTTTGGAGGTTTTATCAACACCAATAATGACTCTGAGTCAAATCAGCCGATCAAGCAGTCCTGGTATCATCAAGAAATCACCTTTTGGTAGGTATAATTCTGTTACTCATAGCTATGAGTCTTATTCTCCTTTAAATATGTTTAATCAAGATCAAGTTCTTCCTAAAATCTTGTCAAGTAATGAGGATGCATATAGTCATGAGCTATACCAGTCTTATGCCCATTCTCCCCAATATGTCACATCTCATGCTCAACCTAATCTCATTTTCACCTTCAAAAAAGCATTACTCAGATTTATAAAATATGTATTGGAGCTTGAAAATAGAAAGGGATGTGACCTAGAAATTCCTAATCATGTCATCCATCAAATAAGAAATGCAGTAGATCCAATTAAAAGTGAATGGGATCCCATTGAAAGAGCAAATTGGCAAAGGCTTACATATGAGATGATGGATGTGTGTGACTTGATTGCATTTTTAGAAGAGAAGATAAGCATTCATGAGAGACAGCCTTACCAAGTCTATCAACCCACACATTCACTACTGCTAGTTCCCTATCAGACATACGCCACCCCTGTTCATGAGCCAAATCGAACCTGTCAAGATTATTTCCCCAATAATGCTGAGTTTATGTTAGTAGCAAGGGAAGAAGACTCAAAACCCTCACTTTCCCCTCAAGTCCCTTCCACCCTTCCTCAAGAAGCTTCTTATTTTTCATCACAGCCTTCTTCTTTATCCCTTTTCAAAGAGGAATATATTTTAGAGGAAACAAATGAGTATGCAGAGGAGTGCGCTTAATTCATGGCTAGTCAAGAGGATTCTATAAGTACAAGTAAGGAGGAAATCACCATAGGTACCCCCTTTGATGAACAAGAGGACAAGTCACAAGCTTTTGTCTTAACCTCTGAGGAGGAAGAGATCATTTCTGACTTTTTTCTCACCTTGCAAGAAGATATGGAGGAACATGGACACTCCCTTGATCAGATCATTGAGACAGGTAACACTATTCTTTAAGAAGGCTATGAACTGGCTAGATATGGAGAAGATAACTTTGAGACTCGACTGAGTATGCAGAGGGGATGCCAGCTTTCAAATTTATCCTTTTAAGAGGATGAAGTCATCAAGGAGCATGATGATGCAATAAAGCTAGAATTTAAAGGAGATAAGTCAAAAGATAATGGATATCAAAAGGCACAAAGTGAAGAACCAACAGCCAATGATTTCTTGATAACACACGACAACATGAAGAACCAGTATTCAATGGGTTTTCAAGGACAAGAAGAGCTTATGGATGTCAAAATCATGTTCGACTCAGACTCACTCGAATGCAGGCAGATCCGTGTGGCCAGCGCAGAGGACATTTCACCAAAGATATACCCATTTCAATCACTTGTATGGAAACATAAGTTGGCTTGTCATAAATAAGACATTGGACGTTTGTTTTTGATCCCGAAGGAAGATAAGGATGTTTAATTAATGTAGTTAGGTAGTTTCCCATTCCTGCAATGTTTTGTTTTCCCACTTTTCTTTTAAATAAGCATTTTAAATGCAGAGTTGGTGTCTTAGAAGTTTTAATTCTTTAAATTTTATTGCATTAAATGATTCCCAAATCTTTAAAAATCTCTAAGGTACCTTGCGCTGCAACTTGCATAGCGTGTCCACCTCGCTGTTTCTCAAAGATTGAGTAGGATTTGCTAAAGGTCATCCAAATTTAATGCTATTTGGGACTTGATAGGCCCATAAATATCCCTTAGCAAGTTTTGAAGTTTACAAACTCTCAAGCATCTTTGCACCTATGAAAATATCCTGCTCATTACGATTGTTAGTGCCTAATAAAGTTTGCTTCAGCAAGCGTGTTTCTATCTTGCACAAGGCTCATATACCAGGTATTATACAAGAAATATAGAGATGGTGGGACATCATCTTCACAACAAGGAATAGGGACACCTAGATATCTTGATAGGTTACTGGCTAGTAAATCAGATGCTGCAACTCCTACACAACCATCGAGAAGCTATCCAAGAACCAAAATCTTGGGAGTTAGTCAAATCAGTGACCCATCAAAGGTAAAGGATTATGCAGATGGAATCATGGACCCGATCTTGCAAAGAGCTAGGAGCAAGAACCTTAGAGAAGGGGCACACCAAAGGAGTCTGCAAAGAGCCAGAGCAAGGCAATATGAGACATTCAAAATGAGGATATGGACCTCACAATTGGCTCAATTCGTTGTCCCAGCTGTGCACCCATGCCTTGATTTGATTGAATTATGTGTGGACTTGCTCCATGCATAATCTTGCACCATTCAATAAGGCCCCTTCATGCTACAGGTCACCCCATAAGCTATAAGGGACATGATAGCCCTACATTATGACAATACCGCCACATTCCCCACCATTGATAAGATGCAAAAGATATGGGCAAACGTTAACACTCAGACAAGGTTTTTGAGGTCTGAGTTACAAATGGCCGATGGTGATACAACGGTACCCATGCTCCCTACATCAAGAACTCAGTTCGCACCAGCTAGCCAAGATGTGTTGTCGATGATGGCCCTCATCTTTGGCATGAAGGATGACACGGTGATATATGCAGAGCAAATGGCCATCCTTTTCAGGGTGAAGACAGTCGACAAGATGTAAGAGTATCAACTTGACTTCTCAAAACACATTGCCTTTTCAATCATGGAGCATCTGACCCAGTTCAGAACAAAAGGGGTATTCAGGTATTCCTCCTTTTTGGTCCATCTCATACTGCATCAAAACTCTGACCTTTTCACCTGATATATGAATCTGAACCTGTATGACCCAGCTTTCGACCCCAAAAGGACCATTCTTATGTCTGCATAGACACATGTTTTATCAAGAACTAGTGACCCGTATGATTTTTGGGAACTATTCGTTACCTCTATTCTCCATTGCCTTAGGCTTGAGCCTATCATAAATAGGTTATTCTCAAGTGTCACGAACCTCCTGGTCAATTATCTAATCCCGTGTGACTTCTATTTTGGGTCCCATCACACGATCGTAAGGGTTCATGGATTTTGTGGAGAACCAGTGTTGCTACCAAAGACCTTAACTCTTAGGTTGACATTCTTGGAAGTCACCAGGCAGGTGTCAGTAGTTGACAATGAGTATGGCTCTAGGAAGAAGAAGAGGAAAATGTACAATCTCCCATGGATGCCAGGCAACGTAAGCCTGGAAGCAAGAGAGGCTGAGATTGTGTTGTTGAGGAAGCTGGCCTTCCTGGGGTTCGTATTAGTCGAGGACAAATGGGTTTATGAACCAGTTGATTACATAGCTTCTGTAGTAAGGACAAATAGGATTGGGGCCAGGATTGCACATGAAGGCTACCCTTTTTGGGAGACCAGGAAAAACCCTGCAGAAGATGCTCTTGGTCTCTATGTTGAACTGACAGATTTGCCCCTGCCATAGAATAGGCTATGGGAAATATTTTATGATAAACAGAGGGATTACGATCCCAAAGTCAAGATGACTTCTGGTTTGAGAAGGATGTTGAGGAACAAAGGTTGGGATGTAGAGAAGATTGAGACCTATTGGAAATATAGGCAAAAAATTTCCCAAACCACTCATGCTTTCAGAGGCGTAGATTCAGATGAAAGATGGGAAGAACTTTGAGATGAGTGGCATCCCTTCCCTACATCTAACCTAGAAACAAGCCAATTACCGACACTCAGGACAGAGCAGGAAGCTAGAGCGGGACCAAGCCAACAATCGCAAGCCTCAGAGCAAGCTGTAGCTGTCGTAGAAAAACAAAGGAGTGTGGTATCTTCACCACTGAAATCCTCCCCATCATTGGGAGTGATTGAAGTCCCTAGTTCTCCACAAGCACCATTGACAATATCAAAGGTAGAGGGGAAGCAGACGTAACCAGAGTCTGAAACACCTAGGAAGAGAAAGAGGGTGCAGTTCCATTTGAATTTAGAGGAGGAAGAGGAGCCTTCACAACGTTGTCCCATACTTACAGTCACAATATGACCCTATTCAACAGTAGCTGACGGTGACCCATTTATCACCCAACATTGCCAAGCTGAGCGAGCAAATGTAGTCAGAGGACTATATGATGAACGCAGTGGCCATTGACATGTCCCTGTTCAGGCCTTAGGACAGAGTTGAGTTGCTGACAGAATTCACTTTTGTAGTCACAAAAGATTATTTGAAGAAATCAAAAAGATTGCAGAAGACGGAGGCCGATTTGGCCAAAGAAAAGGCAAACTATAACAGTTTGGCCAAAAAAATAAATAAGAGAGATAATGAAATAGCTAGTCTACATAAATAGTTGTAAGATATTGTTTCCCTTCAGACTCAACGGGTAGTTTAGGCCCAGAACGATTCATTGAAAGAAGAGCTCGCACTTGCAAAAGATGCAGTAACATCCCTTAGGTGAGAGAATGCAGCATTGCAGGGAAGAGTCGAAGGACTTCAATTGCAAGTTACCCAATCACAACGAAGGCTGCTAGAGAAATAAAACAATAATGTATCTTTTCAAGCCCAGTTTTAAGCAGAGTAATAGAGGGTAGCGCAACTAACGCTAGAGCTGGATAATAGGCCAAGAGGTGTCGAAATAATGCAAATAGTGAAGGAGCTCTACAAGTTAGCATGGAAGAGAATCTCCTCAGAGATTATCCAGCTCAGGCCATCTCTCACCTTCCTACTCAATGCACATCAATTGTGTGAGAAGGTGGAAAATTCAGTGCAAAACACTCTGGCCACGGTCTCCAACAGAGTCACGGACTCCCAAACCTTACTGTAGAAGCTCTACGACACAATGGATGCAACATTGGTAGCAGCGAGAATCTCTGATAGAATAACCATTGCAAAACAAGTCAATGAGGTGCTTAGTTACAATACCATGGCCAACAGTTACAAAGACTGTCTCGATGTCATGAAAGAAGGCATCAACGAGATGAGACAGCATATTGAAGATCTGGTGCAACTAGGCCTTCCTTCTCCATTTTTGGACACAAAGACGGTGCTGATGGTTGATCAAATTGAACCATTGTTGCTAGCCAAATAGAGGGATCAAATAGTTTTCCAAAACTTACGAGATGATTCCTCAGTCTCAGAAGTTGAAGCTATTATGGTTCTTGTCTCCCAGCTAGAATTCAAACTAAAAGCTACGATCCAAATCCTATAATCCTTTTTGCACAAGGATATCATTAACCTTGATCTAGCTTTTGTTGAATTGTAGAACAAGCAAGGGTTATCTGACCATGAGTGGTCCATCTACCAGGCAACACTTTTGAAGCTGTAAAATTTTGAAATTTTGACAGAGCGGGAGTCGAGTTCTTTTTTAGCAGGCTCAAAAGTCCTGGGGGTCACCAGTAACTGTAGAGTAATTTCTTACTCTACATCATATTTAAATTTTTTGGTCGAGCACTACAATTTTGGTTCTTGCATACCTTAGACGTAGCGACAGAGTTTTGGAGCAGAGGGCGATTCATTTTTGCCTAAGTGTCGAAGTGCAATGGATACTGCCAAGTGTTGCCCTCCGGTCATGAGTCCTTTTCCCTTTTTTTTGTTCCTTTCATTTCATTCTTTCCTGAGTATTGAATTCAAATGGAAGTCACCAAGTGTCTCTTTCTGAAACATGGAGCTGGCTAGCTGGCATCCTCTGAGCCCCTTTTTGTAACTTTCAAGAAGGCCATGGAATGTGCCACGTATCCAGTAGCAACTAAGTAGAATGCACCATGTGTCACCACCCGCATCTCATATCGGCACTCGCATTCCATTCTATTTTTCAACAAAGGTCTTCAACAAGCTAAGTAGCAGAAAAGTAGAAAGCGCTAGGTGGCAATTGCGAAAGGCCCTAAACTACCTTTTTAAAGAAGCAGCGGAAGTCACCATGTGTCAAGATCTGAGAGACTTTGGTTCAACGCAGAAAGGCGCCATTTTATTTTGCTTAAGTGCCATAAAGTAGTGGATGCCACCGAGTGTCATCCTCTGAGTCCCTTCTTACTCCATCCCCAAAAGAAGCGGAAGGCACCACATACCCCTAGTAAGAGAAGTAGAAGATGCCACGTATCTTCTCAGGAGTAGTAGAGGTTGCCACGTGTCAACTTTTGAGAGACCATCTTCGAGCCTCATTGCTGAATAAAGATTGTGGTGGGTCTCAGATGTTATTTCAAAGGACTGTGGAAGTGTCAAGTGTCGACATGCAACAACTGCCATGTGCATCCATCCCCTCTTAAAAAGTTGCTCGAGCAAAGAACGCGGTGAGTTTTATTTTGTTAAAACTGCTAAGTATCAAAGAAGTGGATTGCGACAGGTGTCAAAGGTAGAACGTTCATGAGAAGAATATAGAGAAGGCATAAAATGCTGAGTGTCTTTGATAAATTAGGCAGAAGGCACCAAGTGTCATTCTCTGATGCCTTCTAGACCATAAAGAGATTTTCATGGATTGACTAAGTGTCCTCTTCTATTTCAATAGAACAGAGTGTTTGTCTATCTATTACAACAAAGATGGAGGGAAACTCGATGGGAGTTATTCTTGGTAGATAGAACAATGGACTGGGTAGGTTTTTGGGGCTTCCAAGGCATTAAAGGGTTGTATATTTGTCTCCTATAAGAAAGACATAATAGACAGTTGAGCAGCTAAGTAGGTGATGGAATAAGAAATTCAGGTGCAAAGGGAGGTACTAAACATGAATCACCATGCCGCAATCAGGGTAGTTCTTGATAAGACCAGGATGCATCTAATGTTAGGTTCTGGAGCTAAAAGCTTCACCTAGATGCAAACATGGAGGGTTGTTAAATGTCACAGTCACCGGCGTCGATCAGGCCAATCGACGTCGATTAGGGGTAGACAAGAAGCTACCGACATCGGTTAGGGATCGGTCGATGTCGGTCATCTCTAGACAGACAGCGATCGATGTCGGTCGACTGTGTGGTTCTCAAACTATGAATTTCCTGAACAGTTTGTTAACAAACCAGTTGTTTGCATGTTAAAAGCTAATTTTAGTCTTGAGTTGCGTGTCTAATTATTATAATTAGAAAGTCTAATTATTGTTTGCATGAGGTCTATTTAAGAGACCCATGGGGCTGTATTATAAGTAAGGGACAAGGAAGAGATCCTTCCAATTATAAGATCAGGTTGATCTGCAGGTTGTGCAAGATCAGGGAGAAGATCTACATAGTAAGTAAGATCATTAATTTGCATGTTGTTGCAAGATCAAGGAGATATACTTGGAGTACGTGGAGTACTTGGTATTGGTAGTATTGTTACTGACTGGTTGGAGGTGAACAACTCTGTGTTTGAGTTGATTGTTGTGACCATAATTGAAAGAGAGAACTCTTGATCGATAATTACTGGAAGTCCTAGAGGTGTGAGAAGAGTGTGGCATCTTCTTTATTGTATTTTCTTTCTGGATGAGTTGAATACAAGATTGTATTGTCTCTCAAATTCTGTGTTGTTTCTGATTTCTAGTTACTTGTTGATTCTGGTTAAATTTCATGTTTAGTTGCTTATACAAAGGTAATCAATTGTGCTCTTAATCCTAACAAAGTGGTATCAAAGCTTTATGTTCTAGATCCTGACAAGTGGTATCAGAGCCAAGTTGCAGAGAGCAGGGGTTTGTGTTTTGATTACAGGTCACTCACAGGGGTTTCTGTTTGAGTGGGAGTATAGCAATGGCAGAAGAAAGTAAGCTAAGAATGGAGAAATTCAATGGCATGAATTATCAATTATGGAGAATGCAGATAAAAGATTATCTGTACCAGAAAGATCTGTACTTACCGTTGGGTGGGGTTACAAGCAAGCCCATGGATATGAAAGATGAAGAATGGAAGGTTCTTGATCGGAAGGCTTTGGGAACTATAAGGTTGAGCCTAGCATCGTCTGTGATTTCCAACTTATCACAAGCTAAGACAACGGTAGAGTTAATGGAATCTTTGGCAAATTTATATGAAAAACCCTCGGCTTCGAATAAGGTATTTCTTATGAAGCAATTATTTAATTTGCAAATGCAGGAAGGTGGATCGGTACATAGTCATCTTAGTGATTTCCATGGATTAGTAAATCAGTTAGTTTCAGTCAATATTATTTTTGATGATGAAATTAAGGCTCTCTTAATCTTGTGCTCCTTACCTGAAAGTTGGGATAGTTTGGTAATGGCAGTTAGTAATATTGTGTTTGCTTCAAATATCTTAAAAGTGGATGATGTTGTTAGTGTAATCTTAAATGAAGAAATTCGCAGGAAAAGCATAGGTGAATCATTAGGGAATGCTTTGAGTGTTGAAAGCGGAGGAAAGCAAAGAGAGAAGATCGAGCAAGGGAAGTCAAAGAAAGGCAGGAGACCTAGATCTAGGCCTGGCAAGAAAATCTGCTGGCATTGTGGAAAGAAAGGGCATGTAAAGAAAGATTGTTGGTTGGTTGAAGATCAACATGAAGGAAATGAAGAAGCAGATGTTGCATATATTGTTGCACATGACGCTCTTGTATGTTCCTTGGATAAAGTGGAATCTTGGGTTTTTTATTCTTGTGCCTCTTTCCATGCAACCCTAAATAGAGCATCTTTCCATGATTATGTCCAGGGAGACTTTGGAGAGATATATTTAGGGGATGGTAAGCCTTGTCAAATGGTTGGCAAAGGGGAAGTGCGGCTGAAATTGCAGACAGGCAACACATGGGTGTTGAAGGATGTCATGCATGTCCCAGTTCTAAAGTAGAATTTAATTTCTGTAGGAAAGTTGGGTGATGAGAGATGCATAGTAACTCTCACAGCGGACTCTTGGAAAGTTACCAAGGGTGCACTTGTTTTAGCAAGAGGTAAGAAAGTAGGTACTCTTTATCTATCTACTTGTATTACTGATTCTCCTTATGATTTATCTACTTCAGCTATAGATTCAAAGATGTGGCTTTGTAGGCTTGGTCACATAAATAAGAAGGGGATGCATGTTCTTGAGTCAAAAAGTAAGAGTTCAGATCCGAGAGGCATAGATCGAGATTTCTGTAAGCAACAGAAGAAAGTAAGGTTTATTGAAACTACTACTACAAGAAAGGATCATGTTTATTACAAAAAGAGGAAATCTGATGTTTTTAGCAAGAACAAGAAAGCCTTGGTGTTTAAGGAGAAGATGACGGACAGAGATCAGTCACAGGGGCTGAATAATTCTAAGTAGGGCAGTTTGAACAAGGTTATGATTCAAAGTAAGCTCGTGGGTAAAAAGTCATCACTCACAGGAAAACATAGGTACTAGCATCAGTCAGGTAGAACTGACATCGGTAGACAGGTGGACACCAGCGTCGGTCAGGGAACCGACATTGGCGGATAGGACACTAGTGTCGGTCAGAGAATCGACGTCGGTGATCAAGAGGATTCGACATCGGTCATGTACAGACTAGTGTCAACCAAAAAATGGATTTTGGGCAGACAACAAGCTGTCAAAGAGTCTCAAACACCCATAAGGAGGACTGAAAGGGTAAGTAAGCCTCAAATTTGTTATTCCCCTTCTTTACACTACTTGTTGCTCACTGATGGTCAAGAACCAAGAAATTTTAAAGAAGCAGAGTAGGTAGAATCCAAGAAACAGTGGGAGCATGGCATGGATGAAGAAGTTGATTCCTTGGGAGAGAACCAAATGGGAGGTTTGGTAGAGTTGCCAACTGAGTTAAAGAAGAGAGAGAATGGATACGCGAGATGGAAGGCCAGTGCATATGGTCTTAAGAAAGCTGCAGGACAATGGAGGTTTGACAGGTGTACGACAAAGCATGGCTTTAGTCAATGTCAGTGTGACCATTGTGGTTTCTTTACCAGGTTGGATAATATTAACTACATTATCTTGTTACTGTATGTAGTGTGTATGCTTGTTGTAGGGTCACACATGCAGGGAGTTGTTGAGCTAAAGGTAAAGTTAGTTCAGAGGTGTGTCATGAAGAATTTGGAAGCAGCAAAATTCTTTGGCATGAGTATTCCTAGAGACAGGGAAGATCACAGGTTGATGTTGTCTCAGGATGATTGTGTGAATAAGGTAGTGCAAGATACAGAACTGACAAGCACACCTATGGATGGACAGTTCACAAAATAGAGTCCCCAATCACATGATGAAGTTGAGTACATGTGTACTCCCTGATATTGCCCCAGTAGTGGGAGCTGTCAGAAAGTTTGTGGTCAATCTGAGAAAGAAGCATTGGAGAGCAGTTTAGTGGATTCTCAAGTATCTGAGAGGGACCAGTAGTAGGTATACATGCGATGCAGGGTCAGACACTTCTCTACATGGGTATGTAGAATTGGATATGGCAGGTTACTTGGATGACAGGTGCAGCACCACAGGTTGTGTGGTGGTTGGTCTTCAAGATTGAGCTTGAAGAGAGATACAAGCCAGGAAATAAAATTAGAGGATGTACAGCTATAGGTACAGGTGCAGCTATTTATCTCCAAGTGGGAGATTGTTAGGTTATGGAGCTAAAAGCTTCACTTGGATGTAAACATAGAGGGTTGTTGAATGTCACAGTCACTGGCATCAGTCAGGCCAATTGACGTCGGTCAGGGGTAGACAAGAAGCTGCCGACATCAGTCAGGGATCGGCTGACGTCGGTCATCTCCAGATAGACAACGATCGATGTCGGTCGCCTGTGTGATTCCCAAACTGTGAGTTTCACAGACAGTTTGTTAACGAACCGATTGTTTGCATGTTAAAAGCTAATTTTAGTCTTGAGTTGTATGTCTAATTATTGTAATTAGGAACTCTAATTATTGTTTGCATGAGGTCTATTTAAGAGACCCATGGGGCTGTATTGTAAGTAAGGGACAAGGAAGAGATCCTTCCAATTGTAAGATCAGGTTGATCTCTAGGTTGTGCAAGATCAGGGAGAAGATCTACATGGTAAGTAAGGTCATTGAATTGCAGGTTGTTGCAAGATCAGGGAGATCTACTTGGAGTACGTGGAGTACTTGGTAATGGTAGTATTGTTACTGACTGGTTGGAGGTGAACAACAACTCTGTGTTTGAGTTGATTGTTGTGACCTTAATTGAGAGAGAGAACTCTTGATCGAGAATTACTAGAAGTCTTAGAGGTGTGGGAAGCCTCAGAGGTGTGAGAAGAGTGTGGCATCTTCTTTATTGTATTTTCTTTCTAGATGAGTTGAATACAAGATTGTATTGTCTCTCAAATTCTGTGTTGTTTCTGATTTCTAGTTACTTGTTGATTCTGGTTAAATTCCATGTTTAGTTGCTTATACAAAGGTAATCAATTGTGCTCCTAATCTTGACAAAGTGGTATCAGAGCTTTATGTTCTAGATCCTGACATCTAAGGCGTTGAAGGCGCCATCTGTTTGTCTCCTGAGAGTAAAGGATGGAGTAGAATTGCGCGAGAAAGGGAGTGATGTAAAGAGGCATCTGAGGCTATAAAAGAAGAATAATTGTAAAATCAAAGGGGGGAGGAATTCTATAGTTTGAGACTTGCTAGAGTTTTTGGCTAGTAATATCATTTGCTTTTGTCTCATTTTCTTGAATTGTAAAGTTGTTGTAATTGTGCATGTTTCTGTGCCTTTTATGTGGCTGAATGAATTGAGAAGATTGAACTCTATGCCTTGGTTGATATTATCCGTGTCATTTGCAAAAGTAGTCTATACTGTAGATTTTCTAGAGTTGTGATTAGAAATGTCATTTGCTTTTGTCTCATTTTGCTTGAGTTGGAAGGTTTACATAACTGTACGTGATTTCTATGCCTCTTATGTGATTGGAAGATTCTTATAAGAAGATTGAACACTATGCCTTTGTTGATGTTTATTGTGTCTCAGCGAAAGAAGCCTCTATCGTGAGCCTCTATTTATATTATTTCAATCTTTTACATTGATCATGCACTTGTCTATTCTTAAATGTAATTGAATCCTATATATAGTTTGATTGTGCTTAGGTTAGGATTAGGATTACACTCAGGCGCATCGCCATAGTTAGGTTTCAATTCCTACATTTGCATTTTTGTTTAATTTCCTATCCCTTTTCCCCCAAACACTTGATACAAAAGAAGAGACCAGCTTCTCTAAAGTCTGGAGGTTGTTTCAAGCCACAATGTCCCACAACTTGAAACTTCCCATTGTTGATTGATTATAATCAAGCACAATTCTAGCCATCAACAAGATGCATAGGGAGTGAGGAAGATAATGTCACAGTTGTCGACACATCCTAGGGGGAATCAACTATAAAAAAATGAGTGTTAAGACAAGAGGATACAAGCATGTGACACATCCCAATCAAGGACACATGCAAGGGAGAGTTATAATCCTAAATGTGATGAACAGGCTGCAACTTGTTTGACATATCCCAATCAAGGATGCATTCAAGGGAAAACCATAGACCAAACAAAATGATGTATTAGGCCATAAGCTTTCGACATATCTCAGGAAAAGATGCATGCCAAGAAGAGATGTGGGACATAATGATAAAGGCCATGAGCTTCTTAGGAATTAAAAGAATTTAAACTATATTTAAATCACCGTAAAATCACATAACCAGATTTTAAATGTGAAATCAAATTTAATTATGCACTAACATGCATCATGGAAATAATTCCTCAAATCACAGTTAAATGAAAGAATAAATGGAAAAAATAAAATAGTAAAACCATAACACATATCTATTGTGGTTCACCCAATGTGGGATACATCCAACAAGAAAGTCCTCAATAAAATCTATAATCAAAACAAGATTACAAAGAACCTCTCACAGAGATAAACTATCTCTTGCAAAAAATGTTGTACATATGTTATACTGCACTTTCACCTACACTTGCACAATATTGTATCTCACACGCTGTTATACCACACCCTGCAAATAAAAACTTGCACTTTGAAAAACATTTGTACTTTGACCTTGTCTCTCAAAAGCCACACCCTGCAAAAATTCACATCTGTGTAAATAAACTCATCACTTTGAATAGTCACACCACACCTATATATATAACAAATGAAGGAAAATCTAACAAACAAGGAGAAAATCACCATGCTTATCCAAGATAAGCATTATCCACCATGTGACAATTCTCCTCCACTTAAGTAAGCTCATCCATAATCCTATTTAAGGAGGAACTCGCCATGTTTATCTCTCCTATTCCAAAAAGCACATTTTTCAAAGAGATGTGAACATAACCAATTCCTTAAAACAAGGAAGTCATTCCCTTTTCCAATAAACAACTAACTCCCTAAGAATAAGGAAGTCAACATGAAAAATAGGCATCTAACAACTAACTCTATAAAACATGGAATACATAAAAAATAGATATACAAGGAATATTCCACTGACGTGTGGAGTAAGGTTCCACAAAAGGTGGAGTAGGGAAAAATGTGCTCCCTACATTTGTGGAGCTCTCTAGGCCCCTAAAATATACCCCCATAGTCATGTGATATCCCCAAAGGGATCCACACTCAACAATCTCCCACTTGGAGACCATTTTTCTTGAACATAACCTATCATTGCTCCATGACCACTAAGGCCAACCAAATCTGAACAGAGTCTCAATTTGTCTAATGTGACCACCTTGGTCATCATATCCACAAGATTTTGGCTAGTATGGATCTTCTCCAACTTCACCAAGTTTTCCTCCAAAGTTATCCTGATGAAGTGATAATGTAACTGAATGTGTTTCATCCTCAAGTGGAAAGTGGAGTTCTTTGCCAAATGAATAACACTCTGACTATCATTGTGTAGTTTCCCAACTTCCTGCTCATGACCCAAATCTTAAAACAACTCTTGTAACCAAATAATCTATTTTCTAGCCTATATGGCAGCAACATACTCGACCTCTATGGTTGACAAAGCCACAACCTTATGTATCCTAGAAATCCAACTAACCATTATATCTCTAACAGTAAATATATAACCTATCATACTCCTGTTATCAATATCCCCTATCATATCTGAGTCCACATAACCATGCAAAGTGGTATCTAATCCACCATAACACAATGCCAAATCCATGGTTCCTCTCAAATACCGAATAATCCATTTCAATGCTTACCAATGCTCATAACTAGGACCACTCATATCCCTGCTCACAACTCCCACTGCTTAGGCAATATCCAATCTAGTACAAACCATGGCATACATCAAGCTGCCAACTGTTGATGAGTAAGGTACCTTGGACATCTCAAATTTTTCAACCTCCATCTTGGGACACTACTCCTTTGATAATCTAAAGTGGCCTGCCAAAGGAGTAACAATAGATTTAACATCCAACATGCTAAACCTTTCCAAGACTTTATTCACATACTCTAATTGGGATAAAATCAGCTTCCTCTCCTTCCTATCATGAGTAATCTTAATACCAAGGATTTGCTTCGCTGCACCCAAATCCTTCATAGAAAATGAGTCACTAAGTTGTTTCTTGAGTATATGAATATGTTGTATATTCTTTCCTACAACTAACATGTCATCCACATACAAGCATAATATAACAAGGGAACCATCATCAAAATGTTTGATGTACATGGAATGGTTAGAATTACACCTTTGATATTCTTGTTCCAACATAAAACAATCTAATTTCTTATACCATTGTTGTGGAACTTGTTTTAGGCCATACAAGCTCTTCTTTAATCTGCACACATAGTTTTCCTTCCCTTTGACCTCATATCCCTGTGGCTGCTTCATAAACAACTCTTCATTTAAATCACCATAAAAAAAAGTAGTTTTCACATCTAAATTTTCTAAGTGCAAATCCTCAATTGTAAATAAACCAAGAATAGTCCTAATAGAAGTCATTTTTTCAACAAGGGAGAAAATCTCATCAAAATCAATACCTAGTTTTTATATAAACCCTTTGACCACCATCCTGGCCTTATACTTTTTTCCCCATTCATCTTCTTTTTTTTTTTTGAAGATCCATTTGTTTGGAAATGCACTCTTGCCCTTGGGTAGCCTTACCAAATCCCATATTTAGTTCTCCATGATAGATCTATGCTTCTCATCCATGGCTTGCTCCCACTTTATCCTAGCATCTACTTGCATTGCTTCCTCATAACACTCTGGTTCTCCATTGTCAATGAGTAACAAATAATTCAAAGAAGGATACAAATGTTTAAGTGCTCTTCTTACCCTAGAAGACCTTCTTACCATAGGAGTTTGAGGTCCTTTTGTAAAAAGTTCTTGAATTGATTCATTAGATACTTTGCCATCTGCAATGTCATCTAATATTATGTACTCTTTCTGTTTCTATTCCTTTTCCTACAACTGATTCTTATACATGAATTTTTCATTAAATACTACATCTCTAGACCAAAATATTTTCTTATCTTTAATCCTTCATAAACAAAAACCAAAGTCATCCTCACCATATCCAAAAAATGTGCATTTTTATGATTTTGCCTCTAACTTGGTCCTATCCTCTTTCATAATGAGAGCAAAAGCCTCACATCCAAAGACTCTAAGAAAAGAATAATCAACATTCTTACCAGACCAAGCTTTTTAAAGAATACCTCCATCCAAAGGCATAAAAGGTCCTTTGTTAATCAGATATATTATCGTTCTAACTGCTTTTGCCCAAAACTGTAAAGGCAACCTTACATGTAACCTCATGCTCCTAGCATGTTCCATTATTGTTCTGTTCATCCTTTCAGACACCCCATTCTACTATGGAGTTCCTGGAGCCATCCTTTGCCTATGGATTCCATTGTTATAACACTAATAAAAGAAAGCATTACTACAATACTCACCTTCGTTATCTAATTTGAGACATTTTAAATGGAGACCTGTTTCATTCTCAACCAAGGCTTTCCACTTCTTAAAAGTGTCAAATACATCAAATTTCTTTTTAATGCAATAAACCCAAATGTTCCTAGTTGCATCATCAATAAAAGTGACATAATAATTAGAACCACCAATAGAAGATACCCGAACTCGTCCCCATACATCTGAATGTACTAACTCTAACTTGTGTTCTTTCTTTGTGGGTCCAACTTTTAGGAATTTAACCTGCTTCTATTTCCCATACACATAATTCTCATAAAAGTCTAGCTCTATGTTTTTTAATCCAGACAACTTTTATTTTAAGATCTCCATGCCCTTATAGCTCATATGATCGAACCTGTAGTGATACATAGTTGCATTTCCATCTACAACAACTAAATCAAAAGAATCAACACTACTAGTTAAATATAAAGTACCAACTTTCTTACCTCTCAAAATCATAATCACACCTTTGGTAACTTTCCAAGAATCTATAATACCATTACTGAACATCCCTCACTACCCGATTTCCCCATTGAAACCAAATTCTATGTCAACATAGGCACGTGTCTGACATCCTTAAGTAGCCATGTGTTCCCATTTTGCATTTTAACCTAAACACAACCTTTCCCTCCTATTTCACATGGTTCATCATCACCAAGATAAACATGTCTTAAATTCTTTTTAACATAATTAGTAAAATAATGCCTATGTGGGGTGGCATGAAAAGAAGCCCCTGAATCTAATACCCCAGACTCAAAAAAATTATCCAAAGAAATAATTAAGGCATCTTGACATGATTTACCTGATGTCACATTTACCTCATTCATTTCTTCCTTGTTGGCATTCTTATCCTAAAGTGACCAACAATCCTTATTTGAGTGTCTACTCTTCCCACAATACCAGCATATCATCTTGGATCTAGATTTGGATTTAGATCTATCCTTTGACTTTTCATGATTGCCTTCACTCTTGTCCTTTTGCCTCCGTCTAGTATCAATAGACAAAGCATTACCTGAAAATAATTCACCAGTGCTTTTCTTTCGCATTTCCTCACTCAGAATCACACCTACAACATCCTCAAATTTTAAGCTTCCCTTGGTAGGGACTACATTACTCATAGCCATAACCAAGCTATCCCAACTATCAAACAAAGAACATAAAATTAGCAAAGCTCTAACTTCATCATCAAAATTAATTCCAATAGAAGTGAGCATACTTACAACCGTATTAAAATCATTTAAATGACTAACAATATAACCATTCTCATACATTTTCATATTAAACAATCTTTTCATAAGACATTTTTTATTTGAAGCAGAGGGTTTCTCATACAACTTTCCAAGTTTATCCATGAGATCCTTTATAATTTTCTCATAAAAAATGTTAAATGCAACAAAAGATGCAAGACATAACTGCATGGCTCCCAATGCCTTTCTGTCAAGCAATGACCATTTCACATCACTCATACATACAAATTGTTCTCCTTTCCCCTCCAAGGGGAGATGAAGCTTCTTTTGATACAAGTAATCTTCTATTTGCTTTTTCCACAAATCAAAATTCTTACCATCAAATTTATCGACCCTGAAACTGATCTCTTCTCCCATAGCTCCCACTCAAGCTAACAAACCTTCTTATGACTTATCACTGCAACAAAAAACACAACCAAAGCTCTGATACTAGTTGTTAGAAATTAAAAGAACTTAAACCAAATTTAAATCACCATAAAATGACATAACCGTCTATTAAATGTAAAATCATATTAAATTATACACTAACATGCAACACAAAAATAATTCCTCAAATCACAGTTAAATGAAAGCATAAATAGAGAGAATAAAACAACAATAAAACCATAACACAAATCTACCATGGTTCACCCAATGTGAGCTACATCCACCAAGAAAGTCCTTAATAAAATCTGTAATCAAAATAAGATTACAAAGAGCCTCTCACATAGATAGAATATCTCTTATAGAAAATGTTGCACATATGTTATGTTGTACTTTCACCTACACCTGCACAATACAATATCTCATAAACTGCTATACCATACCCTATAAACAAACACCTGGACTTTACAAAAACATATGCACTTTGAATTTATGTCTCAAAAGCCACACCCTACAAAAATTCACATCTGTGTAAATAAACTCATCACTCTGAATAGTCACACCATACATGTATATATAAAAAATGAAGGAAAATACACCAAACAAGGAGAGAATCACCATGCTTATCTAAGATAAGCATTATCCACTATGTGACAACTCTCCTCCACCTAAACACGCTCATCCATAAGCCTACCTAAGGAGGAACTCGCCATGTTTATCTCTCCTCTTCTAAAAAAACACTTTCTAAAGATGTGATCACAACCAACTCCTTAGAATAAGGAAGTCATTCCCTCTTCCAATAAACAACTAACTCCCTAAGAACAAAGAAGTCAACATGGAAAATAGGCATCTAACAACTAACTACAAGCAATGAAATAAATGAGGATGATGGGAGGAACAAGACATATGAGGATGAAATAAATGAGTTGAATGTGAAGAAGAGTGGTGGAGGAGTCATAAAAAGAATGAGTTATGATATGATTAATATCAATAATACCCCTGGTAAAGACATATGTACAAGCAACAGAAAGGATGATGTCACGGTTGTCAACACATCCCAAGGGGGAATCAATCATAATTAAAGAATGAGAAAGAGAATCGTAGTATTTATACATATCCCAAGTAAAGACACGTGATTAGGAGAATTATGGGTCTCAAATGGAGGATATATGAGTGTTATGATAGCTCAGAGAGGTGTTTGATGAGAGATGGTGGTCATGATGATGGTCAAGCAGATTAGGTGACTGATGTGCTAGTAAAGTGTGAAGAAGACTAAAGGTCAATGGAGTGGTCTAAGTGGAATGATCCCATGTGTAATGGCAATAATAGTTTTGGAGTGAGGAAAGTGGATAAATAAGAAGCAAAAATAATAAAGAGTCATCAAAAAAATGGAGGTGATACAAAAGAAGGTGGTTTCAAAGGAAGAAGTGAATAATGATATTAGGTTACTAATGTGAGGTGATAGAATGGGGTAGTAGGAGTAGAGTGGTATCAGTTATCACTATGAGCCAATTTTTAAGAGGGGGACCTTTATTAGGAGCTACATAGGCATTTTGTCAAAAGGCCATCATTGCTATGAGCTATGTTTTATCGGTTATAGTGAATTTGAAACATGTGTGGGTTCATTGCATAGATGGTCATCATAACTATGTGTCAAGGAGGATAATCAAGATGGGTGGTAGGGTTTGAATAACCCATTCAAGATCTTCATAGGTGGGTGTATGCATCATCTTTATACATATATTTTTACTAGGAATGCTTATAGGGCATTGAGGACATAATCATTATTATCGAGCTCAGTGACCTAAAGAAAGGAGCCTTGGTCACTGGTGAAGAACGTAGTAGAAGTTTAGTCACCATTTAAGACACATAAGATGTGTTTAATAAGAAGATGAAAATATAATAAAAGGTGTAAGAGAGATGTGGAACATGGAAAGAAAAGAGAAAGGCCAAATTAGTGTAGCATGTTGTGAGAAGGGGGTTGTGGTTTATGTGGGTGATACAAAGTTAGGGTGCATGGAATGGTGAGGAGGTGAAGTAGGATGATCAAAACTAAGGTAGGCATCAAAATTAGGTATGGATTTATTGTGGATATTTTATTGTGTATGTATGTGTGTAAGAATAGGTGCATAGCAAATCATGTTTTTGAGTGTTGCGATGGGGGAGATGACAAGTTAGAGTGTGGGGTGAAGCCAAGGGGATGGTATAGAGGTTGTGCAGGTAAGAGTAAGAAAGTCACAGGGTTGGGGGTGTTAAAAAACTAGTTTCCTGGATAAGAAGAGGTTGCACGACCATGTTAGAGGAATACAATCATGGGGTGAGGGGTGTCATATAGTAATGTATAGGAATTTCAAGAGTGATGGGTGTTGTCAAAAGACATTTTTGCACATAGAGGGTGGTGGAATAGGAGGTTATAGTTGGGAAAGGTTAGGAAAACTATGTTAGTGGAATAGGGGCCTTAGGATGCAAAATATCTAATTTTTGGGAGAGGTGGGGTTGTTGTTTAAGTCATGAAATGCAATGGCACTATTTGACTATAAATTATTTTTGTGCTGCAAGGGGATTGAGTTTTGGAGAGGATGATGGTGTCAAGAAGTGCATTGATATGGTTACAAAGATGGTGATGGGGATAATGGTTAAGGATTTTATACCAACTACAGAGGCATGGGAGAAGAAACATAAATAATAGGGGTATTTGTGAGTATTTGAGGTAGTTAGTAGTTGCACGAAGGGAGATAATAGATTTTTAATTCCAAGTTTCATGCTTATAAGGTCAAATTATTCAAAGAGATATACAAATTGTGGATGTATTTTTTGGGAATTAAGGTGTCTCAACCTTGACAAGTTAGGTCACTATTCACAAGCTACTATCCATAGTCATTGTTCATAGTCACTATTCATGTGATGAGGTGGCAGTGGTGAGTTGGTAATGATTGTATGGGTGATATGGTAGGTGATGCAGGTGTTGATGTGGCTTTTAATGAGTTAGTATGGCCCACAGAGTAATTTACATGATGTAAGTGCATGTGAGTGGAAGTGGGGCATACCACTCCATTAAAGAGACAAGTTGTCCTTTGAGATGCACATGTTTTACTTTAGGTGCAAAATGACAAAAATGGATATGGGTTGAACCTCTTTTTTGGCCTCATGATAATGAGTGAAGGAGAATTCAAAATTTGATGGAGAATCTCTTGGAAGCATGTGGACTCACATGGGATGGTGGGGAATAAGTTACTACTCTAGATTGAAGGTACATGTGAGAGTGGGGCATAGTTTTAGAAGCATATGAAAGGTGGAGGATGCTTAATCACATGTGAAGGATCTAATTTTGACCAAAGTACAAGACTACAAGCATGCTAATGTTGATGAATAGTGGTACCACATGAGGTGGTGCATTTTTTGCCTTACCCATTAAGTTTCTTCATCATGTAATCTTATTTATAAAATATATAAATGAGATGTGTTGTCCTTTGTAATGTAAGCAAGTAGCTAAAATTTGTATAAGCTTGTAAGCTAGAGAGTTGTGCAAAGGAACTAAAGCTTTGTTGAACCAATTTCTTTCCTGTGTAGTATATTGGTGTTGCTCCTGTAAAGGCTTGTTTTGTAAGTGTGTTGTAATCTTGGTGATTTAAATAATACACTGAGTTGCTTTGGAGTGTGGGGTTTTTCTCTTGAAAGGGTTTTCCCCATGTAAATAATTTGTCATGGTATGTTATTGTTTTAAATTGTATGTGTTTCTTTTACTTGTGTAACAAGTATTCAAATTATTTACATATTCTCCTCTCTTGGTTACTATAAGGAATTGTTTTCGTGATCTCGTATTCCTTTCAAGTGGTATCAGATCCTTGCTAGTTTTGGTTCTAGTTGAGGGCTTGTTGGATTTTTTGAACTAATCCAGTATTGAGTGGGAGATTTTTTAAGAGATATTTGGAGTTCTTTGTTGCATTAATTTTAAGATGGCGAGCACATTAGGAAGAATGGAGGTTAAAAAGTTTTCAGGAAATAATCTTGAGATGTGGAAGTTGAAAATGGAAGATCTGTTGAATGACTATGATCTATGAGATGCCATTGATGATAATGTTTAGAGATTTGTAGATCCAAATGAAGCATCTAAGTATGATGTGATAGAATGAAAAGCCAAAGCTCTCATCAAATTATGTCAGGAAAATTTTGTACTGATTAATGTCAATGGAGAGACTGCAACAAAGAAGTGGAAGAAACTAGGTGAGATCTACCAAGCTAAGTCTCTTGTTAATAATATTCTCTTGAGAAAGAAGTTATATTATTTAGGAATGGATGAAGGTGATAAATTGCAGACCACCTGGAAGCATTTAATATGTTGGTGGCTCAATTAGTATCAGTTGGTGTTAAAATGGATGAGGAAGAGAGATGTCAAACTTTGCTTTATTATTTGTTTGACTCATGAGATTCTCTTGCTATGGATATATAAAGTACTTCTATAACCTTGAAATTTGAGGATGTTTTAGGTTCTTTACCTTCTAAAGAAATGAGAATGAAAGTTTTCTTCAGTGCCAAAGAGGCCTTGCATGTTCGAGGAAGATCTTAAGAAGGAGGTAAGAAGAACGAGAAGCATGAAAAGTCTAAATACAAATCCAAGGGGAGATCCAAATACCCTAGAAAGCCCAAGGTGAAATGCTAGAATTGTGGAAAGCATGGTCACTACCAATTGGATTGTAATGAAGAAAAGAAGAAAAAAAGTATGATTTTAATTCTGAATCCAAGAAGGAAGGTAGTGATGCTTTCATTGCAACTTGGAAACCCATGTAGGTAATGATGCATGGTTAATTGATTCAAATGCATCTCATCATATGACCTCTAATAGAAATTGGTTTTCTAAGTATGAAGAGTTTGATGGAGGTAAGGTATACTTGGGTGATGATTTTTTTCTAACCTTTGTTGGTTGTGGTAGAATTAAAATCAAATTTCTAGATAGAAGGATTAAACACTTTGATGGTGTGTTGCATATCCCAGGGCTAGCTCATAATATATTATCTATGAGAAAACTAATAGATGCAGGTGTGCAGGTTATCTAATTTTAAGCAAGTTATGAGATGGTTAGAAGTGTCATGATGATAGCTAAAGGTGTCAAGATTGGCATTTTGTACAATCTTGATGCATGCACAGTTGAGTACAATAGTAATTTTGTGAAGAATACATCTGAAACTACTCCATTGGATAAAGAGTTAATCACTATTTCGAATGGATGGTCATGGTTTTTGGGTACCTAATGGTGCTCAATCTATGGAGTTAAAATTGCATGTAGAGAAGACTATGTTATGGCACCAAAGACTTGGCCACATTGGGGAAAAAGGTCTTAGGGCCTTGAAGAATAAAAACCTTTTTAAAGGTTTGATAGATTGAAATCTTGAATTTGATTAAGTGAGCATTGTGTTTATGGTAAACAAAATCACATTCAATTTTTACTTGAGTTCTCATAAATTATGTGGTGTTTTGGATCTTATTTAATTTAATGTTTTTGGTCCCATTAATGTTCCTTCGATTTCAAAATCCACATATTGTGTTTCATTTATTGATGATTATAGTAGAAAGACATGGGTTTATTTTGTAAAGAGTAAATATGAAGTTTTTAGTCAATTTAAAGAGTTTAAAGCAATAGTTGAGTTGTAGATTGGAAAGAAAATAAAATATTTGAGAACTGATAATGGTGGTGAATTTTTCTCAAATGATTTTGATAAATTTTATAAAGATTTTGGTATATAGAGACATAAGACAACTCCATATTCACCTCAATAGAATGGAGTTGTAGAAAGAATGAATAGGATATTAATGTAGAAGGCTAGGATTATGCCTAATGGTGTTGGACTGAAACATACATTTTAGGCTGAATCTATAGCCACTACTTTCTACCTAATCAATAGGTATCCTACATCAAAGCTTGTTCATAAAATGATCATGGAGGCATGGTCTAGCCATAAGCCTTCATTAAGACATCTTAAAGTTTTTGGTTGTGAGGCATATGCACATGTGCTAAAGGAGAAATAGACAAAGTTGGAGAACAAGGCTATGAAATGTATCTTCATTGAGTATAACTATGGTGTGAAAGGATACAAGATTTGGGATGCAGTAGAATAGAAGGTAATATATTCTATAAGTGATTTTTTTGTAGAAACTAAAATTTCTTTTGTTACATTGTAGCCAGAGAAAATAAAAAATAAAGACGTGATTCAACTTCCTCCCACACTTGAGAAAGTTGAGTCGAGACCACGAGAGAGACAAAAAGTTGAGGAGAGCTCATTGAACTCTGAATATTTTGAAGAGGAGGTAGATGATGAAGAACCTCCACCTCAACTTGTTCGAAGGTCTACAAGGCATAGACAACCACTAGAAAAGTATTCTCTTGATGATAGGAGATGTATATTTGCTTTGAGTACTATCATTAACGAATTGAGATCTACAGAAGAAGCTTTGGGTATGAATGATGTAGAGTCCTAGAAGTGTGATATGGAAGAAGAAATGGTAGCTTTAAAAAAAATTGATATATGGGACCTTGTACCATTACCTGAAGGATACAATCTCATTAGATGCAAATGGGTGTTCAAGAAAAAAATTGGTTCAGATGGTAGTGTTGAAAAGTAAAAAGCTTGATTAGTTGTAAAAGGTTACTCTCAAGTTGAGTGTGTTGACTACAGTGAGATATTTTCTCTTCTTGTTAAAATGACAACCATTAGATTCTTGATTTCTATTACAACTTATGATTTAGAGATTGAGCAAATAGATGTGAAGACTACTTTCCTTCATGTTTATTTGGAGGAGGAGATTTATATGACATAACTAAAGCACTACGTGGTGAATGGTAAAATAAATTTGGTTTGCAAGTTAAATAAATCCTTGTATGGTCTCAATTAGAGTCCTAAGATATGGTACCATAAATTTGATACATATGTATTGAGTTTGGGGTTTGAGCAATCTAAACCTGGTCATTATTTTTATTATAAAACTAATGGTGATCATTTCTTGGTTATTGCCTTATACATTGATGATATGCTATTTGTTAGTAATGGGAAAGTTTTGATTGCAGAGTTTAAATCTCAACTCTCATAAAAAATTGAGATGAAATATCTTGGTACTATGATACACATTCTTAGGATGGAGATTAAGAGAAAGAGACAAAATAAATAGCTATGGTTTGGCTAGTAGGTGCGTGAATTTAATTTTATAAAGGTTTAACATGCAAGATTGTAGACCATTGTGAGTTCCTTATTCTTTTGGAATTAAATTATCTACTGCACAATGTCCTACATCCCCATCAAAGATGGAAGACATGAGTAGAGTGTTTTACCAGAGTGTAATTGGAGGTCTGATGTATTTTATGGTCTATACTAGACCAGACATTGCCCAAAAAATGGGAATTCTTTCCCATTATAGGTCTAATCCTGGTAGAGTTCATTAGAATGAAGTTAAAAGGGTATTTATATATTTTCAAGGTACCTTAGAGTATTCCTTATGTTATCATGGTAACATGATTGGAGATATACGTCCTCGTGACATTCTTGGTTATGTGGATTTAGATTGGGTAGGTGATGTTGATAGCAGGAGATCTACTAGTACTTATGTGTTTACTTTGTTTGGTGATGCAATAAGTTGGATAAGTAAGTTACAGGTTATGGTCTCTTTGTCTACTACAAAGGTAGAGTATATGGTAGCCACACATGCCTGTAAATAAGACATTGTTTAAGAGACTGTGTTCAGATATTGGGTTGAAACAGGGTGTAGTGATAATCAAAGTGTTATTTTCATAGAAAAGAACCTAACTTTTCATGTCAGGACCAAACATATTGACATGTAATATCATTTTGTGAGAGACCTAGTCGAGGATGGCAGGGTGGAGCTGATAAAGATAGAGGCTTTGATGAATTTTGTATATTCATTGACTAAGCCTGTGAGCACAAAGAAGTTCAAATCATGTTTGGAGTATATGGGCCTCTTGGACCATAAAATTTGAGTTCATATTGGTATGGTTCCTCTGGGTCTTGTAAGGTATTTGAAAAGTGGGAGAATGTTGGGAATTGAGGTGTCTCAACCTTGACAATTTAGGATACTATTCATGAGACATTATTCATAGCCGTTATTCATAGTCATTATTCATGTCATGAGGTGGTAGTGGTGAGTTGGCAATCAATGTGAAAATGATGTAGGTGTTGATCTGGCTTGTGATGACTTGGCATGGCCCATAGAGGAATCTAAATGATGTAAGTACATGTGAGTGGAAGTGGGGTGTACAACTCCACTAAAGAGACAAGTTGTTATTTGAGATGCACATAATTTTAATTTAGGTGAAAAATGACAAGAATGGATATTAGGTGAACCTCTTTTTTGGACTCATGATTTTGAGTGAAGAAAAATTCAAATTTTGATGGAGAATCTCTTATAGGCATGTGGAGTCACATGGATAGTGGGGAACAAGTTACTATTCCAAATTGGAGGTACATGTGAGAGTGGGGTGAAATTTTGGAAGCATATGAAAAGTGAAGGATGATTAGTCATATGTGAAATATCCACTTTTGACCAGAGCACAAAACTACAAGCATGAATTGTGGTGCTACCAAGGGTGGCACGTTTCTTGCCCTGCCCATTAAGTTTCTTCATTATGTAATCTTTGTAAAATATATTAATGAGACGTGTCATCCTTTGTAATGTAAGTAGTTAAGCTTGTAAGATAGAGAGTTGTGCAAAGGCACTGAAGCTTTGTTGAACCAATTTCTCCCCTGTGTAGTATATTAGTGGTGTTCCTATAAAGGCTTACTCTGCAAGCATGTTATAATCTTAGTGATTTGAATAATACATTAAACTACTTTGGAGTGTGGGTTTTTCCCTTGAAAGGGTTCTCCCCACATAAATCACTTATTATGTTATGCTATTGTTTTATGTTGTATGTGTTTCTTTTCATTGTGTAACAAGTATTCAAATTATTTGCATATTCTCCTCTCTTGGTTAGTGTAAGGAATTATTTATGTGATCTCATATTCCTTTCAGTATTGGCTTAGGTAATATCATTGTTGGATTAGGTGAACCGATAGGAGGCACAAATTAAGGTACTACAAGAACATATGGAATGAATGAAAGCTATCGATATGCATCTACAAAGATGATTATAACAGTGAGAGGTAGAGGCATGGGTCATGAGGACACAGAGAAATATGGATCAGATACGATTGGATGCCCTGGGGTTAGGAGATGTGATGGTCCTAGTGTTAAGGATGGCTCGAGAGACACAATATTAGAGAGATTTGTATGAGCATGTGGTGCCAGTAGGGAAAAGTGATCCATCGTACAGGGTGATCAATCAATTCAAGAGGACACTAGGTTCCAAGTAATCAAGCCAGTTAGTTCATCCATCACCTAGGCCACCATTACAAGGTGGGATGTAGACCATGATGTATCAATGGAGTAGATTTGAGATCATACATAATAAATGTATGTAATTATAAATAAATAATGTGAAAAGGTTTATTTAGATGTGTGAAAGATGACGGGGAGTTTGTGATGGCTTGAAAACACGTGGATGTCTAGTATGAATATGATGTAGAAATTGATATTATGTTAATAATAAATAAAAATGTGGTTGTTTTATTATGTCATGTAATGCTTAGAATGTGATGATATGGAATGATATCGATAGTCGATAGGATAATAATAGGAATGGTTATAATGTGTATGCGGGGTCATGAGTATGGGAAAACAATCATGAGAAAATAGTTGAAAGATGATGTGATGACACTCAGTGAGTGGTGACACTATGGTGCAAGAGCAATGACCATTATTGGGACCCATCCTATCGATGGGTTTAGGAAAGTAGTACTAATGATTATGGGGATGTAGGTGTTATATAACACATGAAGAATCAAGGCTTGTTGTTATAGTACAAGCTTCTACAAACATATGTGTAGTTTATGTAAGTACAAGTAGTTAAATACACCAAGAATTTTGCAAGGTAGGCTAGTACCACCACCAGAGTATATATATATATGAAGTGATCGTGTAGGTTTCCCACATGCTACATCAAATGATGGACTTATTAAAATAAATATTATGAAAACAACAACCAAAAGAGTCGAGGCCCCAATTGTAATGTAAAATGCACTAACCTTGCTGCACAAGGTGTTAAGCGAGAAGATGTGTCCAAGGTTGTATAGGACCTAGAGGCATCCCTTTATTTTGCGGGGGGACTTGTAGATCAAGAGGGAGCGACACCTATATAAGGGCAATAGGGTGATACAACCAATGGAATGAGGGAGGTGGTTCAGGGATCATCCCCATTTGGTGTGTGTTGTCATCATGGATAAATTAACCATTCAGGCTAATATTGTCCCTAAAGAGAGCTAGTAGATGTTGGTTTTATGGAATAGAGGTGAGGTGGTTGGCTGGTCAAGCGAGATCTAAGTATGTAGGGGCTTGAGTGGGCTATTACTATAGATTAATATAACCACCAAATATTTGTATCTTGATTGCTATAGTATTTTTATATGTGTTTAGATAAAGGTATGTGTGTGGTTTTTCTAATTGTGAATAATGCGATAAAGGTGTCTGGTTTTTATGATATAGCTAAGTGTAATCCTCCTAATCGAGGGATGTTGTTGGTAATGGAATTAGTGATGAAATGAGAATGTCTTGAGCCATGTATATTGTGCAATCCAATTTTCCTTTTGCACTTTGTGAGTATAAGTGCACCCACGACATGAGGATAGTCGAGGTCATAGTTGACTCAAAGTGTGTGGAGAACTTGGATCAGGAACTTCATTTAGTGACATTCCCAATTTCTATGTTAGGTAGTCAGTTAAGGCCATCCTCATTCCCTTTAGTAAAAAGGAAAAAAAATCAAGACTTAAAATATCAATAAATCAATAACACAAGAGAAAATACTTACAAGACTCAATGATTATTAATAAGACATAAATAATTATCACTCAACAATACTATGATATAATGATATATAAAACAAACACATTCACAATGAAGACTAAGTATATACATATTGTCTCTTATTAAGATGATCTAAGAAAAGTGATTTACATTATTTCAAAGCATAAGGACAATTAAACATCAAAAGACTTAAGAAGAAGTTACAAATGATTTATGTGTTTTAATAATAGAACCTAAAGGGTTACTAAGGGTGAAAGATAACTATGTAAATATGTTTTAAGATAAAATACTAAATGGATATTTACAAGGGTAAATTGTGCCCAAATATTTTTTTTATGGTGAGACAAGGATAAAAAACTAGTTATAATGATAATTCTTAGGATCTAAAATGGATGATTAGGATTCAGTTACAAAGCATTATTATAGAAAAGTCAATCTTTTCAGTCACAGGCCTGGTCATGTGCTTACCTAGTTGTCCATGTCAGTTTTAAGATTTTTTAGATGGGGTGTAGGCCCTAACTAGTCCTATGACACACAACATTTAGAGCTTGACTGCATTGGCATCAATATACATCAGGTACAAGCCTCATGTTCTCACTCAGAGCGCAATAGAGAAGGGATCGAGGTCTGTGTTGGGATAGTTATGCCATGCTACAATTCTATTCTTTAGGGGCTTGGGTTAGTGCAATGATGGTTATGAATTCATAGGCACAAACCTTGGGTTTCATGGGTTCAATGGCATTCAAGTGCTTAAGGGCCAACTAGGTGCTAGGTTAACGGGCTTAGGCATGGTCTTGCGCTTGGGTGTGGGTATCATTTGGGGCACAGGGTCTCAACCACACTTAGACATTTATTATCATGGGTACAATACTCATTACTAGTTATAGGCCTATCATGAATGAACTAGATTAAAAACTTATGATAGCTCAATAAACACACTCGATAGAACAAAACATGTAATCAATTAACATCCAAAGGCTTAACCATTTATCCTGTTAACCATTTGTGCAAGGCATTCTTCTTTAAATAAGTTAAACAATAATATAAATATGTCAATAGAACTGAGCATAAGTGTAACTTAAGCTACTATAGGCCCAAAGGCTCATAGGTGAGCTTGGGCGCTACAAATGAGAGATTTACAAACATCCTAAATTACTTCTATCTTATAATAGCAAATATCTAGCATTAATTCACCAGAGCTTCTCACTCCAATTCACCTCCTCTTTTCAATTGAACTTAGCTTTTTTTAATAGGCTTTAAAGCATCCTAGGTTCATGGGGAATGGAGCATGTTGACTGTTGAGCTGGCGCTGGAGGTACATATCCCATCACCTCCACTACACTTTATCTTTAATGTGCAATCACTATCATGTGTGCATACTTCCCAATGCTACATGATTTTAAAATATCCACTTGTCTTTAATGGCCAATCGATGTCTTGTGTGCCTACTTCATGATTTAAAAGGAGCCACTACACTATAAAATAAAAACCACCCTCCATGATTACATCACGCCTAGGTGTTTGATGAGTTGGTATGAGTCCACTACTTAACATGAAATGGGCCCCAACATTACCCCATACAAAAATGTTAGTCTGCCCTCAAACTATCCTTCCAGTGCCTTTACTGCACAAAACTTAGGCATGCTTTGTTATAGTTCTACCTTGAAGTCATCAAAGCCCTGGATTGTGAACTTGATTTCTTTAATGGCACTATCAATCTTTGTAGAAGTAGCCTTGAGCATGAACACATCAGTTTTGTCTAGTTATTTCCTAAAGGGATCTAGCCTTTATTTTGCCTTTCAAACCCCACCATCTAGGATGGCTCCTTGCTCACTCGACTTTATTTGGAAGGCACAAAAGAGATATTCCAAGTCTTGTTCTTGGGTCTTTAGCTGAGTGCTCAAAGTGTTTACCTACACTATTATTTGCATGTGCTTAGCTCTATAGACAATGAATGTTTGCTTCATCAATGCATCCTACTCCCTTTTCACCTTTTCGAGGTGTATATCAATTACTGATGCATGGGTGGAGAAGTTGTAGAATATGACATTGACATCATATGCACACTCTTCCAACCTTGCAAAGAGACCCTCTACCTCATCGAGCTTTTTGTTGAGCTCTTTCTTTAGGGATTTGTAAGGGTCTTCTTCCTCTTCCTATGTAGGCTTCATCTAAGGGAGCATATGTTCTACTAGTGCACACACCTTATCCACTTCTGAAAGATTAGAAGTGTCAACACCATCCAAAAAGGATGGCTCTACCTATTCTACATGCTCAGTCAACTGCTAGAGTTTGAGCTTTATTGCACTAAGTTCTTCCTCTACCTTAAGCACTATGCATGCCACCTCGAAGGCCATCTTAAGGAGAGCATTAATTGACCTTACTGGATTCATATCCTAGGGTTTACAATTTGGTAGTCATGCCCCTATTCTAGTTTTTTGATGCTCCGTATTGCTTTTTTTGGTACCTCAAAATAAGGCTTGTTCATATAACAATCAAGTGCAAAGAACACTTGATGGTACATTAATGTAGTTGTAGCTTTAGAGGGTATGTACTCTAACATGTAAAAATCCTCATCTACGGTATACCCTATTTTTTATTTTTCCTAGTAGCTTGGATCAAATTCCTCTTTCTCGATGACCATCTCCATCTACTCTTGCTCCTCTTTGCTTGCACTACTGCCCTCTTTGGTGCCTTCTTCTTCTCATTCTCGTAGGGGTTCTTTTCCTTTGGATTTTTCCCCTTCATCTACTTCTTATTTATGTGGCTCCTTGGCATGAAACTCTATAGGTTCCTTTTCAGCACTATCTTGCTTTTTCCCTTCCCTCTTTGTCTATTCTTTTGAGGTGCCAGCATCACCTTCTTTGTCTCCAAGTACCCCTTTATTACTAGGGCACACTTGTTTCACAATTTTTTCTACTAGGCTAGTGTGGGTACTAGGCAACTCTACTACTTTGGATTTTATGGGTTCCATAGCCATGGTAATCCTCTCCTCTTTTTTCTCTTTCTTGGCCTTCTCCTTCTGGGCCTTCTTTATTTTCACCTTCTCTTCTTCACGATCATGACGATTCTCTCTTCCTCAACCCTTATCTTTGCAGCCTCTACTTTATCAATTTTTATTTGGGTTATGCCCTTGGCCTTCATGGTCTATCTCTTGTGATGTAACTCCAACACCACTTTAATATGATCCTGATCAAGGCCCATCTTCTCCCATTTATGCCTCAACTCCTCTTAATCATACAAAGGCTATGTCGAGGCTTCTTTGATTGGTACGCTTGATGGTCATATTTTTCCAAGTGTGGCATTAGGGCCACCTTAGAGAGCCTCAGGTACTTCTACTATGCTAGGATATTCCTCCATTTCTCCTTACATCATGTGATTTTATTTAGCCTCGACTCTCTTACTTCCTTCCTTTGTTGTTTTGACCTTCCTCATTTCTTCTTTCCTCTTTTGCAGTACCCATGCCTTCTAAATGTCTGCATCGCTAAGGCCAAGCCTCCTCCATGCTTGTTCCTACCTCACTTATTCACTATAGGGTGGTGGGGGAGTTTCTTTGCTAGATGAGGAGTCTTCCTTAGGCATAATGTACATGCTCTTTCCCAACTCTACCTCCTACCTGTTGACCCATTTTGCCTGCAGGCAAAATGTCGGTCACCTTCTTCACCTGCTATTTAATGCCAGTCATTTTTGGGTTCAGCGAGTTCAGAGAGTTCATTTCATGCCTTGGTTCAAGTGTTTAGGTAGCTTCTGGTTCAACAAGTTTAAAGGAAAAGGAAGGCCACAGAGAAGCCAGCAGGCTCGATGACGTCCTACATGGACGTCAAGTTTACAAGTATGAAATAGCCATTTGCCTTCAAATGAAAAAGCGTGAACCATGAAGAAGGGCCTGAATGTAGCGACCCACCAGTATATTCGCCCAAGGGGGCTGATGAGATAGAATTAAGACAAAATTGATAAAGTGACACACAAGGAATGAGTAAGCAGTGAATCCAAGTGGCAAGAAGTGGCACCAATTTGAGAAGTGACTCCAGCAGGTGAAATAGTTCTTTCGAATTGACCACGAGAGGACGCAGTAGTTAAGAAATGTAACCCATTTCTTCATTTTTCATTTAATGGGTGGACAAACTGTGTTTTGCCATTTAAAAATGTGAACTTCAAAGCAGGCAGAGCAGATGGCTCATTAATATTTTGAGCGGCTTGTTTCTTTTCATGAACAACCATTTGTAAAAAGAGCGCCAAATGAGCCTCTTGGACTTTCATATATACTTGACACTTGTCATTTTGTAATCATCTTTTTGCAATTTTGGTAAGGCGCAACCCTGTTGAAATTTCTACCTGAATCTATAAAGACTATTTTTACCTCTTCTTGGTCGGATTTTCTATGTATGTCTGAGTGTTTGAGTTGTGTCCAGTCATTATCTTTAATGCTCTCACAGTTCTAGCACCAACACACCAGTTATCCATAAGGCGCCATTATCTACAATTAACAGGATGAGAGATCCATTTTGGAGATACAGAGCAGAGGAAGTCATTTACAGTATGTGTTCTGCAGCATCTTGGTGAGTCTCTGTTCCTATGTTTTCATAAGAACCTCCCTAACATTTTCTTGTAGCCTGGTTTCCCTACCGAGTCTGAGTGTATGTTTGTGGTCTTTATTCGATTTTGAGAGTAGGTGTGAGAAGATCACCTTTATTTTGGTGTATCACCTCCTTAGAGTAGTTTGTTTTCTTGCACTTTCTTCCCTTTTCACCCCCCAGATTATATAGCTATATATATATATATATATATATATATATATATATATATATATATATATATATATATAAATATATATATAGATATATATATATATGCCTGTATGTATTTTTTGCACTACCTGAAACAAATAAGATACATCAGAGGGAACTAGCCCATACATAGAGACTCTCCTCTCCTGCTTCATCATCCCACAAGTGAGAGAGGAGTTTCCATGTTGCGGGGAGAAGGCAGGAACTTGTTTTCCTGCCACTGGGTGCACTTTCCAACGTCAACAGTTCTGGCATGCCTGGTGGGACACAGTTCGATAACACAATAGAGTTTTAGGATTGATGTTGGTCCTGTTATAGCAAATCAATTTCTTCAGCATATGGTGACTCTGAGTTAAATCAATTGGTTAAGTAGTCTGGTACCGTACCATCAAGAAATAGTTTTTTGTTGTGTAAATTCCATCATTTTAAGCTATGAACTCTATTTTTTTGGCTAGCATGGCTACGATCCTCACCAGCCTTATGTTGATCCTTATCACACCCAATATGGCCAGTCTCAACTCGGCTATGAGCTATATCACCCTTGTGCTCAGTCTTCTCAGTATGTCACTTCCCCCACTCAACCCAATCTTCTTGCCGATCAACCAGTTTCTGCCTTCAAGCGAGCACTATTGGGATACAACAAATATGTAATTGATCTTAACACCAAAAAGGGGTATGGCCAAGATATTCTTGATCATATCATCCATCAAGTGAGGAATGTGCTGGATCAAGTTAAGAAAGAATGGGCTCCTATTGAAAGAGCAAATTGGCACAGGCTTTCAAATGAGATGCTGGATGTAAGCGGTTTAATTGCATCTGTGGAGGAGAAACTGAGTGTGCATGAGAGGTAGCCTTACCAAGTCTATCAACCTACATACTCACTGCCCAAAGGATCATATCAGTCATATACAGCCCCTGTTCTTGAGCCAAGTTGAGCCTATCAAAGTCTGTTCCCCAATCATGTTGAGGAGAATTCCAAAACAACAAATCTTGTGTTTAAGGCTAATCTTGATAGAAAGATCGAATTGGCAAACCTTCAGATGCAGCAGTCCATTTTGGCAGTAAGGGAGGTAGAATCTAAGTCTTCACTGCCTTCTCACATTATGGCCTCATCAACCCCAAAGGAGATGCCCAGTCTGAATTTCTTGAGCTGGGATCAAGTGGTAGAGTCACAGAACAACAAGGGGGCAAAAGACATTGTCCAAGAGTGCGAGGTACAAGATTAGGTTAGTCCTTTTCAAGTTCCCCCCACCCTTCCTCAAGAAGCTCCTTACATTCCATAGCAACCTTCATGCACTCCCCATCTCTATGGTGTTTCCTACGAGCTCCAAGAAGTACAAGGTGAGGATTATCTAGCTAAGTGGGTTGAGGAAGTGGAAGCTAAGATAAGACTGCTGAGAGAAAGAATGGTGGAGCTTTCAGACCCTGCAGAGGAGCCTGTCTTGAGGGAAGCAAGTGAAGAAGAGTATGCTCAATTCATGACTAATTAGGGAGACTCCATGAGTGTAGATGAGGAGGAGATCACCTTAGGTGACATGGAGGAGCATGGGCAATCTCTTGTTCATGTTTTAAATGATTCATTTGAAGCCATTGAGGCACGCTGCACTGTTCTTCAAGGAGGCTATGAGCTGGATAAGAATGAAGAAGGCATCATTGGGTTTCAAACAAGCATGCAAGGAGGTGGCAGTTCTTCATATTTATCCCTTCAAGAGGTTGGTGAATCTGAGGACACTTTCTCTGAAATCATCAAGAAGGATGGTCGTACAGTGGAACCCGAGCATGAGGCAAAGGAGAATGAGCCATTCAATTATGCATATCAGGAGGCTTCTGGTGATGAGTCGGCAGCAATTGACTTCTTGATGGGATGCACCAACTTGAAGGACCAGCATTCAACAGGCTTCCAAGAACACACAGAGTACATATATGTTGGAAGCATGTTTGAATCTCCCCTCAGGTACAAGCCAAATTAGGTGACAGGCAAGAGGAGCAGGTTACCAAATCTCCTTTTCATGCAGCTACTTGCCTTCCACTATAAGTCTTCTTTCCAGGAAGGGGACTTAGGAAAATTTCCCTTTGATCCAAGAGGGAATCAAAAAAATACCTGGTTAACTGTATATAGTAAGTTGCTTTCAGTTTTCTTTCCCTGTTTCCCCTAAGTGTTGTTGCACAGGTAGCATTTTTCAGTCTTGTGTGTTTCCCTTTGCTTGGGTGGTAAAAAACTTCATGTTTGATTCTCGAATCTTTCAAGTTGTTGCTATTTTTTTAAAAGCTACATCTGACTCTGTGCCCAATGGATTTTTAAGGCAACTGGATTCTAAGCATAGCAGGCATGCTTCCCCTGTGAGTCACCAATTATTGACCCATTTTGCCCGCAGGCAAAATGTCGATCACCTTCTTCACCTGTTGTTTAATGCCAGTCATTTTCGAGTTTAGAGAGTTCATTTCATGTCTTGGTTCAAGTGTTTAGGCAGCTTCTGGTTCAACAGGTTCAAAGGAAAAGGAAGGCCACAGAGAAGCCAACAGGCTCGATGATGTCCTATGTGGACGTCAAGTTTACAAGTATGAAATAGCCGTTTGCCTTCAAATGAAAAATCATGAACCATGAAGAAGGGCTTGAATGTAGTGACCCGTCAGTATGTTCGCCCAAGGGGGCCGATGAGATAGAATTAAGACAAAATTGACAAAGCGACACGCAAGGAACGAGTAATAGTCAGTCTAAGTGGCAAGAAGTGGTGCCAATTTGAGAAGTGACTCCAGCAGGTGAAACAGTTCCTTCGAATTGACCACGAGAGGACGCAGCAGTTAAGAAATGTAACTCGTTTCTTTATTTTTCATTTAATGAGTGGACAAACCACGTTTTGCCATTTAAAAATGCAAACTTTAAAGCAGGTAGAGCAGATGGCTCATTAATATTTTGAGCGGCTTATTTCTTTTCATGAACAGCCATTTGTAAAAAGAGCGCCAAATGAGCCTCTTGGACTTTCATATATACTTGATACTTGTCATTTTGTAATCATCTTTTTGCAATTTTGGTAAGGCGCAGCCCTGCTGAAATTTCTACCTGAATCTATAAAGACTATTTTTACCTCTTTTTGGTCGGATTTTATGTGTATGTCTAAGTGTTTGAGTTGTGTCCAGTCATTGTCTTTAATGCTCTCACAGTTCCAGCACCAACACACTAGTTATCCACAAGGTGCCATTGTCTACAGTTGACAGGAAGAGAGTTCCATTTTGGAGATACAGAGCAGAGGAAGTCATTTACAGTATGTGTTTTGTAGCATCTTGGTGAGTCTCTGTTCCTGTGTTTTCATAAGAACCTCCCTACCATTTTCTTGTAGCTTGGTTTCCCTGCCGAGTCTGAGTGTATGTTTGTGGTCTTTGTTTGATTCTAAGAGTAGGTGTGAGAAGATCACCTTTATTTTGGTGTATCACCTCCTTAGAGTAGTTTGTTTTCTTGCACTTTCTTCCCTTTTCACCCCCCAGTTTATATATATATATATATATATATATATATATATATATATATATATATATATATATATATATATATATATATATATATATATATATATATATATGCCTGTATGTATTTTTTGCACTACCTGAAACAAACAAGATACATCAGAGGGAACTAGCCCATACCTAGAGACTCTCCTCTCCTGCTTCACCATCCCACAGGCGAGAGAGGAGTTTCCATGTTGCGGGGAGAAGGCAGGAACCTATTTTCCTGCCACTGGGTGCAATCTCCAGCGTCAACACTTCCCCAATTCTTCCTATGCTTTTATGTTCGCTAGGGTGATGGTGGGCATTGCAAACATAAATTTTGACTTCTTTTGCTTCTCCTTTGAGATAGGATAAGTATTCAACATGAAATTCATGTGCTTCTTTATCAGGGCTAATGGAGATGCTTCATCACCAGAGGCAATTTTAAACTTTATGTGGTCCTCTATTTCTTCAAGTGTCTCCCCTTTCTTCTTCTTGGGAGACTTCTTCCTCTCTACTGGTGTCGACATTCCTTCATCACCCATCTTGATGGGAGGGTCATCAGTCTGCTCAATATTAAAGCATATGAATGTGATTGAGTATAGTCACTTCTTGAAGAGGGTGGATGTCAATGCGATCCAACTCATCCATTTCATCCCTCATCACTTTTCCATTTGGGTGCATGAACTGGTACTATAACATATTTTTTCCATGTCTACCTCCCTCATTGGGATATCTAATTATTATGCATTGGGGATTCTTCTAAGTGCATCACTAAAATACTTGGTCAAAAAAACATGTGGGAGCTTTAATTAACTGAACTTATTATTATCGACCAATGCTAGATGGACTACACAAAAATGCTACATAACAACAAAGGTTGTTGTCTTATACATGCTCTTGTGGAGCTCCTAGGGGATGCACTACTCTATTCCAAATGCCTCTATATACTTCTCTCACCACCCCATCAAGTGAGTTTTATATTTTTCACTAAAGGAACTGGGGCAAGTGAAGTCCTTGTAATTTTGTACCAGGGAGTCATTATGTTCTAGGAAGATCTAGAGATTTTCATCATCCCCATCCGGTATCTTGATCTCCTCCGTGACTATCATGATTAGAATGAACCCCCACCTAAAGGTCCCCTTAATCATGTGGCATTATATCTCATCTTTTATAAGCTCTTTTGTCACAAATTTTGCAATGTTAAACTTTCGCCCTACACCATATGGTACGTGATGCAAAGGTAAGTTTTCATGACATCGATCCATCAACCATTGGGGCAAAGTTTTGAGCTCTTGAGGCACGATGTCACCCTCATGCTAGGGTCCTTACAATATTTTATGGGGAATGTGAATCCCCCTTTGTAATAACTCAAGAGTTTCACCATGTGCTCCACCTCTTCGTCATCACTCATCATCTCATAAATGTATTTTTGAACGTCTAGGAACTTGGTTATCCTTCTAATGAGGCATGTTGATATCCTCATATTCCTTCTCACAAAGTATATGCACTTACCATGGACATCTGATAGAAGAAATTAAATGAGTTTCTCTAGTTTTCCAAAGCATGGTAACTCGTTTAACTGAGTTGTGTCAGAAGTTGTTAATCTATCTTGAATGGAGAGATCAAATAACACTACACCCTATTTTGTATTATTCCCTGTATAACCATATAATCCACTTCTAGGTCTTGTGCATGGCTAGAATTATGATGGTTGTACTCCTTTAGTTGGCAGGTGTGCATAAAAGAATGCCAATTTTCCCCTACTAAGGCTTTTGGGGGGAATTACATGACTTGATAATACATCTTTATCAACACCTCAGTGTCAACTTGCACAATACTGACTCCTTCTACCAATGATGCTATTGTTCTTTCAAGGGATGATTTTAACACTACGTGTACCCACTTTGGACTTTATTTTTGTGGACCCATTCTATTTCACTTCTTGCCCATCTTAAACCTACTAGTATTGAAGCATGGTAGGTTAGGTTTGCCTAAGCCAAAAATGGTTCTTGGCACTTTATAATCATGAGATCTACAATTGTACCTTTAGCTCTGAGCTTCAAATTCTATTAATGGTGTCCTTGGTGGTAACCCACTTTTTTATCGACTGGTTCCTACTAAATTCTCTTCCTACACCTCTCTACACCAATCTTATTATGAGCACAATTTATCCAAATTCATAATCATTCACTGTAGGTGCCTAGGGGTGCTTAGATTCTTGCTCTATTAGGGTTTTTTTGCTTCAACTCTTTGGTTCACTAGTTCCCTTTGGTTTGCTCAACGTCTCAATTTTACACAAAGTTTGTAATAAAAACTTGTTTGCTGCATGACATTTTATACCTTATTTATATCTATCGTCTTTAATGTAGGTGTGTTAATGACATGGTGTCATCTAAATTTATTAAAACCTATGAAATTCCATGAAAATACTTTGACACCAATTCATTTAATATAGATCTTTATGCCTCCATCATCATCGCATTCAATGCTCCTTATGGTATTTTGATGAAGTGACTTGTGGTCCAAATGGTCACTTCCCACTCAAATCTAGGTGGATATCAACTATCTATGATGATTCTCCTTTTATGCTTTATTATTTTAGTGTGACCTTCACCTTCAATATGGTAACCTAGGTGTAATGCCTCACATACGCATGTTTCATCTTCCTCAGTTCCATCTTCTCCTCTTGCTGCACTTCTATTTTAAGCACACTTATCCATCTTAGTCAATATTATGTGCTTTGTTTTGCCTTCACCTGTCTTACCCCATACAAATCCTTTACATTGGTCCCCTAGAATTTGATTTTCCTCTTTTGGTCCTCTTGCACATGATCATATTATGCGTCTTCACTTTTTCTCTTGCACATGATCATGTTGTGCGTATTCACTTGGTTCTTATTTCTTTGAAGTCTGACAAGTTCTTCCTTAGATCTCTAAGGCCCTGCAATATATCTCTTATGCACCTAGGTTTTGTGCATCTTTTTTTTAGTCTAGCAGGTTTCACATGCCCACTACTTAGATGTCTAACCTTGGGTACTTTAGATAGCATAAGGGCTCAACTCACCCGATTGGATTTATGCGTGAACAGCTAGACAAATGTCTATCTAGGGGCTTGAAAGTATCTTACATCTAGGATTTAGTACATGATGGTCTGGTGTGCTTCTCTTATTTGATGTTGGCACTCCTCACTCACTTAAAAGTTAGTTATCTAGCCTCAAGTGCTTAAAAAGGGAAAGTGCTTGACTCACCTTATTGAAAATTTGAGTGAAGTGTTAGTAGATTTTCTTGGTGGGCTTCAAAGTGTCGCTTCTTCAATCTTTACATTATTGCCCAAAGAATAAAATAAAATAAAACTGTTTGGCTTATGCCACATGTTATTCTGGTCATCTAAACATAAATTGACAAATGACCAAAAAGTTGATGTCCTCATGGTGCAAGCACCATCCTATTGTTTATATGGCTACAACCTATTTCCATTGAAATACCTAGGGAACACTTCACTAGTCAACATGCACAACTTACATGTGTTAATCTCCAATATGTGGTGGATGATATAGTGACCCATCCACCTTATCTATAGTTTGTCTGGGTGATTGAAATACTTGGAGTCATAGATAAAAACAAATACTCCTTTTAACACCTTGTTCTTTATATGCTTGTTGTGCTAGAGCTTTTGGCATGCCTTTTCTATCTATTGGCTCCACTTTGCTTAGGCACACATCTCATCTAGGTGCTCTAAGTCTTTCATCCTTGCATTTAGTGACTCTTGGTCATCTATTTGACCAATGCACATGATGCATAATGATGGCACCAAGGACTCTATCAATAGGATCGCTTTGATGCCAAACACTAGTTAAATGGTGTAGCCTTATTCAGGTACTTATAGGTTATGAGATATACCCTTACCAATCCTTGCAACCACCATCACATATCTTTGTGAGGCATGTTCCTACTATTTTGTTAAATACCTCAATTGTGTCATTGGTTTACAGATGATAAGGGGTCATTTTATGGTGTGTCATCATATACTCAACCAATAGGATGCGCACCATTTCATTGATAAAGTGAGTGCCCTTGTCACTAATCAGATTGAGTAGGCACTTGTATCTACTTATTATGTTTTCCTAGATGAATCACATGGCTATGGAGGCTATGCAATCTTTTATCAGCATGACCTTGGCCCACTTGGTGAAATAATCTATGTCTACCAAGATATACCTTGCACTTGTGCATCATGTTATGGGAGTTATCGACGTAATAAAATTAATGGCCCATTTTTCAGATGACACTTGGGAAAGAATGGGGGTAAGAGGCATATCATCCTGATGGTTGGGCTTCCCTATGCACTAGCATATGTCGCATGCCTTGGCATTTTAGAATAGGCTTAGTCACCACAAACCTAGCTACAACACTTTCCTTGTTGTTGCATCTCCAATGTAATGTCCTCCTACTATGCCTTCATGTGCCTCTTGAAAGATGGAATCTCTTTCATACTCCAAGACATATCGGTGTAACACTTCGTCATTACTTAGCTTATATATTTTTGTGCTGATGAGTTGAAAGGGGGTAGTATGAACTACTAATTATTTCTTATCCTTATTTATTATAGTCTAGGGTACAACTCTAGATGTTAGAAAGGTGATGATCTTCACCAAATCCTTAGGGATGCACTAGACTCTATACATTTACACATCTAACATGTTGTCCTCAATAGGCACCATTACATCACCAAAACTGATGCAAGATAAATAGTCTGGCCCCAAGTTCTGCTTTCTAGGCTTAACCTAATTGGTTATCTCCTAGTACATCTCATTGACCATGTAATATGCCCGCACCCATGTATTTAGAGTCTTATAAAAGGTGTGCACCCATAAGTTCTTCAAGGTAGTCATGTCATGGATAGTCCATGTCTCTTTGCATATGTGCACATGCACCATGGGGTTAGAGTCATCAGAATAAGCCAAGATATCCAAATTCTCATTACTCCTCCCAAATCTAGTGCACATGGCCACCTTTACCTTTGGAAAAATTGGTAAGTTAAACCTTTGTTATGCCCACCAATATGCAATAGTGCTCCTCAAGGTGTACACAAGTGCACCCATTATGTCTATCCCTTTGGGGATGCATGCTCTAAGGTCATTTACATACCTTTCCATTAGGTTGCTCCCCTCAAATTTTGGGAGTGCTGCAATCTTGCCTTTACTTAGGTAGAGTACCCTCTTTCCCTTTTTCTCCTAAAGTAGAACCCATTATTTTAGAGTACAATTAATCTAAACCCAACTAGTCTTCACAAGCCTTGGCACCTTTGCATGCACTTAGTAGCATTTGCAATTAGTGGCCTCATAAGCCTATTTAACCCACTAGTTGGAAGCAATGTTGATGGTGTTTGAGGTTGACTAACAATCCTCCCAAGAAAGCACCACTTGATCATAAGAATGGAAATTCTTGATGCCCTGCATCGTGATGTTATAAATATGGTCGATTTCAACCTCCAGATCAACGCTTTCCACATAGGGGGTCCTTGGTCTCTTGAAAGGGGAATCACTACCCTTTCTTTACCATTTTTGAAGGTCATGGATCACTTTTTGAAGTGCATATATGCATTATTGGCATAGCACCAAGGCCTTCCTATAAGCATTGGGTAGTTATCTTATTCAATCAACTCGATAACCTCAAAGTCAATGTGGAATTCAGTGCCCATAATATCTACAATGGTGCCCTATAGAATTTTGATCGACTATATTCAAGTCTTGTTGGCCATGAAAAGTACATGGGGAAAAGGTCTTAAGGTTGACCTACCCATCTTCTCCCATGCATTCTTGGTCAAGATAGTAACCTCTGCACTAGGGTCGATCAACACCTCACAAATGAACCATCCATCAATAGTGGCATTTATCATTAGCTCTTGGTCATACTCTACATTTTGAGTATGCTTTACTTCATGTGCCCACTCTATATGCGATGTAACAACTTTAATTACGTGGGGCTCAACAACTTCACTTGGGTTCTTACCTGCATGCTCTAAGATCAAATTTTTTAGTAGGGGAAGCATCCCATCCATTTATAGGAGGCACATGATCTCTGCCAGCTCCTATACATCAACCTCCTTACTATCTTTCTTTCTACATGAGGTAGTAACCTGTGCTTCTGGATCCTTGGCCAGCTAGAGTTTTCTCTCCAAATTTTGTATCACATTCATGGCTTATGTAGGACATCCTTTTAACATGCTAGGTCAGGGAAGGGCACAAGTTTTGGTCAAGACATACAATGTGCTCAGTACAGCTTGGTTTGTTTTATTCTAGGTGTAGCTCTTATGTTGGTATAGTTGGTGGTTGAGTGGTTGCCTACACCTTAATTGGTTTTGTGTGTGTTGGTTGTACCTTTGGAACCCACTTCATATATTTAGGCTCATTCCTGATCATCCTGGCACCCCTATTGGTGCCCATTTTGCCCTGGGTTAGCTTTTTATATAAGTTGGAGCACTCCTCGACTGCATGCAGTCCTTGATAATACCCACATGTTGGATGCATTAGGAAGTCACACTGATAGTGATTGATTGACCCACACTTGTAGCATGATCATGGTGGGAATCTTCATCTACTGCATCCTCCACCTTGATCTTTGGTGCCTCTTTGGTTCTCATAGCCAACATTTTATTGGCTATAACCCTCATTTCCTTGGTTTGCCTACCCTCTGGCTATTGTAGTTCCTTGTCATGTGCCTCTCTCCATGTTTTGGTGCATTTATCAATCACTTGGTAGTCAGCTATGTTGTGAGTATAGACATCACACAATTTTTAGTAGATGGTTGTGCTAACTTGACTAGTGCATTGTAATAAGGGGAAATTGTGAACATCATGTACCTCATGACAAAATTCACAGTTGAGAAGTAGTGTGTGCACATTCCTCCAAGGTTAGTTATTTATATTATGCCCCTTTATCTCATACTTGGTATACCAAAACCTGCTTTAAGCATCTTATGATGAGTTAGCTATCAACTTTTATAGTTGGGAGGCTATAGACATAATCTATGTCTCCATGAATGGGCTAATCCCTGTATCGGTACTCCCAACTACCTTGACTCTGAACACAACTTCAAGCACTTCTTGAGGGTCTATGAGTGTTTTCATGGATAACACCCTTTTAAAAGGCACTAACAGTCCTCCCATGAACCATTATGCATGTTGGGAGGGGTGAATGTTTTAAGGGGGCTTGGAAAGGATCACATTAAATCTAGCATTATACAAGCACACATTCTCTGATAATCCCTGGTTGATCTCTTTGAGCACGGTAATGCTCTACTACTCAAACTCATGTATATTGAACTCCTTTAGAAATGCTCCCTTCAAGGTGTCATAATCAACCATATCCTAGTTAATATCAAACTTCTTATACCAAGTATGGGCATGATCAAGAAAGGTTATTGTGAACTGAGTTACCTTGTATTTGAATTGAGTTATTCCCTAAGCATGCCATTGTAACTCACACTTGAGCATATACTTTGTGGCACTTTCCACATCTCTACCCTAGTAGGCACAAGGCCATCTTGAAATATATCTAGGGATGGGGAGTAGTTGGTGCTTGAGGTGTTTGTCCTTTTAGTGCTTGTCTTGGCATTGGTCCTCCAAGGCCTCTAGCCACTAGGCTAGGTGTTGGTCTGATGGTTACTATTGGCATCATAGAAGATGATGGTATCATACTACTAACTAGTGGCACAGGGCCACTTCTTATGGGTTATTGCCTAGGCTGCATAGTTGACATTATCTAAACTGGGGTACTTATGCTCAGGTTTTATCTAGTCAAACTAGTGCTTCACGATCTAGAGGTATCTTCACTTACCTATTCATACAGAATGACTTATTTAATCACAAAGTTCTAGTCCAAATTTGTAAAGCAATCAAAGTCTACATCAACAACAAGGTCAATCGTCAATCTTATGTTTTCCTTTGTAGAATCTAGTGCATGAGCACACACTACAAGTTCAAAGGGGGTAGGTGCATCTGGTGTATCTCCAATAGTCAAGTTTTAAAGGAACATTGAGTATTCACTTATCGACTATAGATATTGTTCGAAGACTTTCAGGGCTCCTTCCTTTAGGCACAACCACTATTAAATAGATCCTTCCCCATACCCTTCTTTCTCACTATGAGTCTTCTCAACACTTTTAGGCTCCAAATCTTCTATTAGTCTGTGCCTCCTCTTGTTATAAGCTTGTCTCCTAAGCTCTCTATTGTCAATCTACTTGTCTCCTTCCATTACGCCTCACCTACACATACCCTTAATCCCTATTGTGTTTTTCATACATGAGAAGACTTTAGCCTTCCATCCTCACTATTTTGAAGCCATAATCTACCATGAACTTCTTGAGTTTGGTGCCATGTTCTTTCATAAATGCACCTCTAAGCTGGCATAAAAATTGGTACTCTACTTCTTCAAGGTAGGAGTATGTCAATACTATAAAATCAAGAATGTAGATGTTTAGTTCCCCTTACCACCATTTGTCCATGGCTATAGTCCAAGTGGCATCTAAGTTCTCAAGCCTCTTTAAGTACTTTGTTGTCCACTTGTGGTGTTGTCCATAACTTTGGCTTCCATAAGCTGTATAAGCAGCTAACCAGTGGTACACTTGCTCTAATAATTTGCAAAAGAAAACTTCATACATGGCATCATACAAGTGATTTTAGACCCACTTCCATAGGTTCTACCCTCTATAAGTTAGATACCATGGGACTAGTCATGCACTTACTTAGGTATCCATGTTAGTTTTAGGCTTGTTTTGATGGGGCATAGGCCCTAATTAGTCCTATGGTGCTCAATATTTAGCAACTAGTTTTGTTGACATCAATATACATAAGGTGCAAGCCTTACGTTCTCACTCAAAGCACAATAGAGAAGGGATAAGGGTCTATGTTGGGTTAGTTGTGTTATGGCACAACTCTATTATTTAGGGGATTGGGTTAGTGCAATGATGGTTTTGCATTCATGGGAGTAAGCCTTGGTCTCACAGGTTCAATAGTATTCAGGCATTTAAGGGCCAATTGGGTGTTGGGTTAATGGGCATAGGCATGGTCTTGTGCTTAGGCATGGGTATCATTTGGGGCATAGGGTCTCAACCACACTTAGACATTTCTTATGATGAGTGAAAGATTCATTACTAGTTGCAGGCCCACCATGAATGAGTCAGGTTAGAAACTTGTGATAGCTTAATAAACACACTCTATAGAACAAAACATGCAATCAATTAACATCTTAAAGCTTAACTATTTAACCCATTAACCATTCACCCAAGGCATTATTCATTAAATAAGTTAAATAATAATACAAATGCATCAATAAAACTAAGCATAAGTCTAACTTGAGCTACTGCAAGCCCAGAGGCTCGTAGGTGAGCTTGGGCACTACAAAGGGGAACTTTACAAACATCCCAAACTACTTCTATATTCTAATGTTAACTATCCAATATTAATTTACTAGAGATTCATTACTCTAGTTCACCTCCTCTCTTCAACTAAACTTAGCTTCCTTTTATAGGCTTCAGAGCATCTTAGGTTCATGGCGAATGGAGCACATTGACTATTGATCTAGCATTGGAGGTACATATCCCACCACATCCTCTACACTTTATCTTTAATCTATAGTCGATGTCCCATGTGCCCACTTCCCAATGCTATGTGATTCAAAAAGCATTGCTCATCTTTAATGGTTGGTCATTATCTCATGCACCCACTTCTTGACGTTAATTGGAGTTGTTAGTCACCATCCAGTTGGCATAGCTAGAATATAAAACAACAACCACCCTCCATGATTGCCTCATTCCTAGGTGTTTGTCGAGTTGGCATGGATCCACTACTTAGCACGAAATGGGCCTAACAAGCATACTATAGATCTTAGAGTAAGAACATTATATGACATTTCATTAATGATGAAGTTAGTGGGTTAATGTAAACATTTACTTAAGGGATCAATGGGGAATGAACTAATTTGTATGAAATTGAGGTAAGAAGAATAAGAGTCATTGAGGAGAATGTGATTGGGATATGTATTAGGATGTCCAAAACGAAATTAGTATATTTTAAAAAGTGGATTAGATGTTCTAGTTGACTCCTCAACAAATACCCTCTTTGCACTTTCAAAAATGATTTGCCCCAAATTAAAACTCATATCTCCTGGCTTTCCCTGAGAATATATTATATACCGACTATTAGGACCAGGGTCATATGGAAGTGAGGGAATAGAGTGAAAGGATGAGAGAAGTGGAGTGGTGATTGATGTGCCCCCAAGAGTGGGGACTCATAGACAAAGGTTATTTGGAGCCTTTTAAGTATAAAAACACTTTAGATGCATAATATTCATGGGCTCATCCAAATCATCATGATCTAATGTGGCCAATTTATAGGCACCTGACCCAAATTTTGTAATGATGATATAAGGCCCAAGCCAATTTGCTTCAAATTTGCCTTTCTTTTCTCACTCTACATTGGTGATTTCTTAATTCTCCTTTAGGACTAGGTCACCAATTTATAATTATCTGGACTGGATCTTCTTGTGATATTGGCCCTTGAACTTATTCTAATATACTTGAAGATGATCCAAGGCATTATGACATTTTTCATCTAATAGCTCAAGCTCTTGTAAACATTCTTGTATGCAATTATGATAAGTAATTATGCCCTAAAAAGAGATTCATAAGGAGGGGATCTCAACTTCAACAGGCAAGATTACTTCTATGTCATAGACTAGAGAATATAGAGTGGCCCTAGTAGGGGTTCTCACATTAGTTATTTAAGGCCAAAAAGCTAGATACAGTTGTAAATGTTAATTTCTACTAGCATCATTGATAATTTTCTTGAGAATTTTGAGAAGTGTTTTATTAATTGCTTTTGTTTGACCATTACCTTGGAGATACTAGGGTGTAGAGAAATGATGCTCAATGTGATAATGATTACATAAGTCTTAACTTCTTAATTTTTGAAAGATTTATCATTGTCTGATATGCTTTTAGCTGGGATTCTAAAGCAATAAATAATTTGATTTAGAATAAATTTTGATATTTAGAGACATGTGGTGTATATTAACATCATTGCTTCAACCCATTTGGTAAAGTACTACATAGTTGTAATTTTAAACTTATGTTCATCAAAGAATATAGGATTGATCTTGCCAATTAAGTCTAGTCACCATATGGAAAATGGCCACGGACTTATTGTAGGCTATAATTCTTATGTGGGGGTATGAATGAGATTACCATGCTTTTGACAGGTAACCTATTTACACACATACAGGCATGGATCATGATCCATTGTGGGTTAATAGTATCCAATCCAGAGTAACTTTTTGGTTAGGGCCATCCCACTAACATAACCATCATAGATACCATCATGGACCTCCTTGATTACAAAAGTATTCTCCTTTGATGTAAGGCATCTCAATAGGGTCCCATCATAGCCTCATTGTTAGAGCGTACTACCAAGATAGTATAATGGGATGTGTGATGAATGAAGGCTTTAAGTTGGTGGTGATTGAGGTCTGGTGGTAGAATGTTGTCATGTAGGTAAGTGTAAATGTCATAGTATAAGGGTAGACTAGGATTAGGTATAACACAAATTGGATAATGAGTTATTTATTGATGAGATGATAATAATAGTTATTTAATTAAAAAGTTTCCTTCAAGGACATCTTCTAGAAGATATGTCAAATAACCAATAGTGGCCATTGAATCAACAACTTTATTAATTCCTCTAGGAACTTGCTCAAAAGTTACTGATTAGAAATTTTGTTTCAACTGATCCACTAGTTGCTTATAAGGAAGTAATTTCTCATCTTTAAACTCTTTGTTCACCTACTTGATAATCAAATGAGAGTCACCAAAGACTTGAAGATGTTGGATATTCCATTGGATGATGAGTTGTAGCCTAATAACTAGTGCTTCATATTTAGTAATATTATTGGTGCATGGGAAAACAATTCAGAAGGATTTTGGGATTAGGTAACCTTATGGGGTTACCAAAAAGATTCTCACTCCTAACCCATGTGTGGTGAAAGAGCCAACAAAATATAACTTGTAGTTATTTGATTCTTCAGTGGCAAGTGTGGACTCATCTAAGAGGTTGTGATTAGAGGCTTGGCGTTTGTAATAGGTGTTGTTACAAGTTGATCTGCAATGACTTGTCCTTTAATGGCCTTTTGATTTACATATTCTATATATCAAATTTAGTTAATAACATAATACATTTGGCCATTCTACTAGTTAGAGTAGATTTAGATATCATGTACTTGAGAGGATCAACCTTTATTGTGATCTTGACTTGGTTGTTCAACATATAATGCTTGAGTTTATGGGAGGCAAAGGCTACAACCAAACAAGCCTTTTTAATAGGGTGTAATTAAACTCATATGAGACTATGGTCCTACTTAAATAATCAATTATTCTTTTTTTACCTTCATCATTATGTTAAATTAGTAAGGCCCCTATAGCACAAGGTGTTATAGAGATATATAAGAGTAATGGCCTTCTTGAGATGGGTGGTGATAAAATTGGAGGCTTAACTAGGTATTGCTTTAGATTATCGAAATTCTATTGACATCCTGAGTTCTAATTGAAATAAATTCCCTTCTTTAAGAGATAAGTGAAAGGATGACACTTGTCTACCAATTTTGATATAAATTGATGAATAGCCTGTAACTTCCCTTTAAGGCTTCTTAACTGCTTCAAATTTTTAGGAGGAGGCATTTCAACAATACCTTTAACTTTGGTAGGATCTACTTCAATGCCTCTTCTAGAGACTATGAACCCAAGGTAACTCCAAACATGAGGTAACGCTAAACACATAATTTTTAGGGTTCAATTTAACTTTGGATTCCCTAAGCCTCTCAAATATTTTCCTTGAGACCGTAGGATGCTTTGATTAGAGTTTAGAATTTCCTAGTATAGCATCCACATAATCTTCTATAGTGGCATGCATCATGTCATGGAATATTACTGTCATAACCCTTTGGTAAGTATTTACCACATTCTTAAGACCAAAAGGTATTACTTGATAACAAAAAGTCTCCCACGGGGTAATAACTATCATTTTGTGTTGATCTTTGGGAGAAATTTTAATTTGATTGTATTTAGAGAGATAGTCCATGAGGGATAGCATTTCAGAGCCTGCAATAGAGTCCACAATCATGCTTATATTAGGTAAGGGAAAGTCATCTTTTGGGCATGATTTATTTATTTCCCATAAGTTAGTACAAATTCAAATCCCCCCTGTGGTTTGGCCATGGGGACAATATTAGATATCCACTCAAAATAGTCAATTAGATGGATAATCCCAGCTTCCAAGAATTTTTGCAACTCCTATTTAACCAAGAGGGCCACCTTGGAGTGCATTTTACAAAGTTTCTATTTAACTAGTTTTGAATTTGGATGAACCACTAAATGATGCACTACTAAGGTGGAATCTAGCCCTGACATGTCAGAATAAATCCATGTGAACACATCTATATATTCTTTGAGAAGCTCAATGAGGACTTGTCATTCTTGTAATGTAACAATTTCCCCTAATTTGACAATTTCAGGACATTCATCTGTTCTAATAGTTACCTCTATAACCTCCTTAATGAGGGAAGGTGATTGGTCTTATAGATAAGTTGGGGGTGATGGTAATTCTTCTTCTGAAGTAAATTCTCATGTGAGTTATGTATCCAGTTCTAGATAAGATTCTAGCTCATCAAAAGTGGGTTGAATGTCTTCTAGATTTGGAAAAGGATCTTCATCTGCATATTCCTATTCTTCAATTTGATTTAGATACATTTGTTGCTCTCCAAAATATGTAGACTCATTTAGCCTGATAGAAAACCCTTTTTTATGATCTCCCAATGGCATAAATTTTTTTGTTCCCAGATATTCAATAATGACTTCATCATTTTGAAATATATCAAAGGAGGACTCATTCTTCTAATCCCAATCTATGAGTGTGAGATAATGGAGGGATATGTTGATAATAGAGATGGTGCTATCAGGGAAGAGATTGGTGGCAGCTAGGTCCTCGTAAATACTATTGATATAACTTGTTTTTATTTCTTCATCAGAGGTAGACTCCTTAAGAACTGAAGAAGTGTCTAAGATGGTAGTTTTTAGGTCAATGCCCAAAGGTTTGTACACTAAGCCAATATTTTTTAGATTTTATTGAACCCCTTTAGGTTCAAGCCTACCTTATTCGTCTCCTCCTAGTCCTTTCCCCTTATACTTCATCTTTTAAAGTTTGGGGTTGTTTCATTTATGAAACTTTAAGGCCTCATCATAAGGAATAAGCCATGAGTCATCTGGTTCATCAAAGTATTCTTCTAATATCATGCCTACACTAATAAAGGGGTAGATTCAAACTAATAAATAATGGGTTTATCTTTCCTCATGATCAGAGACCCGTAGTTGCATGGTGAGAGTCGTAGGTCTCCAACATAAAAGGTTTTGTATTCATACTCTTCGTAACCCTTGGAAGTGAGCTTAAGACAAGTCATGTTTGGGGATTCATTTAAAGTGGCATTAGATCATCAGGGTGGATATACCTTGTAGCTTTTGGATTATGAGTGGAATTATAAGTGCTAGGGCAATAACAAGATGATGAGATTGGTCCATTTGACACTACAAAAGTGTTATATCTCACCTAGGATGATAACCTCCATTCCTGAATGAGGGTATTTTAAACATTGATGGAGGGTGGAAGGACCTTCTCTCATCTCATGAATCTATGCGCATCCCAGAAGTAAATTATACGAGAGATCAACATCCACTACATGAATTAAATTTTGGTGGACTACGGGTCCCATGGCTATAGGCAGATAAATAGTGCCTATAAATAACCTTTCATTATCATCGTATGTTTTAATCATTATTTAAGTAGGCCCTAATGAATACTCATAGTACCTCAACTTTTTGAGAAAATCAAGATTACACAAATTCAAGGTTGACTCTCCATCTATGAGTACCCATGGTATTTTATGATTGGCAATGGAAATTTTAATGAATAATGGATAATTATGATGGGGGCCTATAGGTGGCATACCCTGTGCACTGAAAGTGCTATGTTGGGAAGGAGATAAATGACCCACCAATGCCTAAAATTGGTTTGTGTTAATATCCTTAGGAATTTTGAGTTCATTTAGGACTCGATTGAGAATTTCTTGATGTACTGATGATGTCTTAAGAAGATCCATAAGAGAGATTTAAATAAGAGTCTTCTCTTGTTGTTGGATGATGTCATATGATTTGTCAGAAGAGCTTGAGACTTTTTTATAAATATTGACTTTTTGAGATGTGGAGGTGGATGGGTCTTTTTGTGGTGCTCCAAGATTTGTAATCTTTCCATATCATGTAGTAACTACACAGTCAATTGTTGCCCTATTAATTTTAAGGATGGTGGATGGTAGATGTATGGGCTCTTGTGGGCTACATATTTTAATGGTATTAATATAATGGTATCAAATGGAATGATATTTGGTTCTATTAGAACTCGAGGTGTGACCCTAATCCTTAAGTGGTTTATTTTACCTCTAATCATGCTTAGGTAAGGTGTCCCGATATATTCCTAGCTATTGATTCTTGGATTGACTAGTTGGACTCTCCCCTTCTACTTTTATATCTCCTTTCTCAATTAGGTTTTGAATGTAGTGCCTTAATTACATGCATTTCTCAGCATCATGTCCCTTGACTCTGTGATATTGGTGAAATTCATCTTCACGATACCAATATGGTCGTGGCTTACTATCATCCAATGGTCAAATTTTAGGGAGAGTAGTCATATTAACAATGCTTAATTATTATAGGACTATTTTTTTAGGCACACCAACACTATTTATATCCCTCTTTCCCATTTTGGGTTTTGGTTTTCCCCACGATACCCTTATAGTGGATACATCTTGTTGTTTGTTAATAAGGGAAGATTTTTGCAATGTTTGTACATGTTTAGAATCTTTTACACCATCCCCTATGACATTTTTGTTTTTGTTGAAGATCCCAGGCCTACTCAAAAAGTATTATCTTGATTCTAATTATGTTCTTTTTGGGTATATAGTTTAATTATCCCCTTCTCAATGAGGGCCTTTTCAATTTGAATACCCTTTTCTATGATTTTATTAAAAGATTTGGCACATTGTAGCTTTAGTTGATATTTCAATTTAGCATTGAGATTGTTAATGAACATTTTGGCTAATTTCCTCTCAAGGACCATGTAATGGAATCGACCAGCAAGGCTTCTCCAATTGTCTAAGAATTAGGCTAAGCTTTTCCCATTTCTTTGCTTAGTATTATAAATATTTGTGATAGAGACGTCATGTTTAATGTTAAAGGAGAAGTGATCTAAAACTCAGAGGTTTTGGTTGAAAGATAATTCAAGAACACAAAATAACACAATCATATAATGTTATCTCTAGGAAGAGATGTTTTATTGCTCACAAAATTGCAGAAAACATATGCTTATCTCTAGGAAGAGATGTTTGATCCCCTTCTTAGGCTACATCTATTTTTATACATACTTTGAATGTAGGATGAGGATGTGTAAGGTCACCAATATTGAGGGAGATGAAGTGGTTTGACTTCCATGATTTGCAACAACACAAAATTTGAGAAATTACTATTGTTAGAAACTTTCTATTTTTAGATAGCACTATTAAAATTGAAATTATGGGCACTTCCATTGGGTTTTTGAGGGTCAAAACCCATTGATCAAATCTCTATGCCATCTCATCACATTTTATTCATTCTTAGATTTATAATGGTTTGAACGGGAAGTCAAACAAAGCTATGGTTCAAAAGTAATGGCACCCAGAAGTTCTGCCATCAATTGGGGTAGAACCGTCACCCGAATTATCACCTAAAGTGTCGCTCAAATTATTGCCTGAAGTGTTTCCCAGATCATTCCTTCCTTCTTGAGAAGAAATGGTCACCATTGTATCAATATTCATCATCAAGTGTGGTAGTTGTGTATTGATTCGATTCTTTGTGAGCCACTCACTTTGGTGGTTAAGCTTACCCCTTTTGACGACTCGATAAAGTAGAATAGAGCACCCTCTTGTTTTCTTCATCTAGGTGTCCACAATCTGATCTTCCTCTACTAGAGAAAATTTTTGTGGATCAAGCTCATCAGTTTCCAATTGTTTTACTACAATTGAAGTGTCCAACAGAGGTGGATGATATGGTTTGAGGAGTTCCACATTGAATATTGGATGTAGACTAAGGTAGGCTGGTAGGTTCAACTCTAAAAGCATTTTATCCAACTTGTCTGATGATGGTGTACGAACCATATCATAAAGGCCAATTTTTTTTGTGTGGGCCTGTGAGTCCTTCCTTTTGAATCCACAACTAAACCTTGTCACCTACAAAAAAATGTTGTGCAACCCTATGTTTGTCATGGTGTTGCTTATACTTCTAATTCATCTTTTCCAAGATGTCATGAACCTGCTACTGGATGTGTTGGATTTGTTCAATGAAATTTGTTACTTGTGCTACCTCAAATCTCCCATGAGGTGTGTATTCTATGGGGGAGAATGGAATGGCTACATCAATTGGTGCTATGAGTTGAAACCTGAAGCATACTTGGAATGGACTATGCTTGGTGGAGTTGTGGAGGGCCCAATTGTATACATGTCATATGAAAAGAAGCCCCTCATCCCATGTGCATGGATGTTTGGAGTGATACATCTAAAGCATATGGACAATCAGGTGGTTCACCACTTCTATTTGACCATCATTCTATGGATGGAAGGTCATGGACTTCATCAGCTTGGTATCCATCATTTTCCACATAATAGAGCATAAGATACTTATGAACCTGCTATCTCTGTTTGAAATAATGGACTTGGGGAGACCAAAATGGAGCCATACATGACTAAAATATAGTTGATCAGTTTCTTCAGTAGACATAGTTTTCTTACAAGCAATCATGATAGCCATTTTTGAAAAATGATCAACTACAATAAGAATATAGTCCTTGCCATGTTTTGAAGTGGGAAAACATGAGAGAAAATCCATTGAGATAGATTCCCAAGGCTTGGTTGATTTTTCCAATGGTGTGTACAATCCTTGCATCTTATTTGTTAGCTTGGTTATCACATATGGGGTGCAAGATTTGAGGTACCTTTCCACATCCTTCCGCATATGGGGATAGTATAAGTTATTTTGAAGAATCGTCAATGTCTTCTATATACCAAAGTACCCAGCTATACTATTGAAATGTGCTTCCCATATCATATTTTATTGATTTGTAGCTGAAACACATACATGTCCCATGTGACAGAGGACATTATCTACAAATATAAATTAGAGACATGTTTACCTTCTCAAAGCACCTGATATGTATTAGCAAAGGCAAGATCTGCTTCATACAAAGCACCCTGAGTGGCAGTCTTATGTTTGCATAGATCAAGAATTATTATGAGTACAACAATTGGTGGATGGCTCAGAAAATCTATGGTAGTATTTGAGCTCCCCTTTTTATGTTTGATTATTAGATGGAATTGTTGTAGACATGTGGTCCACTTCTGGTGCCTCTCATTTTGTAATTTGCTCTACGTCTGGATGAATTTCAATGGTTTGTGGTTGGTGTGGATGACCATTTCTTTCCCCAAGATATAGTGTTTCTATTGTTTGCAAGCTTACACAATGGCATAGAGTTCCTTATCATATGTCAGGTATTTCTTGGCTATATCATTGAAAGTTTCACTATGATATGCAACAGGATGGTCATGTTGCATGATGACAACTCCCATGGCATATTTAGATGCATCTATCATTAACTTGAAAGGTTGATACAAGTCTGACAAGGCAAAAATAGGAGTTGAACAGAGTCTATTTTTCAAATTCTCAAATTCTCTTTATTTTATTTCACCCCACTAAAATATAGATTTAGCTCCTCCTTTAGTCACTTGGTTTAGTGGCCAAGCAACATGTGAGAATCCAAGAACAAACCTATGATAAAAATTTGTAAGACCCAAGAAACTGCAAAGTTCTATGAGGGTCCTTGGTGTAGGCCATTCTTGAATAACTTAAATCTTCTCTGGGTTGACATGGACCCCTTCCTCATCTACAATGTACCCCAAGAACTGAATTGTTTTCATCCTGAATGTGTACTTGTCAAGATTTGCATACAACTCATGATTTTAAAGAGTTTGAAGCACCTTACAGACATATTGTAAATTCTCCTCCCATGTTCTACTGTAGATGATTATGTCATCCAGGTAGACAACCATGAATGAGTTGGTGAAGGGTCGTAGGATGTCATCCATCATCCTCATGAAGGTTGTAGGTGTGTTAGTCAAGCTGAAGGACATAACCAACCATTCGAATAGCCCCTCCTTGGATTTGAATACAATCTTCTAGATATTGGTGGGATCAATAGGAATTTGGTGATAGCTAGATTTGAGATCAATTTTGGTGAAAAACTTTGCATCACGGAGTTGGTCTAGCAGGTCATCAATCCTAGGGAGGGGGTAGTGATTCTTCATAGTGATTTTGTTTAGGGCTCGATAGTCAATGCGAAGCCTCCATGTTCCATCCTTCTTTGGTGTTAGGATGATTAGGCTTCCACAAGGTGAAGATCTTGGCCTGATGTGACCCTTTTGGATTAATTCTTGAATCTACTTTTTTATCTCATCATTCACCATAACTAATTTATGATACATAGGGCTGTTAGGAAAAGGTGATCCTGGGACCAAATTGATAGAATGTTTTACCTGATAGTGAAGTGGATATCTTGTGGGTGACTTGAATAAGTCATCATATTCTCTTATGATTTGACCCATCTACTTTTGTTGTTGTGTTGATTATGTAGTTAGGGATGCAACATCGACCTTCTTGGATCTCTATGGCTTGATTACCATGAGAATGAATTGCTTTGTCTTCTCCACCAATCTCTTACATTTCTTGGCACTAATCAAGGAGACAGATGTGGGAGGTGGTACCTTTGGTACCCTGTAGTGCTATGTTCCAAAAGTGAGGGTGATCCTTTAGGTTCTTGATTCATAGATGCCATGTTGATCATACATGAATGGCTAACCAAGGAGTACATTGAAAACATCTAGATTGATCACATCACACAAGACCTCATTTTAGAAAGGTTTTATTGCATATGAACAAAGACACTAGTGGGTGACACAGAGGTCTCTCCCTAGGCTCAACCATTTTATAATGTATGGCTTTGGGTGAGGCTTCATGGACAGATTTAGAGTTTTCACAATATTAGCAGAGATGAAATTTTTTTGACTTCCATTATCAAGATTAAAATGTAGAGGCTGACCTTTCACCCAAAACTTAGAGTGAAACAACCTTTCCTTGTCAACTGGCCTTTCCTCATGGGTCTGTGATGAAGCATGATGGTATCAGGCTCAACATCTATAATCTCTTCTTCATCCTCTTTGATTGTAGGGTGTGTATGAGGTAGAGCAGTAGATGTCAAGGATTGTGACTCAAAAAGTAGGGACTTGATGGCTCAACATTCTTCTTTGGAGTGAGTTCCAGTTTTGTGGTAATCACATAATTTCCCAGTCTTCTCCTTCTGGGTTTCTTATCTTGGAACTCATTTTATTTCCAATTTTGGCCTCATGTTTGACCTTCTTTGTCATTTTTCCATTTTTAAGGCTAACTTTTCATATTATTTCTTCCAAGCTTATGCTCAATCTTCACCACAAACTTGTATGCCTCATCGAGGGTTTCAAAATTGAAGAGTTCCATTTCCCCCCATATATACCATTGTAGTCCACCATGATATTTGAGTCTTGTGTTTCTCACTTTCCTGGATGCCCAATCTCATAAATAGAGAATGAAAAATGTCAATGTAATCTTGAACAGATTACTCCTTACCTTAACAAAGTTATTGCCACTATATGTATAGATCATCATATTCTCTAATGGGGTAGTATTCTTCCTTTATGGCTTCCATGAAATCATCTTAGGTAGGTTATACCTTAAGGTCAATGTCATCTGTACTGAACCTCTTCTTGTACACTTCCCATCAATTTTTGATGGGCAATGATGCTTTCAAAAGAGCAAAAGTGATCTTCTCTCCATCGATGAATTTATTTACAAAAATTAGGAAGACAATTGATCCAACCAATTTTCTACTACATTAGCATTGATTTTGCCTTCAAATGTGGGGATATTAAAATTCACCTAAACCTTAAAGGGTGTTAGGGCACTAAAAGGATGTTTTATGGATGAGGAGCTAGGGAGTGCAGATGAGGAGCTAGAATTTTGCATTAGGATTTGTTGGAGAATTTGGGTGAAATATTGTAGAATCTACGCTTACTACTACTTAAGGGCTTCATTCACCATTTCCTTGAAGGGATCGGATGTCTCGATGTTGTCTACCATTTAAAGTCATTTGAAGCGAATAGGTGGATAGTCTAGAAGCTCTATTATTTTCCACCCAGGCTTCTTGTACTCTAACCTCATCCTCAAGATCATACACTCTCAAGACAAACTGCTCTGATACCACTAATCTAAAAATTAGAGGTTTTGGTTGAAAGACAATTCAAGAACACAAAATAACACAATCATATAATGCTATCTCTAAGAAGAGATGTTTTATTGCTCACAAAATTGTATAAAATATATGCTTATCTCTGGAAAGAGATGTTTGATCCCCTTCTCAGGTTACATCTATTTTCATACATACTTTTAAGGTAGGAGACGGATGTGGAAGGTCACTGATCTTGAGGTAGATGAATTGGTTTGACTTCCATGATTTATAACAACACAAAATTTGAGAAATTACTATTTTTAGATAACATTATTAAAATTAAAATTTTGGGCACTTTCATTGAGTTTTTGAGGGTAAAAACCCACTAATCATATCTTTATGCCATCTCATCACATTCTCCTCATTATTAGATTTCCAATGGTTTGAATGGGAAGTCAAATGGAGCTATAGTTCAAAAGTTATGGCTCCCAAAAGTTCTGCCACCAATTGGGATAGAACTGTCACCTGAATTGTCGCCTAAAGTGTCACCCAGCTTGTCACCTGAAGTGTTTCCCAGATCAATAAGTGTCACACAAAGTTTTTTGTTAACTCCCCAAAGATATATATGGACCCTTAGGTAAATGCATGAACCATTCTAGTGCTGGACTTGTGAGAGTTTTGGGGAAGAGTCTGAGAAGGTAAGAATCATCATAGGCAACCTCATGACATGCTACATAGAATTCTTGCACATGGTCTTATGGATCTTGTTTCCCATTACATTTGTCAAATTTTGGACTCTCTAAGTGTGCTAAAAAAGGTACTTACAAGATACTTATATCCAAAGGGGATGTACAGAAGTTTTTGTATTTATATCTCATTACTTGGGTGTGAGGTCAATCTGTTGAAGTGTCTCTTTCATCATCCTCCACTCTTCGGTGAATGAGGGATCCATTAGAGGATTGGAGGCTTGTGATTGGCTTGTTCTAGGTCTTAAATGATTGGGATGGGTATTTCTAACATGTTGTATTGGTGAAATGGGACTTTGATTTTGAGCATAAAATTGCAAGGCAAGGGAATTAATTTGCTGAGGCAATTGGTCTAATCGATTCTCCAAGGTGGATCTCCTTATGTTAGCCTCCACATAATTATTTTTTGTGGGTTCTTATTATTTTTCCAACTCTTGTTCATGATCCACAATATTATATTCTTCTTGTTCTTGGTTGACATTATTTTGATGGGGTGGAGTGGTAGGTCTAGTGTGTGGATGGATGAGATGTTGTCAGAGGCTTAGATCAAAGGTAGAGGGTAGTGTGCCTCCCATTCTAATGACTTGGGCAATAATTTGATCATAGTTCTCATAAATGTATTGGTCAAGCTGAGCTCTAAATTCATCACTATTGAATAATTCATTTGTAAACCGGTATTCCTCTCCAAGGGTGTGCATATCACTATGTGTTTCTTCATTATCCCAATTTCATTCACATAGATTCCCAAGGATGTCATTTTCTTGATTGGATCCTTCTCCCGTTCTTAAGATCTAGGTAGAGGTTCTAAGAGGCATGGTGGACGGTGAAGGTGATGTGAGATTAGTCATTAAGTGTGGTTTTGATATAGGGTGACAAAAAAGAAGATGACTTTGGATACTAATCTTGTCCCAAGACTAAAAGTGGTAGAGGGAGGTGTTTAGATGTGACTTAGATTATAATCTTAGGATGTAAAGACTAGAGTGGTTAAATACTACCAAAATAACAAACCTATAAGGGTTCAATCTAGCAAAGAGGATGAGATGACTAAATGCCATTCACACTAGCAAGACGATGATTTAGATGGGTATTATATATGAATAGGCAAGATGGTAAGATGATGAGTGATAGACAAAACCTAAGAATGTTGTAAACTTTGAAATTTTTTGATAGAGAATGATGAGTGACCACTAAAGTTTTGGTTTCACGACAAAGTTTAATACCCAAAAGGTATGGTTGGTGATATGGAAATGAAATAGTTTGGTTTGGTCTTAAGAAGGGGTATGTCTTAAATTTTCACTAGGTGGTTTTTGTTAATAAAAGGGGTAGGCTGACTCGGTTCACAAAAAGTATGAGCTTTAACACAACATGCACACAAGCACGCCCAAATCATAATCCCTATGATTAATCAACCAAAAGGGTGTGTAACCTGATGCCTACACCATCTAATGACTTCATAGCCGAGGTTGTAGGCTAGTTACCTATTACATAATCTACCAAAGCCTCTTGACCTTGTCTACACTTGACAGTCACTTGGGAGCTGCTACTAACTCTAGCAGCAGAATGCCTATTATGTTTCAAGGTCTTATTTTAGGTTTTATATATTTTTACTAGGGGAGTCCCCAATATATGCTAGGTATACTGAGGCCCAGATCCATTTAGGATGTTGTCTAATCAATTTACATATTGGAGCCAAAATACCCCTCTCCATAGAAACCTTTATGGGCAGTTTTGCTTTAGTGCCTAATGACAGTTGTCCTAATATTTATACTCTACCAAAACACAAAGTGTGGTCTAATGTGTGGTGATGAAATCTATGTCACCAACCCCTAGGGACTAATGTCAAGCATGTGGATGTCATTTCCATGATCACATTGCACCCTATAAATAAAAATGAGGTCACAAGGATGCAAGGAGGAGAGTATACACCACTGTAGCCCTCGAGTGACACCCAGGCAAGCAAAAAAGGATTTATTAACTAATTAATTTATGTATGCTTGTTATTATAATCTAATCAAGAACCAAACAAGCAATAAAAAACAATGTTTTAGCCAATTTCTCGACTAGTCAACCTACAAAATAAAAGATTAGTAGTTTTAAGATAAGCGATCTTTGATTGTTCGTCCTACCAACATATGGTTTAGTAGTTTTTAAATCAACAAAATTGATAATCAACCATACACAAACGTCGTTAGCAATTTTAAATGTTTTGTCTTGGACCTATGAGACATGTGGTCAAATGTCAATTTAGTGCATAAGCAAAATCAGACAAATGATTAAAAATAATGTTTTATTCGATTTCAAGACTGATCAACCTATAAAACAAATGATTAGTGGTTTGATCAATTTTACCTTTGACAAGTTAGTAGTTTTGGTAACTTATTAGTAGTTTGGATAAGTTTGATTATTTTTACGTTTGTGAACACCTATAATTGAAAGTTCATCTCTTTTTTGTATATAATTATTATTTTGATTTTACAAGATAACTAAAAAATATATTATTTAATATGACTAAATCCTCAAATTATGAACAACAATAAAGGGACTAGTCACTACACCACTTTCTAAAATAAATGATTGAATTGTAAACCATAATATCCAATTAAATATGTGAAATTGGTGTTATAACAACTTAATGGTTATTTGATGACACTCTAAATAAAACTTTTAACCATATATCTAAAAACACAAAGAAAGCTTTACATGATCATTTTGCCAACCAATCAAATCAAAATTAAAATATATATATACAAAATATAGTCAAAATGGGCAAATGAAATGAGTGGGTGAAATATTTCAAAAGGTGTTATGATTATTATTGATGTTGACATGTCTTAAAACATATTTTGACAAAGGGAATTCTTCTCTAAACTGTGTGATAGCTAGTGTTTAACCCAGTGATTGGTCAAAACACCTAATAGAGGGTGATATTAACATTGTCTCCTGGAATCGATGGGTGGCAGAGCATAGGCCAATGTCTTATCAATAAATTTTAATTTTTATCTTTGTACAAATATAAAACCCTAACCCTATTTTTATAGAGGTGAAATCCTTCCTTTTGGCATAACACAATTGACAAATGGTTTGTTTTAAATACTGTAGAATTTTAAGCTAATAGTACAAGTTTAGGAGGTGGGCTTGCCAAGGTGTAGATCAGTATTTGAAGCAAAAATTACAACACATAAATTTATCCTACTTGAAGGATAGTTGACTAAGGTGATCCATAGGGAACTAGAAAATAGAATGCTCAAGGAAAATGTTTTTTCATACCTATACTTGAAGAAGGTGTTTACTAGGAAGTATGTGGAGATGCACTAATAGGTGCAAAAGTGCAATTGAAAATGTGTGTTCTTTTTTGTGTTACGCCCACATCCCATACAAAATGATGGAGGATAGATCAAGCACATATAGTTGGATATGATTTGAGCTTTGGGTATATTACAAATATCAATAGATTCAGTATTAATGTAACACTCTATGCCAAAATTGATCAATAATAACAAGATCAATATTCAAAACCCTTCCCAAAGGAAAATATGATGTTGTATAAGGATTATGATGGATTCAAAAGATCAAATACTACTAAGAGCAGGGGATGTTTCTACCATAATTTAGGAGTTCAATCTAAGATGATGGATTGAGGTGCAACTAAGGGGTTACACTGAGCTGAGTTGGAGATCAGCGAGGAAGCACCAAAGAGACCCATCTTTTATGCAAGCCAAGTAGGTGTAAAATGTATAGCTTGAGTCAAAAATTATTATAATAGCCCCTGGATACCATGAGACATGAGCCAAGTAGGTCTAAGGTGCTCTCCATATTATTCAACTCACCATATAGTGGAAGGTCGAGCTCAGGAGTGCCAAGGATTAGGTACCAAATGAAAAAAAAAATCAAAACCTAAAACCACAAATGTAAATCCTTTAAGCTCTTTTACAATAGGGTTGTGCCCAGGTAGAGCTTATGATTGCATCCCTAGTATTTGGTTTTTTTTTTGGTTTTATGGACTATTTGACAAAGTGCCTTAGAGAAGAGTTGTCTTATGGGCTATGATGGTTGTAAGATATGCCCAAGATGGACTTGTTGGTAGAGTGATTATTAGAACTTATGTTGGCTACATGTGGAAGCTTTAATGGTAAAAAACATAGAGGTGAAATGGTAAACATACCTATGCAAAGTAGAGAACAAGCTTTCACAAATTTACAATGTTGATATAAAGGCAAAACTAATAAATGGTGGGTAGTGACAGTGAATCCACAAATGGTGCTCAATGAGTGGATGGATATTCATAGTTAAAAGCATGGATTGAGCTATGAATATAAGTAATTAAGAAAAACATATATTTATACTTTAACATTTTTGAAAAATTACAAATATTTGAAATGTTACAAAGCATACCTAATTTTATTGATTTGCCCTACTATTATTATAAGAATTTAAAAGATAATACTAAAAACAAATGCAACCATACATAACATAAATAATGGGGACATAGAATATGAAATTCAAATCCACTAAATTCTTTTTCAACCTGACCTATAAATCTCAAGCAATCACACTTAAGGTAGAAGATGTCAATTCAAGAGGAGGCATCCCACCATGGTCACCAAAATGAATCTTAGTAAAATTTGAGCAATCGATCTAAATATGCAAAACAATACTAAATCTAACTCAAAGTTTACAAAGAACATTAATATGAGAGAATGTAAGGAGCAATCACAATTATTAACAGATTCTTACCACCACCATGCTCCTTTTTGGCTTCCCTCCAAGATTTTCTAACTTATTATCCAATGTTACTTGGCAGATATGGATTGATTGATAATGGATTCAAGGTGGACATCTTAATGGATTCTTTGGATGCTTGGAGCTATAATGGATGCAAGAGGGTGTGAAAGCTGGTATATAAATATAAGGATGGCTAACAAGGCTTTTTTTGATTCTATATCAATGAAGGAGAGTGATGAAGGCAACACAAACTTGGAATCATTCCTTGTGTTGTCCCAATTCTTGAGGATGTCCCTTCCATTTAAAGAGGTTTTCTGAAGGAATTGGAGGGGATATTTCCATCTCAAAGTTCAAATTTGAGAAGGGAGAAAGTTCTAGAGAATGGAAACCTCTAGACTTTCTTTTGCGGGGAACATGTGATTATAAAGTGGGTGAATAAATAGTTAGAATATTAGGAATTATGTGGAAAGTGGGGTAAAATAGGAATTAAAATATTAGGAAAATATTAATATGTGGAGAGTAGGGTATTTCATGTAGTTAAGATTAATTAATTAATTGATTTAAGGGAACAAAGAGGTGATGTTAATAAGTGTCAATATTAGAAGAAATTAGGCATAATTTAACGAGTTAATCTGATAAAAGGAATTAGATGCATGCATAGAGAAATTAGTGGCCATGTATCCATTCAAATATTTGGACCAATCTTGGCTAAGTAACATTTCATATGCTTCAAGGATGTCTACAACTTAGATATCTATGAATTGTTGCATCTTATACTCTGATTCTAATTACATGCATACATTGAGTAACTCACCCACTACTTTAACCTCAAAATTGTCTAGTTGGACTATGACTTGTCTAACTTAATGAGGATGAAACCTAGTTTCTCACAAATGCCTATAGGAATTACATTTGTAGAAGCTCTTATATCTACTAAGTAATTGTGGAGTTTCTTCCTAAATACCTTGACAATTAGGAGAAAGGGAGGGACTTTAGTCTTGTTATTATGTATCAACACATTGGTGTGAGTTTTTTTTTGCTTAAGTTGGACTTTTTCTTTACTGAATGATTTCAGTAGAAGATCACATTGATCAGTGATTTGAGAAAACTCATAAAGAGTGATATTTGCTTTAATTTTCTTCATGTATTCTACTGTATTATATCTATTTTTATTTTGAGATTGTTAAGTTTTTGTTTGGGTTGTGAATTGACTAGGCCCTGGTGGTGGAGGATCATTCATAACCTTAGGGTCAAGAGTAGTTGGACCATTGTTTGGGGGGGTTGAGGTAGTAAGGGGCTACCATTGCTATTAGTTCCTAAGGGTGTAGTTGCTTCTTTAAAATTATTGTAAAGCGTGCACCTCACTAGTGCTCTCCTTGAGCTCATTTTCTTCCTGGATAAGAAACTCCATGGTTTCTAATACCATAACTATGCTTGGGGTCTTACCATCATTGGATGATCAAGTTGGTTAGGGACCACTTCATATTCCCCCATCTCTCTTTGAGATATGTCAAAGGTGTTGCAGAATTCAATACAATCTAGTTCACCATGCATGGTTGTGTTGTGTACATGATACCAATTAGGAAGGGCTATCTTAAAAATATTAACTTCAGGTAGCTTATTGGGAGAAGGCTTTGATTAATTGTGGGGCTGGTTGCAATTCCTATTTTACCTCTAGTAAGTGAAGATCCTATTTGAACTCTCAACACCAAAGGTGACCATTTGCCTTTGTAGACTAAGGAAGTCATTCCTTAGGCTTTGTTCCATTCGTTGGATGGCATCCAACTCATTTTTAATGGATTTTTGTGGTATAATATGGGTATTGTTAGTTTTTGTTAATCATATCTATCTTTGCAAATGGGAAACTACCTCATTGTTCATCGAGATAAGAAAACTAAAGTGTTGATCTGGAGCAGCATGCCTCAAAGGGAGTTGATTAGTTATTGACAATGGTTGAGACAAAGACAAGTTTTGATTTGCATTTGGAAGAAGGCTTACTGTCGATGTTAGGTGATGCATTAGGGATGGGAGGTATCATTTAGCCTTATGGATTAAGTTGTTTATCAACCTTGATAACCTCAGGATATGCTAGATATAAAGTTATTATTGTAGGGTCTCATCTCAAGAACATGGCAGTCCATGGGTCCAAAGCATTTTTATACATTTCTAAAGCTAGCGAAGCATCAGGCTTGCAAAGGGTGGTGACTTAGCTATACATTTTTTTGGAAATGAACATTAAGATTTTTAATGGGCTCGGTGGGTTCTCATTTGATAAACCTATTGTTGATATAGGATGTTGGGATCTACAACTTGCCTAAATTGGGTCAATAAAGTACTACTCAGCTGGTCCCAACTTGTGAGGAATCCTTGGGAATGTTTAAGAACCAATCATATGATGCATCCATGAATGTGAAAGGGAAGAGTCTACAGGCTATGCCCTCATACTCAACATTGAGAAGTCTGAGAGCAATTTTATATGATGTTATATGTTCTTTAGCAATTCTTCCCATAGTAGGAGTAAATCTAGGCAAGTACCTTTTAGGATTCTTATGTAAGTCATGGAAAACTCCTAGGACATTTATGGTGGACTCGGTAAGCTAAACCATTAGTAACGTGGTGGGTATATGCTAGTTTTGGGTAGTTTGAGATGAGGAATTGGTGGACACTAGGTTTATTATGGGTTTAGGCCTTCTTCTACCAGTTTAAGCCCTTCTTTGGATTTGTGATGGTGATATAATCAATCTCCCATGCTGATCTAGAGTTCAGTTTAGAAAAAAATTCCAAGTCATGATGAAACTAATTTCACAACGTAGAGCTTGTTGAGAGCTTTCTGACGCTTTTCACAGTTTGCAAAACGGACACTGTATGCAAAAGATATGGTTTGTTGAAGTTTTGGTTCGATAAGGAAAAATGTGGTGTTGCAAGATGGCGTGGTGCAATGTGGACATGCCAAATGGACCAATCAGATGGTGACACGTGGAAATCAATGGGTGATTTTTGTGACACATGGTATTTTCAAAGTCTGTAGAAAAAAAAATCTCATTGTATTTACAAGTCCGTAGATTTGAAATTACAAGTCCGTAGAAATCCCACAAAAAGAGGGATAATTGTTTTTAAAAATAAAAAAATTGTAATTATTACTTGGTAATATTTTAAAATTACCACGCAACGCTAGCCACATGGGAGAAACCAGTGCTTGCCATGCCACATGCCACTCGTAGAACGTGAGAAGAGGGCATGAAGCTTAGCGTATATACTAAGATTGGTGCATTAACTAATGTACCATGCTATGTTTGGCACATTAATCAACAAACTATGCTTAGTTTGGCACCTCAAGCCCACCAAAAGGGGTGTTGGTAGTGTTTAAAGAATCCACCAACCTTTTTAAAGTCTTAAAAACCGTTCCCATTCACCAATGTGAGACAAATGATAAGCTAAGTGCCCTATAAGGAAGGGATAAGACTTGAACTCATGACTTCCCATGTAAAAAGGATATGCCTTGACCGCCCAAGCTATGGACTGTCAAATGATGTAAGAGCTACGAACTTGTATTTAAAGGGTAGCTTCTGCCCCACTGTGTATTGAGAACAAAATAGACCAGTTTGCTGTATTTTGTCATTTTGAAGCCCTTAAAGGCCGAACCAGAGCTCGGAGTAAACTAAAAATTTGTTTAGAATTGTGATACGCTCTGTATAGTATATTCATTTTCTCATTTTGGAGAATTGGTGACATCATTTTAAGTTACAGAAGTTATTGATTTTGATTTGGAAAAGCCTTCATTTGTGATTCAGGAAGGTGAAGGACATGCTGAGTCAGCCAAGGTCTTTCGAAGGTCTGATCACTATTATTGCAGAGATATATGATCATTTGTTGTTTGTAAGTATTATTTTATCTTACAAATTTTAGCAATATTAATGGATCGGTTCGATACGAACCCGGAGACGTAGGAATTTCGAACCCCATAAACAATTTCTGTGTTTTGATCTTTGGATTCATTTTTGCATTTCAATTTTAGTTAAATTGCAGATTATAATTCAGATTTAAATCAGAATGCAAAATTTAATCATTTTATCATTTATCGGAAATTGGATAAAATTGAGAATTTGAAAAATCTGACGGTTTCAATGGATAATTGATGTGATCTATAAATTCACCTTTATTTTAGTTTTGAAACTTGATTTTGGATCAGATTTTAATCAAATTTAATCATTCCAACATATTAAAAGTTGAGAAATTTCCACTTCCAATTCAGTGTAAATTTTGGAATTAAGAATTTAAAAGATCCATTTTAAACATTTTTATAAAAGTAGTGAAGTTCCTACTGGTGTTTACGGATCACATGCATATACTAGGACCAAGTAATGTACATGCTAGGATCCATCTTGGTTTATCATGCACAATCTAGCTAACTATTGTTAGTGCTTTGTACTTCAACTTGTAATAGGATAGGCAACAAAAATAAAAAATGTTAGTGAATATACATGTGCATAACAACTATTAGCCAACTTTCACAACATCTTAGCAATTTACAACCTTTCTAGTGCTCAATAAAAAATTAAACTACAATTCTTTGGCCCTCCTTCCAGTACTAACTATTGTTCAGTCCAAAATCCTACTAAGAATGCACTCATGGGATTGAGTGTTTTAGAGAGAAAGGGGGAACCATAAGGTACTTCCATCCTCTATTATAGGATTTATACTTGATCAATCCATGACATAATTATAGGTATGTGGCTCCATGATATAACTTGTATATAATGGCTTCCAAGAGATGCAGTGTTACCACCAAAAACTTAGTACTATTTTAAATTTATGATCTAATATTCATATTTTGATGTTATAGTTGATATGCTTCACTCTGCCAATTTCTAAAATAGGGGAAGGCAGTTTAGTTTCAAGATAAACATAAAGAGAGAACGAAGGGAGAGTAGGAAAGAAGATTTCCAATGCCTCAAGAATTGAAGTACACCAAATCACAGTTATACCACTATGTTCTTGGCTTAAAATTTTCACAAACTCAGAGACACAATGGATAAGATTCTAGGGATGAAATGAATGTTGGAGTCAAGAACACTTCACTAAAGGTAAACACACAAAAGATCTATAGTTATCGCACATAGAGATTTCAAATCACTTTATAGCTGTTCACATGTAAAACAAAGAATGTTCTAAGTAAAATGAAAATAATTCATACATGAATTAGACTAACTATTTCACAATCCAATTAATACATTTGGTTTTGTAATCATGCATAAGATCAATCCTTTTAACATAAGCATAAACTTAACTAGAAACAATGGACACCATTCGGTGAAGTAAAATTCTATTACACTTTTAACAATGTTTCTTTACACAAAGTGTTGACATCTTCAAAGGGAGAACAACATTCCTTATATAGGCATATTTTGTCCATGAAAATCGCTCAACCCACTACTAGGTTGGTTAAAAAATTCAATGGTGATTGGGAATGTAGTTGATACTCTAATAGCTTTACCACCCTAAGCCCGATTCTCAATTAGAAGCCACATCTCTTTAAGGTAAATATTTATCTTGTATGCCTTCTGTTTCTTCTAACTCTTTATATTGTGCACACTAAGTGAAAACTAATGCTATATTGAGTGCTCTACATTTAATTATGGAGGCTAATTGCGAATATATTCAAATGTTGGTGGTCAATTATTGTTGGGATATTCTTGTGATGGTCATCCCACCATGCTTTATACAAATATTGCAATTAATTTTAGGGGTTGATTACTGAATATATCAATCCAACCTGATTTTAAGAATTTAAAGTTGACTTTGTTATTACTCATCTTGAATTTTGTCACTTTTTGGCCTTTTAGTTAGTGGGAAACCATCTACAACTTGATTCCATGATTCAAATTAGATGTGTGATCCCTTTTCTAGATTTGATGATTTTGATAGCCAAACGAGCCATCAAATATAGGTTAGTGCTTTGTTGGATAAGTAACTAACATGTCCTTTGCTTATCGGGTCCCACTTTTTCACCTGGCAACTTGTTGGTGCTTGTAGGTTTTATATTTGATTTTTGCTTTTGTCCTATTCATGGCCACATGGCCTATTCTTAGCTTTTCAAGCTCTTCAAATGCTTGGCTTAATAGTGTAATGGCCCCAAGCTCCCAAGTTAATGACTCAATGCTTTTGAGCTCTCAATATTTTGATAAGGTACACATGGCATTTTTTTAGGGCTTTAGGACCACAAGATGATTAACATTCAAATTAATGGTTTAATACCTTTGAGTCCCTAAACATTTTATCTTTGACTAACTATTTATATTGTGATGAAATAAGATTTCACCATGTGGCATAATCTTCCTCACCCAAAGCTCTTACATACTACTTGAGTTACACATATTGCCCTGGGGCCAGTAGTAATGAGATTTTCGATGTGGAAAAATCTCACTTATCTGCTTGTCAAGGTTTGTAAACATCATTGATGCTTTGTACAGATGGTTCCACATTGTCAGGATGATGCCATGTGATAACATCCTACTAATCTATTTTCCTGAAGGCTTTTGTTGATGTCATTACCCACTGGGTAAACTTCCAATAAAATTAACTAAGTCTATGAAATACTTTTGAATACACCCAAGACTATAGGGAGATCAACATGTGGCACTAGATGAAACTTAACAAAATTAGCTAAGTGTTGAAAGTCTCTTGAACAAGTTGGATTGGTCAGGAGACTACTACATGGTGTTAGGCCAAACTTAAGCAATGCATGCACAAAATGAAAACACAAAGTCAATAATACTCAAATTTAAAAAGTAATGACTAAGTAAATTTGAATCAAAATGGCTAAGTCTTTTGAAATAAAATAAAAGGCACGAAAGCTTAGTTAAATAAAACCACTTCAAAGCAACTTCTATCCATTTTCATGAAATTGACCAAGGGGAAAATGAACAAAAACAAACTCTTATTTAATCTAGATCAAATTTGAAGCAGGAATGGATCAAATTGCTCAGTAAAAGAAATAGAAAAACTATGAAAAGTTAGATAACTTGCACAATCCTAATGCCAAATAGTCTAATAGGAGGCTTCAAATATGTTTTACAACAACAACATAAAATAGACTAAGACTTAAAAGACCCATGAAGGGTTCAAATTTTAAATTAAGGTCTACCTAGATGTGAATTTTAAGCTAAGTGCAATGATGAAGATTTGATTAACAAACTTGGTCAATATCAATGAAGCTTTGAAAAACAAAACCTTACATTTAAGAACCTATTGAACTAGAGGTGAAATTAAAATAAGAGGTCCATATTCGAATGAATCAATATGGGGTGTGTTGGTGGGGGCCAACAACAATTGCCATTGCACAATCCAAGTATGTTCTTGATTTATTCACATACTTTAACATGGTTGCCTGTAAGCTAACTATGACTCCCTTTCTTTCTAGAGTCAAACTCAAGGTTTTCTTCTCTATTGGTTGATGTTAACTTATATCGAGAACTTGTTGCTAGCCTCATCTATCTGACTCACACTAGACCTGATATTTCATATAGAGTGGGCATGGTCTCCAGGTTTATGCACACACTACACGAGTTGTATTTAAAAGTAGACAAATGGATTCTCTACTACATTTAGGGTACTCACAATTTTGGGATTCATTATGGAGTAGTTATTAATGTTGACTTTATCAGATACACATATTCATATTGGACTAGTGATATTCAACATCACATGTCCACTCTAGGATATAGTTTTTCACTTGGTTCATGTCCAATTGGTTGGTCTATCAAGAAGTATAATTTTATTGCTCTATCATCTATTGAGGTTAAATACAAATGAGATGTTGATATTGCTATTAAGATTATTTGGCTTTAAGGGATTCATACTGAGTTTGGTATATAGTTCAGGGAGCCCACCGTCATCTTCTACGACAACCAAATCACCATCTAGATCTGCAAAAAATTGGTTTAAAATCAGTGGACTAAGAACATTGTGATTCATATGCACTTCATTTGGGAGTTCATTCATGGACAAGTCATTGACCTTGAATTTTGTCAAACTACAAAGTAAATACCTGATATCTTCACCAAACCATTCACTGAGAGCAAGTATATTCACTTGTGAGTTCTTTTTGGGGTACAAATAGCTTCAACAACATCTTCTTATGGGTATTTCTAGTCCTCTATTCTCCTCTCTCTACTTCTAGGGGGAGCTTCTCTCTATTCGTATGGGGGGATTTTCTATGTGCTTGGGTACCTAATCAATCTTTGCTACTGAGACCCAATTATTCTACCCACCTAAGCTATGCTTAAGGGGGTGTTAATGTAGGTTTTTATTTCATTTCATGACTTTTAATACACATATATTAAGCTTGATTAAGTTTAATATTGAGGTCATTATGTGTAATAAAAGGTCATTAAGTTGCACATGCATATGTCTAATTTGCAATTATATTAGTTGGTGTGGATGCACTTGGTATTTACTAACCAATGTTGACATCTTTCACATGGTGCTATCTATATGGTAATTATCATGTGTTCACATTGTCAAATTTAGGTGATTTTATGCCTTTCCTCTACTTATTTGATCCTCAAAGATATTTTCATCGATTATATTAAAAAGTTGTTATTCTGCTCATATTTGGTTCTTGTTTTGCTACAAGACTTTCTCTATTTGCATGTTAAGAGTCTAGTGTGTTCAAATCTCACCAATTCTCGATCATGGCACATTATAATAGATCATGGTTTATTATAACATTTGAAAATGGAAATCAAGATAAGACAAGACTATGATAGCTCAGATATAGAGGCAGGGTTTGTGGATATTTTTGAACAAATCCACACTCCTCGAATAATAATATAAGTCAGCCATGTTTGTTGATTGCGGACTTAACTGCTTTGACTATGATGAAACTATTATTATTATACCACCTGTGCTTGTATTTTTTGAGAGGACTGAGATATTATGATTTTGTATATGTTGCACATAAACCTCTATTTTTCTTCTCTTTGCCTTGAAAACCCTAGGGGTACTTGTGAGAGCTAGAAACCTACAAAAAAGAAGGGGAATTATAATGGGTTGAGATGACCCCAATCACCCTTGTTGATGATTGATAGTTGCCTATGTATCTAAATAATTTGATGAGGGAATCAAGCCATACATAGTTATCCCACCTATTTCAATTATGTAATTGTGGTCCTTGACTATATGTATGCAACTAGAAATTTAGTTTTGATACTTGAAAATGTTAGCACTTGACTTGGTTTAAAATGCTTCAAACTTGGCTTGTGACTACTCATAATGAATGATCTTGAATTTATGAAGAATAGGGCAAATGTTTTCAATGTGCAGTACTTTATAAGTGCTCAATAGATAGTTTAAAGCGAGAGATAATGAATAGATTTTGATTTATATTTATAGTGAACATTTTTGACAATTTCCATTAGTCAACTTATGAAACACACAAATGAATATTTCAAAATTTGGAAACTATCTATTAAATGGCATAGAGATCAGGCCATTTTAGGTGGATAGGTCCGTGATAGCAGATTTGTCTCGTAAAAAGTAGGGATAGTTTCCTTGAGGTTGGAAGTAGTTTGACAGTGATATAAGGTAGTTTGAGTATTGATTTGTAAATTTCAGTATAGTAATGATAGTGAATAGTGGGGTTAAGCTTGCATATAGATAAATGGTTGGAGGAATGGAAAATAAGAGTCATGTATTTGGGCATAAGTCAAGTGGTTTAAGATATGTCAATAATTAACATTGTCAAATTCTTGTGACCATATTTAGGTCTCTAAGTCCCCCCTAATTCTAGTAATGAAATTGCTAGAGTAAAGGAAAAAAAATAAAACATGAGTGTGTACAACACACTTTATCTTTTGATCAGAAACTCCAATTATGTCGGGCCCTCATTTAGTAAACCTTAAAACATAACATGAAGTGATTAATGTCTATATTTGAAATTTGAAAAAATTAAAACTTTGAAATTTTGAAAATTAAAAGGAGCAAAGGAGTACACCTATAGGGAGATGAAACCATATTGCCCTACAATCTATAAAATATGATGAAGTATTAGATAAATGTGCCCCCTTGTCGAAGCACTTGGAGAGATGGTTCCTCATGTTGAACCATTGACAAATTGAGAGTGATCAAGTCCCCATTTTGAATAACTAGTCAATCCCTTGAGATGGAAAGATGCATGCTCTAACTCTCATTAATGGGGAAAAGTACCCAATATATTAATCTAAAAGAAGGTAAAACCATAATGGGTTCACTAGAAGTGATGTCAAAGTTGTTGAGTTTTACTAGACTCAAATGTACATCACCCATAACAAAAGGTAAAACTACACAATGGGTTCGCTAGAATTAATACCAAGGCTATTGAGTATCACCAGAGTTAAACGTATATTACCTATGACAGAATGAATCACACCAATACAAACATCCTTAGATTATATTTACTTGACAAAAGAGAATGAATATTATTCATGCCCCCATCATGACTATAGTGTTAATAGATTTGAAGTGAAACTGTTACACCTTGATTCCTCACCAGGCATATTTGTTAGGTTATCTGTGGATATTTGTAGTTGACAAATTTATATTTAGATATTTTTATCTAAGTTGTGAAATATATATTGTTATGGGACAGTAAGATATTGCTTAGGCTACATGATCACATTGTTATGAGTTAGCTGTAAGTACATGTTTACCTTATGATCATGTTGATTTGTCATTTCAACTATATTTATGATGAATATATATTATGATTGTTATGGTCTAACCACCTGTCTTGTTGTGAGGTTAATGCAGGATAATCTATGCCTCAGAGTGTCATGGAAGAAGAACATCGTTAGAGAGGGTGATGGAGATCGAGATGTCAAAGGATGACAAAGAAATCGACCAGTACCTTGCATACACCATAGACAATTAACATATAACTAGATGTGTAATTGAATGGTTAGGAAAGTGTGTTTGATGCTATTTGTATTAGATAGTCGTTTATACTTTGGTTTGCTATCATAGTTTAATGGTTTGTGAAATTGTCTTGCGTGTGGCCATGAATGTTTAGAGATTTACTTTATTAGATTAATTAAAATTATTAGTCTATAATTTAATCATTAAGTTGTCATGGCAATTTTAAATAATAATTAATAATATACTGATTATTGTAAATTTGAGTAAAAGGAAATAAAATGTTACAAATTTAGAAATTTTTATTGAGAAGAAAAGTGGTAAAATGGAAAAGAGGAAAGATTTGAATTTAAAGGAAAGTTTTATTTAAATCAAATTATTTGAGAAATAAGGATAACACAAATAAAATAAATAAAAAGAAATAAAATAAAAAAGAGAATCTTTAAACAATTAAAGCTACACCACTTTAATAAAATAGGAGATTTAAAAACAAATAAAAAAATTAAAGCAAGTAAAGGCTACGCCTAATATTAGGAAGAAAAGGAGATCAATATCATAAGTAATAAGAGAGAAGTTGGAACATGAGGGTAGCACACGAGAGAAAACACATAAGAAAGGAAGAGGAAATCCTCATCTCTACTTACTAGGTAGGCAATACGTTTGATTTCAATGTGTAATCTTGGGAAAATTTTAGAATGTTATTATTTAAAATATTTGTGTGTGTGTGTGTGTGTGTGTGTGTGTGTGTGTGTGTGTGTGTGTGTGTGTGTGTGTGTGTGTGTGTCTTAGTTGTTATAAAATTGTATACATGAACCTGAAAAAAAAAGAATCCTATATAAATTTGTCATAGTATCTCAAACATTACATTGCCATAACTGTTCAACCTAGAACATAAGGAACTGGACGCCTTCATATTACTCGTATGATCTAGTGTTTGATTACCCTTTCTTCCTTAACTACACATCTAGACTTGTTTATTTTTTGTTTATGATGAAATGGGTGCATGCAGTAAAAGTCTTTTCTTGCAGAATTATCTATTTTTCATGTTTGGGTGATGCAAGATATTTTAGTCGTTAAGATAAGAAGTTCATCGAAGTAAAATATGTGAAACAGACTTTATTAACTGATAGATTAGCATGTGAAGATAACATATTTGAATAAGAAGAAAATAGTCTTTAACGCAAATCAAAATAATTTCTTTGAGATATTTTTTAATTTGCAGTCTGAATGAAGTGTGTCTGCTTAATGACTTAGGTAGAAGATTCTTGTTTGTAATATCATTTTTTGATGCCACAAATGTCGACGATCCATAGATCAGGTTTGTCTTACTTGGGAAAATTTTGATTTTTTACGACTTGCACGAGAAAAAAACCATGTGGAAGATATTTTATGAGAGATATATTTATTTTGACACCCCATTGGGTGTAAGATTAATAAGCATAAGTATGCAGGATACTATTTATGTTATATAGCAAAACTTTAACTATAATTCAACAAAAAGTAAGCCCATCAATAGAACGCAGACCCATAGGAAGAGTCTAATTGAATTTTTATGATTAATAATGTTGGTTTGGAGGCAGCGTGACTATGTAAATAATACTTGAACTTTTTAAAAAAAAATGAGACTATTAGGATGTTAAATTCCCACGACCAAGGTTATTCCTTCAGCAAAGTGTAATCCATGGCTTATTGGGATAGTCAGTCTCCTATCTTTGCTTCAAAATTCCCCACAACTGAGCTCTAACTTGGTCATATTACTTCCTTTTTTCTAGATAACAAATTGAAAATGTTTTTTTGCTCCCTGAATATCAATTGAAGTATATGATTCAATTTTCACCTCGACTACGTGTACCAACACAAAAAAAATTAGTAAAAGATAACAACATTTAAAAATAACTAGATCAAGGGTTTCTATTATACTCAGAATTTTAGTAAAAGTACATCTAAAAGTATTAAATCGATTACCAGCATTAACACATATAAAATCCACTAAATGTGAAATTGTGTTGCCCTTTGTCGATACCTATGTACTAAGTATATGGTGTACAAAATTAAATAACTTATACAAGCCCATTAATTTTGTATTGACATATATAGATTTATAACTAATTTACTAAGGATTATAGGATTAATAGAATAGTATTAATGAATTTTGAATTTAGGGGTATGTAGTTGTTGTCTATGTGTACAAGCTGACAATGGAAGCAAGTATCTTATCCTACCTAGTTAATTTGGTTAGTTATTACCATGCCTTAAGCAAACTATAGTTAATTTATCACTTGGTGTTGATGGATTTATTTGAATTATAATGGGATAATATTATTATGTGGCATGTTGAACTTATGAGTATTGCATATGACAAAGGATTCAAACTCATATGAGCATTATAAGAGGAATTTAATACATCATTCATGTACCTTGCTAAGTATGGTAGTGGTGTAAATACCAAACAAGGAAAACTTTTTGGGAAAGATTATAATTATGGCTATTTATATTACGGGTCAAATTTACTCTAAGTGAATGAAATATTAGTCGAATTTGTAAGAAATATCAAGTTGGAAAAGTTTTAGTGTGTGCGGCTCATATTTGTGAACTATTAACTTAAGGATGTATGGACATATAATTAGTAGAGCGTGAATGTTGGATTATTAAACATAGTTAATCTTTTGATATTTAAATGATTGATCAACATTCAAATATCTCTTTAGAGTATATCGATATTTGTAGGTGATATTGTGGTTAATGATGTGAAAGTAACTTTAATTCAAGTTATTATTTGCTTAATGTGAATACATAGGTATTGTTGTACCTGGAAGCATGTAAAAGAGCAAAAGAGTGTACTCTTGTGTCTTTAGCTCCTCAGGTGGATTATAGACTATAGTAAATGATTATGAAAATTAAATATTAATGAATGTGTACATTCAAACCCCTAAAACATATAACAAACACTAGATTGGATTTAGGTTTACAACTCAAGTACCTAATGGAAATGGCTATGTAGGGACATATGCCTAAGCTTGTAGCTAGAAGTACAATTTTATCTACACATCAAGTGTTTGTGGGACCAAAACTATAATCATATTAAATGGTCTCTAGAATACAGAATGAGATGTTCTAATGAATGACGTAACGGGTTTATGAGTTCTATGTTTATCTGTAAATGATTGATTGAATGTTAGTTATATGCATTGAATACTTGTGTGCGACACATGACATGAAAAAGATAACATGTTTAATTTCTTGGTTATGTTCAACATGAAATGGTGCATCATGATGCATGCTTACAAGTTGTATTTATTTAAATACTAGTATGCAGTTTAAACCTAAGTTATACTCGGGGGTATAACCCTATACTTGCATGATTGTTAAATGTATGTGTTTTAATTATTGAAAATTATAAGTTTGGTTATGTGTTTTTATGTAGTTATGAACTATGATAGTGTGGGACATCATAGAGTTTTACAGTTAAAAAAAGTTTGTTGTACCTGAATGTTACATACAACAATTGTTATGTCTAACTCTCATCTAAGTTTGATTGATTTATTGTGTGCATACGGGATAATGATATGAATAACGTATTTTGTAATAGTTGGTAAGACTTTGTATATGCGTGCATATAATCTATGAGATTTTAGCATATGCTAAGATGAAATATTGTGTGTTTAAAAAAAATTGTGTTTTGCATGCTATTTCTAGGTGCTTGGATATAAGCTTGTGCTTTCATGTAGTTATGACTACTTTATTTTGATTTACTATGGTAATTAGTAGTTATGTCTTAAAACACTAGACTATGGTAATATGGGTTATCATAAGGTGTAGTATGCTTGAAAACTAATTATAATAGTAAAAATCTGTAGTTAAATATGTATTTTACCTAGATGGTACAAATTATAGTCATTATTTCTAGTATGAGATAGAAGATAACGTAAGATTCATTCATATGTTTGATGGGATAAATGTATGATTCGGTTACTCTTTTATATGATGTGTTTGCTAGTTGGATATAAATTAAATGAATCTTTTAGTTGAATTATATTTGACCAATCTGCATTACTGATACAGACTAAGGAGTGAGATGGATTTCACTGGCTTACTAGTGTCACAATGATAGATGAAGGTAGTTCGATCAAGTGGTGTGTATGAATTTGATTGATCTAGATCGTTATTATTTATTATTTGTAAAGCTTTGGACTAAAGTATGTTTACTGAGACATTATCATTTCATGAGTGTGATTTACATGTTTGTGTGATATCTTACAATATAACAAATTTCTGTGATACACTGCATGTTTAGTTTAAAATCATATAGGACACAGGTACTTGTTTGTCTCTCTAGATTCTTACGTCATCACTATCTACTCATCTATGAAGGGAGGGCCATTTCCTGATGAGATTAGTATGGGATATTGTTGGTCCATGGTTGGTATGGAAATGTGCTTGCATGATGCTCTCCCTCCCCACAATAATACTACTTATCAAGATGACACTTAATATTGCCACAAATACTTGAAGTTTGAAAACTATGCTCTGAGAAAGCCATGTATCTTATTTGTACATTATAGTATACTATACTTATTATTAAAAATTATTGTGAAGAGTTGTAATTATTGGTGATTACACATTGACAGTGATGATTTTACATTTGTATTAGTTGTGGCTGAGTTATTATGATTACTTCCTATGTTTGCATTATGACGTGTACTCTCATGATATTAGAGATCAATATCATGTGATGTATTATGTTTGTTGTTATTATCACATTGTATATTTTCTATGGTTTTTGTAGATGTTCGTGGTGTAATCTATATTTGGTATATGTGTGTAATTAAAAAAAATCATATATTTTTATGTTTAACCCAATGGGGTTGTTACAAAAACCATTTGTCACTGAATCTGTAAACTATATTGTAGAGCATAAATGCATGAACCAATATCATGCCTTTTGAATATGAATATTGTATGTGTGCATGAACCAATATCATGCCCCCTAAATTTATTCCAAATGATATAAAATGCTATGCATATATATTCAATTGTAATTTTATGTGAAACCTATGATTTATACTGCTATAACTTTTTTGTATATATTCATGCATATACATATAAGTGTATGAATTTGTGCTCAAGTTTTTATAAAGTGAGTGCATACGCATGTCATATGCCTCCATAATTTGTATCAATTTGCCAATATGTGTCATGTATTTGATTTTGAACTACTTTAAATCTTTAAAACTCATATGTTGTCATGAAATCTGATTTTTCTACTCATATAGACTTGAATATCTAAGATGAACCCATTGTAATGCTTCCCGTTTGAGATGAGGGATGTAACTTGAAAGTCACTCATCTCAAAATAAAAGTTAAATATATCATGTGATAAATATATAATCATGTGGCATCATATCAACATGTGGAGAGCATGTCATCGTCGTAATGTAATTATCATTGAAGCATGTATGAAACATATGTAATGTGAGGCATACAAGTGTCATGTCTAGATAGATTTATCAACGAGGCATGTAGTAAAGTAACTATCTCTGAGTAAGAATACACTATAAATGTGCATGATATGGATCATGACACCGCTAATAAAACTCAATGAGTACAACAAACACAATATCACACAATGTCACACATAAGGCTAAGGGTCACATATAATGGACATGAACATGTCATGATAAATAGGGGCAAGGGCCATACATACAGAAATGGTATTGAGAATAATCAAACAAAGGACATAAAGATGTCACACATACATGGCTAAGTGGACACACACAATAAACAAGCAATGTTTATCCTATCATACAAAAAAGTAACAATATCAAAGGAGAATAAAATAAACAAACACTAGTCTACACCATCCATATATATATATACATTAATGTCACATCATAGCAAAATAACATATCCATGTTGCACAATGTAAGATATGAATAACTAGCAAGATACTTGTAAGATATGTATCTCAACATAGTATAAATATCATATACAGATATAACATGTGATAATGTAATCTGTAGAATAACATGCCCTTAGCATAGGCATGGCCATATACGGCCTGCATCACACTCGTATACCTCATGAAATAGATGTTTATGAAGAAGAATACATTATCTACCAAAATATGTGATAAATAACATATGCAAAGAAGTAAACTAACAACTCATGTCATGCAAATGCCCTATTTTTTTTTTAAAGTATTTATAATGTGTTTGTATTTTTCACACACACACACATTATATTTTAAAAATATTTGAATGTTTTTTTATATTTTTGAAATATTTGAAAATGTAATATATATATATATATATATATATATATATATATATATATATATATATATATATATATATATATATATATATATATATATATATATATATATATATATATTGATAATGTAATATGTAGAATAACATGCCCTTAGCATAGGCATGGCCACTAGGTAGAAGGGATTTCAACATCTAAAAAACTATATGTAATATATACGGCCTGCATCACACTCGTATACCTCATGAAATAGATGTTTATGAAGAAGGATATATTATCTACCAAAATATGTGATAAATAACATATGCAAAGAAGTAAACTAACAACTCATGCCATGCAAATGCCCTATTTTTATTTTCTTTTTAGTATTTATAATGTGTTTGTATTTTTCACACACACACACACACAATATTTTTAAAATATTTGAATGTTTTTTTATATTTTTGAAATATTTGAAAATGCAATATATATATATATATATATATATATATATATATATATATAGTATTTTAAAAATATTTGAATGTTTTTTATAGTTTGGAAATAGTTGATTTATTTTGTATTTTTGTGATTTGAAAATAATCTAGCCAATGATCCCACCAATGGGAGGACCTTAGTATGTGTTTGGAATTATAGGGTGACTTTATGTGAGCAAAAGTGCTACACGTAGATGAATATAAATCTAAAAAAGAATATAATGTTGTAATTTTATTATCTTGATCAATACTCATAGAATATTGTGTAGGACATGTAACTCTAAAGGGTGAATGACTTAATGGAGTATGTTATATAGTAGAAGGTCTCACTACTTGTGTTCATTGTAAGACACGCTAAAATTTCTAAGTCACTACCTTAAGATGCATTGTAGAAGATGAATATATTTTTGAACTCTAAATAATTATTGATGTGAAGCTCGTTGTCTAGGAGGGTGTACTACTATGAATTAACTATATAAAACGATAATGCATAAGTGCAAAAACTATCTATGCATTATGCTCTTGAATAAGTATAATAACCAACTTCAGTGGTGGTGGGGGAGGAGGAGGAGATACCACTAACTTGATTTGGATAACATTTCGGGCAACGATTCGGGTGATGGTTCTACCCCAATTGGTGGTAGAACTTCTAGGAGCCATAACTTTTGAACCATAGCTCCATTTGACTCCCTGTTCAAACCATTAAAAATCTAAGAACAAGGACAATGCGATGAGATGGCACTTATCTACTCTTAGTGGTTTTTGACCCCTAAAAATCCAATGGAAGTGCCCAAAATTTTAATTTTAATAGTGCTGTCTAAAAATATAAAGTTTTTAAATATAGTAATTTCTCAAATTCTGTGTTGTTGTAAATTGTGAAAGTCAAACCACTTTATATCCATCATGATTGGTGACCTTCCAAGTCCTCCTTATGCCTTCCAAATATGTATAAATAAATATGTAGCTTGAGAAGGGGATCAAAAATCTCTTCCTAGAGATAATCATATGTTTGTATTTGCAATCTTGTGAGCAATAAACATATCTTCTTAAAGAAGGAATTATTATGATAATTGTGTTATTTTCATGTTTTTGAAATATCCTTCAACTAAAACCCCTGAGTTTTGGATCAGTGGTATCAGAGCGGTTTGTGTTGAGAGTGTATGATCCCGAGGACGAGGTCAGGCTATAAGAAGCTTGTGTGGAAAATAACAGATCTCACATACTATCCATCTATTCGTTCCAAACAACTTCAAATGGTGGACAACACCGAGATATCCGATCCCTTCAAGGAAATGGTGAATGAATCCCTCCAACGGTAGCAAGCATAAATGCTACAATAATTTTCTCAAATTCTCTAACAAATCTTGATAGATAATTTTGGCTCCTCATCTGTACCCCTTAGCTCCTCATCCATGGAACATCCTTTTAGTACCCCAACACCCTTCAAGGTTCAGGTGAATTTTGATATCCCTACATTTAAAGGCAAAATCAATTTTGATGTAGTAAAAATTTGGTTCGATCAATTATCTTCCTATTTTTCTATACATAAATTCACTAATGGAGAGAAGATCACTTTTGCTCTTTTGAAAGCATCATTGCTCGTAAAAAATTGGTGGAAAGTGTACAAGAAGAGATTTAGTATAAATGGCATTTGCATTGAGGTGGAACCTACCTGGGATGATTTCATGGAAGTTGTAAAGGAAAAATACCACCCCATTGAAGCATATGATGATCTGTACATATAGTGACAACAACTTCGCCAAGGTAAGAAATAATCTATTCAAGATTACACTAATATTTGTTATTCTCTATCTACAATATTGGGAATCTAAGAAAGTGAGAAACATAAAGCTCTCAAATATCATGGTGGACTATAATGGTATATACGGGGGGAAATGGAACTCTTCAATTTGGAAACCCTCGGTGAGGCGTACAAGTTTGTGATGAAGATTGAGCGGAAGCATGGAAGAAAGAATACAAAGAGTCAGCCTTTGAAATGGAAAAGTGAAAAAGAAGGTCAAACATGAGGCCAAAATTAGGAGCAAAAGGAGTTCCAAGATAAGAAACCCTGAAAGAAGAAGACTAAGAAATGGTGTGATTGTCACAAAACTATAACTCACTCCAAAGAAGAATGTCAAGCCATCAAGTCCTTGCTTTTTGAGTCACAATTCTTGACATCTACTGCTCTATCTCATACACACCCTACAGTCGAAGAGGACAAAGAAGAGATTGTAGATGTTGAGCTTGATACCATCATTGCTTCATCATAGACCCATGAGGAAAGGCCAAATGATAAGGAAAGGTTGTTTCACTATAAGTTGTGGGTGAAAAGTAAGCCTCTGCATTTCATTCTTGATAGTGAAAGTCAAAAGAATTTAATCTCTACTAATGTTGTGAAAAGTCTAAATCTATCCATGAAGCCTTACCCAAAGCCATATAGTATTGGATAGTTGAGCTCAGGGAGAGACCTCCGTGTCACCCACTAGTGTCTTCTTTTGCATGTAATAAAACCTTTCCAAGATGAGATCTTGTGTGATGTGGTCAATCTAGATGTTTGTGATGTACTCCTTGGTCAACCATTCATGTATGATTGACATAACATCTATGAATCAAGAACCTGAAGGATCACTCACTCTTGGAACATGGTGTTACAGGGTATTAGAGGTACCACCTTCCACATCTATCTCCTTACTTAGTGCCAAGCAATATAAGAGATTGGTGTAGAAGACAAAGTAATTCATTCTTATGGTGGTCAAGCCACATAGATTTAAGAAGGCCAATTTTGCAGCCCTGACTACACAATCAACACAACAATAGAAGTAGATGGGTCAAATCATGGGAGAATATGATGACTTATTCAAGTCACCCATAGGAGTTACACTTCACTATCAGGTAAAACATTCCATCAATTTGGCTCCAAGATCACCTTTGCCTAACAACCCTGCATATCATAGATCAGTTTTAGAGAATGATGAGATAAAAAGGCAGATTCAAGAATTGATCCAAAAAGTTCACATTAGGCTAAACTCTTCACCTTGTTGAAGCCCAATTATCCTGGCACCAAAGAAGGATGAAATATAGAGGCTTTGTAAGACTATTGAGCCCTAAACAAAATCACTATGAATAATCTCTACCCCCTCCCTAGGATTGATGACCTGCTAGACCAACTCCACAATGTGAAGTTCTTCACCAAAATTGATCTCAAATTTGGCTATTACCAAATTCCTATTGATCCCACTGATGTCTGGATGATTGCATTCAAATCCAAGGAGGGGCTCTTCGAATGGTTGGTTATGCCTTTTGGCTTGACTAACGCACCTACAACCTTTATGAGGATGATGTATGGCATCTTATGACCTTTCACCAACTCATTCATGGTTGTCTACCTAGATGACATACTCATCTACAATAGAACATGGGAGGAACATCTGCAACATGTTCGTAAGGTGCTTCAAACTCTTTAAAAGCATAAGTTGTATACAAATCTTGACAAGTGCACATTCAAGATGAAAATAATTCAGTACTTGGGGTATGTTGTGGATGAGGAATGGGTTGTCAACCTAAATAAGATTTGAGTTATTCAAGAATGGACTACACCAAAGATGCTCATAGAACTTCGTAACTTCATAGGTCTTGCAAATTTTTATCACAGATTTGTTCTTGGATTCTCACATGTTGCTTGGCCACTAAACCAAGTGACTAAATGAGGAGCTAAAGTTGTATTTAAGTGGGGTGAAATACAACAAAGATCATTTGATAATTTGAAGAATATACTCTATTTAGCTCTTGTTCTTGCCTTTCCAAACTGGCATCAACCTTTCGAGTTGATGACAGATGCATTTAAATATGTCATGGGAGTTGTCATCATGTAATATGGCCATCTTGTTGCATATCACAATGAAAGTTTCAATGATGTAGTTAGGAAATACTCGACATATGATAATGAGCTCTATGCCATTGTACAATCCTACAAATAATGGAAACACTACATATTAGGGAAAGAGACGGTCATCCATGCCGATCACAAACTATTAAAATTCATCTAAATGGAGAGCAAACTATGAAATAAGAGGCACCAAAAGTGGGCCACATATTTGTAGCAATTTCATATGATAATCAAATACAAAAAAGGGAGCTCAAATACTATCATAGATTATCTGAGTTGCCTACCAATTACTGCACTCATAATAGTTCTTGATCTGTGTGGATATGAGACTGCCACATAGGGTGCCTTGTATGAAGCAGATCCTGCCTTTGCTGATACATATTAGGCACTTCAAAAAGGTAAACATATCTCTGATTTCTATTTACAAGATAATGTCCTCTATCACATGGGGCATGTCTGTGTTCTAACTGCAAAGCAATAAAAGATGGTATGGGAAGCACATTTCAGCAGGTTAGCTGAGCACTTTGGTGTAGAGAATACATTAGTAGTTCTTCAAAAGCACTTTTACTGGCCCCATTGTAGAAGGATATGGAAAGGTACCTCAAATCTTGTGCCTCATATGTGATAGCCAAGCCAACAAATAAGAAGCAAGGATTGTGCACACTATTTCCAGAACCAATCAGGCCTTGGGAATCTATCTCAATGGATTTTCTCTCAGGTTTGCCCACTACAAAACATGGCGAGGATTATATTCTTGTTGTAGTTGATCATTTTTCAAAAATGGCTATCATGATTTCTTGTAAGAAAAATATATATGATGAGAAAATTGCTCAACTATATTTTAATCATGTATGGCTCCATTTTGGTCTCCCCAAGTCCATAATTTCAGATAGAGATAGCAGTTTCCTAAGTATCTTTTAGTCTATTATGTGGAAGATGATGGATACCAAGTTGATGAAGTTCACAATCTTCCATCCACAAACTAATGGTAAAACAGAAGTGGTGAACTGCCTAATTGTTCACATGCTTCAGATGTATCACTCCAAACATCCATGCACATGGAATGAGGGGCTTCTTTTCATACAACATGGACACAATCGGGCCCTGCACAGCTCCACCAAGCATAGTCTATTCTATGTACGTATTGGGTTCCAACCCATGGCACCAATTGATGTAGCCATTCCATTTTCCACTATGAAATACACACCTCTAGGAGATCTGAGGCAACAAGGGCAACAAAGTTCATTAAACAAATCTAACACATCCAACAACAAGTTCATGACATATTTGAGAAGATGAATAAAAAATATAAGCAATGTCATGACAAACATAGGGTTGCACATCATTTTGATGTAGGTGACAAGGTTTTGTTGTGGATTCAAAAGGAACGACTCATAGGCCCACATAGAAAAAATTGGCCTCTGTGATATGGTCCCTACACCATCACTATAAAAGTTGGATAAAATTCTTTTGAGTTGAACTTGCCAGCCTACCTTGGTCTACATATAATATTCAAAGTGGAGCTCCTCAAACCATATCATCCACCTATGTTGGACACTTCAGTCATAGTAGAACAACTGCGCATTGATGATCTTGATCCACATAGTTTTTCTCCAGTGGAGGAAGATCAGATTGTGGACACCTGGATGAAGTCAAAAAGAGGGTGCTCTATTCCACTTTATCGAGTGGTCAAAAGGGACAAGCTTAGCCACCAAGGTGAGTGGATCATAAAGAATCAAATCAAGACACAAATGTCATACTTGATGAAGAATATTGATGCAATGGGGACCGTTGCTTCTCAAGGAGGGAGGAATGATCCGGACAACAGTTTAGGTGACAATTCGGGTGACATTTCTACCCCAATTAGTGGCAAAACTTTTAGGAGCCATAACTTTTGAACCATAACTCCATTTGACTCCCCATTCAAACTGTTGGAAAGCTAAGAATGAGAAAAACATGATGAGATGGCAAGAGCTATACTCGATGTTTTTTGAACCTTGAAAACCTAATGAAAGTGCTCAAAATTTTAATTTTAATAGTGTTGTGAAAATAGTAATTTCTTAAATTCTATGTTGTTGTAAATCGTGGAAGTCGAACCACTTCATCTCCCTTGAGATTGGTGACATTCCACATCCTCCTACCTTCAAAATATATGTAAATAAAGATGTAACTTGAGAAGGGGAGCAGACATCTCTTCTCAGAGATAAGCATATGTTTGTATTTATAATATTGTGAGCAATAAACATCTCTTCTCAGAGAAAGCTTTATTATGATAATTGTCTAAGAGGGTGTACTACCATGAATTGACTATATAGAAAGATAATTCATAAGTGAAACAACTATCTATGCATTATGCTCTTGAATAAGTGTAATAACCAACTATAGTGGTGGTGGGGGAGGAGGAGGAGATACCACTAACTATAGGGTCTACTCATATCGAATCCTTAAAACTTCTACCACCAGATTAAAATATATATATATATATATATATATATATATATATATATATATATATATATATATATATATTTGAGACATAGATATACTATGGATGTCACTTCATGGAACTTTTGTATCAAAGGGCATCATAATAACATATCAAAGACCCTTGTGCTTGGTAAGACTAAGAATAGAGTATCCATTGTCACTAAACCAACCTAAAGATGTAGCATTATATGTCTAAGAGTATTCTATATATGTCCATTAAATGCTTTGAATATTGTTGATGTATCTTGTAAATATTACCATGTGTACCCAAGAACATGAAGAAGTGTTATTGTGCATGTGTTTTCACCTTACCCATTGTCAATCATGACATGGTGTATAGGTTACTTGTTGATATAAACTTGAATAAAGAGTGCATATCTATCTAGATCACTATCAATAATCTCACTGTCATCAAAAGTAACCATAGGACATGGTGATGATGTGGATTTAAATGTATCAATAATACCATCTATTGGACGTTCATATTTCTGAGGATGCACATGCACATTGTACATAGTGTACCTATAAATTATTTGTAATTTTCATTGTGCCATGATTTGGAAATAGATTATTAAATATTTTCAACTTTGCATTTTCATTTCATTGTGGCCTAACCTCTTATGTGGGTGTGCTTAACTCAATAGTATTATTATCAGTGAGATCATGTATCTTATGCCTTAGCATGTAACACTTGTTTGTAGAATGTCCAATACATTTATGATAGTCACAATGTGTGTTATTTTTATATTTATTATGCTGAGGCTTAGTAATATCAACCTCAAATGGTGGAGGCAAAGATATGAGATTACACTCAAGTAACTTTGGTAACAATACCTGGGGAGGTGATGGTAATTTTGAAACTTGCCTCTTTAGTGAACTTGTCAATTGAAGCTTATTCATTGTTTGTGATACTACATTGAATGTTAATTTTGCTTCATTCTTGTTTGCATTACATTTGACCTTTTAGTTTGGTCATCTTAGCTAGCATAGTTTTGTATCAAATAACATATTAATTGGCTCATTGAACCCTTACTTTAGTTTAACAATTTGTGTATAGAATAGTCTTTTCACCAATGTTAATAGAAAAGTTTGCTAGAAACTAATTTACTAAGGGGTTGAATGCTTTAACTAATTGTAGTGAAAGATCATATAACCATCACAAAGCATATTCTTTGAGGCTTAATGGAAATAACTTGGTTAATATTTTTTTATTGTATGCTTCATTCAAGCATGCTACATGAAATGATCAAAGATGTTGTTCTTGATAACCTTTACCTTCATAGAGTGGTAGCTTAGGAGTTACAAACCCTGTTAGTAATGGATAAGATGATATCTTAGGTGTCAAAAGATCATAAAGCAAAGTATGGGAATCTATTGAATGACTAGCTTTAAAGACACCTTGTTCTAATTACAACACCTTGGCATGGAGGGCTATAATAATTTACTCAAGGGAATGTGCATTAGGCAACCATGCATAGTAATCAAAGAAGGCATGTATGATGCCTATGTGAAGATAAGCATATTAATTTGTTGTAAACCTTGTGATTCCCCCATAACTAGAGATGAGATCACATATGTAACCAGAGGTGTTGACATAGGATTAAAAGCAATAATATAAATTGAGACATCAAAAGTGAAAGTATTAACTTGATTAAAATCATATAAGGGATCATATTGTTCTTCTGATGTAAAAACTTGAGCTAATTTCTTTTATTCGTATCTTGTAATGTATAGTAATGCAACATTTTTTTGTGGATTAGTGTTTAGATATCTAGTGAATTTTTTATCAATGGATTAATCTAATTATTTTTTATTAAATTTATTAGTCTCAATAGTCATGACAAGTCCATCAATAGCGTCTATTATATGCATTGTAGAACTCAAAATATACACATGTTTTTGTTCTGAAGTTATACGTCAGGTTCACTGATATATTTTACCCTATTTTTTATTTAATAATATTTAATAGGTATAAAACTTTGAAAGATTATTCAAATTGTGATATATGAATTTTAATAATAAATATGAATGTGAAGCACAATTGACTAAAATTGATTGAAAAGTGATGTATGCTAAAAATAGAAAATACAACTAATAATAAGATAATTTATTTTTATTTTTATTAGTATTTGTAATATTTATAGGTAATATTTTTAGATCAATAGCACAATATTTAGCTGAAACTTGAAAAATAGCATAATTTTTATAGACAATATAATATTATATTATTATATCATTAATTTAAGAAACCTCGTGTTTGTTCTAAAAAAATGTCTTTTAAGGTTAAGTTTTCAAGGCCCACCATAACAACCCTGCTAGGGTCCAACAAAAAATAGGTGATTTTTTAAAAATTAAACACATTTACTAAAAATAGATTACACCATAAGAATCTATAGAGACCATAAGAAATACTCAAAGTGTGATAATATTAAACAAGCATATTACACCATATATCACTGATCTCTAATATCATGACACGATATCAAAATGCAAATATAAAAATTAATTATATTAACTCAGTGACAACTGATACAAGTCTACAGTCACCACTGTCAATGTACAATAATAAGTAATTACAACTCTTCATGACATTATACAATTCAAGATACATGGCTCCTCTAGAGCATAGTTCTCAAATTCAAGTATCTATGACAATCTCAAATACCATCTTGATAAGTAGTATTGTTGTGGGGAGGGAGAGCATCATTTAAGCACTTTTCCACACCAATCATGGACCAATGATCTCCCACACTAATCTTATAAGAAATAGCCCTCCCTTCATGGATGAGTACATAGTGATGGTGTGGGAATCCAAAGAGACAAACAAGTACCTATGTGTTGTATGATTTTTAAACTAAACATGTAGTGTATCATAGAAAACCATTCTATTACAAAATATTGTACAAACATATAAAGCATACTCATGAAATGATAATGTCTCAGTAAACATACTTTGGCCTAACGTTTTATGATTAATAAATAATAACAATTTATAGATCAATAAAATTTATACACACCACTTGATTGGACCACCTTCATTTGTCATTGTGATACTAGTAAGTCAGTGAAATACATCTCTCTTTACTCCATATCAACAATGTAGATTGGTCAAATACAATTCAACCACAAGATTCATTTATTTTATATCTTGATAGCAAACACATCATTTAACCTGCTAAACATAGGAGTAATCAAAGCATATATTTATTCCATTCAACATATGAATGAATCTTACATTATTTTCTATTCATATTTAGAAATAATGACTATAATTTATACCACCCAAGTAAAATACACATTAATTGTAGATTTAAACTACCATAATTTATTTTTAAACATACTACACCTTACAATAACCCATATTATCATAGTCCAGTGTTATAAGATATTTTCACAATCAATCATAATAAAGTAGTCATAACTACATGAAAACACAAGCCTATATTCAAGCAACTAGATAAAACAAAGCAAATCACAGTTTTTATGAAACACAATATTTTGTCTTAGCATATATTACACTCTCAAAGATTGTATGCATACACACACAAAGTCTTACCAACTGTCACAAAACACGCTATTCATAACAATAACCAGGATGCATATTTTAAATCAATCACACGTGGATATAAGTTTAAACATAACAACTACAGTATGTACCATATGGGTATAACATACATTTATACTATAATATTTTATGATATCTCATACTATCATAGTTCATAACTACATAAAAACATATAACCAAATTTATGATTTATAGAATCAAACAATCTACATACATACTAACAATCAGGTAAGTACAAGATTATACCATCTGAATATACCTTAAGTTTAAACTATAGACTAACGTTTATAGAACTATGACTTATAAGTACACATCATGATGCATCATTATATACTAGATATAACCAAGTATTTATACATATTAACACACTCATAACATGTACTGCACACAAGTATTCAATACTAAATGTATATAACTAACAACCAATCAATTATTTGTAGATAAATAGAGAAATCATACACTCATTATAATATTCATTTAAACATCTCATTTCATTCTCTAGAATACTGTTTTAATATTTTTATAGTTTTAGTCTCTTAAACACCTAATGATTAGATAAAATCATACTTCTAGTTACGAGCTTGGGATTATAACCCAACATATCTATTTTCATTATGTACTTGTACTACATACATAAATCCATGTGTAGATATAACAACACAAGATTCAACACACATAAAATATAAAATAACCCAAACTAGCATTTGTTATATGTTTTAGGGGTTAGAATGCTCACATTTGTTAACTTTAATTATATATAATTATTTAACATAGTTCATAATCTACCCATGAAATTATAACTGTAAGAATACACCCCCTGTGTTCATATTTACACTATTAGGTGCATTAACACCTATGTTTTCGTATTAAGCATACTGTAAATTTTTTTAATGTTACGTGCACAGCCTATGTTTTAGTTCACAAATATATATATAATGAGTAATCCATACCTATCATATTGAAGACTTTATTAGATTTAATATCATTTCCAAGCCTCGTTAAACTCTGTAAAGGTTCTCAATATACTAACCTCACATAACACCTATGATCATTCATATTTCCAAATGAGAATTTATGAGATTATTCCACTATTTAAATAATGAAAAGGTTGACTATGTTCTATAAGCTGACAATCATACTTAAACAATTTTAGGCCTCTATATAAGTCTGTATATACTTAAGCCATTTTAAATAGTTCCTATTATATGTCAACTCCTCTTGGAAAATCTGAAGGCGCTAAAGGTTCTTTATCTTTTTCCCTATAACCACTAACATTGATAAATCTCCCCAATAACACAAAAAGCCCAATAGAAGAAGGATATATCTCTTATCATACTACCCATACATAATGAGGATTTAAATAAATACTATTTATTTTTAAATTGAAAAATGTTATTTCCTTTAATTTTAAAAATACTATTCCTATATCACGAATATTAACATATGCATTGGGTATGCATATGCCATTATTAGTACTCAATGGATGCTTGTGTGAGGTACTTTTCCCCCATACTAGTTTAACATTGATATGGAAAAGTATAGCTTTAGCTCTTATACTCAATGCAATAGCTTCAAAATATCATAAAGCCTAAAAGTATAGCTAAGGTGATGTCACATTACAACAACCCTATGCAAATTACAACGAAATAATATTATAGCATGTAAACGATGGATTTCAGTGACTTACCTACACCTCTATTGGCTGATGATTGATTTCAATGATCTCAATTAAATATGTCAATGAGGAAAAGGAGATTGCAGTGATTCGTATTATTGCCTAAAAAAATTAAACATACATATAATACTCCATCTGTCATTACTTTCAATGACTTATCCAATCAATTAGATGTATAGTGACTTTTTCCCCATTATTTAATAAAAACTAGCGATTTATAAAATATGTAAAATAAGTTGAGAATACGATTTAGATGCCTAAGCATAAAGTCAGATGATTCTAATAATGAATTTGATGGCAATAACTCATTTGCTTCACAGATAAGTTGAAAATCAATATTCCCATAGTCATTATAATGATGTCCAACGATGCCTTTACTGTATACTAACTCAAACTCATCTCAATGACTATCAGATGCATGTAACAATAATATATATTCAGTGGTCATTATCTTTCTAAGGCGTAACAAACATACTGAGTATAAAATATATTTATAGTGAAGCAACGTAGTATATCCTGTTGATTTAAAACTATTGTCATAAAACATAATTCGTATAATGAAAACACTAAAATAGAATCTATAAATAGTATATCCTGATAAATAAGTATAATGACCATAAAATATTATGTATAATGATAATTCTGTTACATAATGGCCCGAGGATAATTTTGTAACAACAGATCATTAGTAGTATATCCCAATAAATGAGTATAATAACTATAAAACAAAATATATTCCATAATGCCTATATAATGATACCAAACAAAATATTATGCAATATGTTTCTCTATTTTATCATATGCATACTATTGATTTTTAAGTGACGCCTTGATCATTTGTTCTAATATATTAAATAGAACAATAGTATATATTTCCTTTGCAATCCAAAAGATGCACTAAAACTAGATGCCACTGTCATCTTGTAATTTTTCAAAATCGTATATTAGAATTTAAAACATTACCTACTTGGTGAATCAAAATCTTCCTTAGGTCCGATTGTCCTAGTTTACTCACCACTCTCCCTAACACCTCTTATGTGTTGTCTTTTTCTCCTATTTCCCTTTCCAATTTTCCTCTTTTTTTAATTAATTATGATCCCCACTCTTTCTTAATTCTCCCTTTTTAAAAATAGGCATATCCCCCTTTTTTTTATTTTTAATATATTTGAATTTTTAAATTTAGTTTTAGTTTTTATTTTTATTTTTATTCTTTATTGTCTCTTTCTTTTTTTTCATTATATATGTTTTTAATTTATTTTAACATAAAATATCAAAATTTCATAATTTTATTGAATTAACGCCCACAAATGTTATAGCAATTTAATTGATAATTTCTTAAATTACTAACAATATGGATTTTTAAATCTAATTATGCCAATGACATTTCTACAAGTATTAATGACCAATGTACCATTTACGTTACATAAATTCATAAAACTATTGAACTATACTATCAAATCATAGAAATTGACTTTGCAAAGCAAGTAGAAATAAACACATCATGCACAAACCATTTTTAATGCATTCTGACTTGTGAACTATTGTGGTGTGTGCAGGGTTCTTTCCAATTCTCTATCATCCTCTGACATCTATATTTACATTACCCTCTTTGATGATGCTCTCCTTTTGGCACAGTCTGAAGGATGGGTTCTCATACGTCAACCTCACAACAAAATAGGTAGTTAGATCATATCATCATGATAATCATACAATATAAAATATAACTAAAATAACACATCCACATGATCATAATGTAAACACACACTACAACTAACTCATAACAGTGCAAACATGTACCTAAGCAATATCTTATTGTCTCATAACAACATATATCTCAAAGCTTAGTCAAAACATAACCAAATTAAATGTGTCAACTATAAATATTCACGGACAGTCAAATAATTTGCTTAGCAAGGAATTGAGATGTAACATCCTTCCCCCTTAAAGCTAATCATCGTCTTGGATGATTCTTATCAAATATAAATTTTGAATCAAAAAATATTATTCAATATAAAATAAAGTATCAAATCAAGTAAATAAGTGTGATTACCTATAGAACTCACTGAAGTTATCTCAAGTTACACTATTCTCAAAGTATTGATCTCATAAGACCCTACTCTATGACATTTTTTAATTATGCAAACATAGTTTGTGAGTATTAATTACTTTGATTGATTGTGTCATGACCACCTCGAGATCTAGAACCATCAAGACAAGCCTATATACTATAAAATTGATCACTTACTTTGAAGGATCACACATGCCTCAATGAAAGTTTTATTGACTTCCCAAAAACACACAAGATCATCATACAAATCAAAATAAATGACAGGGAGAGTTCTACAAAATATTTCATTCCCTCTATGTATCTCTTTAATCTAGAGAGTGTTTTTCTCATTTAGAAGAAAAGAAATTAGGAAACCTGACAAGAATGATGTGTATAAATTAATACTATTGCTACTTCATGTAGCCTCTGATAAGTATAACATATCAATATTGTCACGACTCCAAAGTGCTCTTGATAAAAATGACGATGAATAAGAACTAAAAATGCTACATTTTCAATGTATATAAGGTTAAGGAATAAATGTTCTATTTTATACATGTGTATGGCTATATGACTGAATTTGACGACTTGGATTCGATAAGTCCATCTGTCAAATCCAAACTTAGTAACTACCAAGTCAATATGAGACTAAGTAGGATCCACTTCTATTGCTTAATACTCACATTCCTAATTCACCACTCTTCCCTTAAGTATCCACGGCCTAATGATCTTTAAAAGTGCATAATATTTAATGGATCACAATTTTATACTAATAGATAATAGAAAACAATGTTATATGCTAAAAAATTCTAGATGTATCAACATACATACAAGAGAAATCATACAATCAATCCGTAATTATATTAAGTTACTACTAGCCAAACATAACTAGTGTCATATTTCACGTCTTAACCTATAGTGTTATATTTATAGTTAAGAGAAAATATTGTTAAAATTAACATAACATACAAAGGTCAAAGATCACACCATCCTTACAACTTATAAAAGAATAAACGAGACATTATCTCCCTACTTACTTGACTAGCACACAATAAGTTAAAAGTTTATCTCAATCCCTTAGATTAACAAGATGTTCCACACATCTTATAACCTACTCGTTTCTAGTGAAAGGTACAAAAATAACTATTCAAAACAACATGCTTAAGCAAAAAGAGAATAATATCAATCCAATCAAGGACATAAAATATCATAAATTTATATTTCATCTTATAATTCTTAATCTAGAATTTAATATGTAATTAAAGGTTTACCACTCCACGTGGTCTAAAATCACAAGTTAGATAAAGTAGTGACCCTAAAGAGTCACTACTAAAAAATAGAGAGTTATCATCTCAAAAATTCTTACATACCCTCACAAGGTAAAAAGCAAACACTGCAACTCAATGTTGCCAAACACTACCTACTTACCAAATTTGTAAGTATGGTATCACAATCTATTTCCACAATTGGGAGAGAAATATACCAACAACAAAGATGTATCAATTCATCCAATCCTACAACTTCTCTCTCGACAAAAAGTATAAAACATTCTCCCACAAACTTCAAGGGAATATAGTCAAACAACATTTTAGAAACAAGTTTTAACATCAATAAATATGAATCCTTTTGGTAGCTTATAATGATATCAAAGGAGAATAAGCTAATAACAACTCACCTCTAAACTAATTAAGAAAGATGACACTCCTTCATGAACCACATAACTTGAGGGTGCCAATCCTTAAACAAACTCCTAACACATAAGAATTCCCACCCAAGACAACACTCCACTACAAGAAAATTCCCACTGCACTAGGTGGTACCAACTAAAAATGGTCTTATAAGTTTTACCATTTATAAGATTAGTGGACACAAGACACAAAAATTAAAGCACATATATTTAAGTGAGAAACAACCCTTGCTTATTAATCACTCATAAAACAAAACACAAATGGTGAAGGTGACTTGATTACCAACAAGGATGTAATCATACTCGAGGTATTCGATCTAAGTGATCAAACTATAGTAAAAATCTTTCATTCATAACTTGTGAACTATGCTATGCACTCATCTACCAAACATTGATTACAGCTAACACAATTGCGACACTCGATAAACCAACCCTTAAACAACTTAAAAGGGTATGAGTGTTCCTAAGGGTACATAATCAATGTTACTCAAACACATTTCATGAATGTCTCATACTTACACTAGTCACCAAGCCATACAGGAGGATCTTTCAAATTCCAATACTTCAATCATGGTTTAACATGGTTCTACACTAAAGCACTACAAATCCAAAATACCAACATAAAACTTCATGTTACTAGGTTCACACTGGTGAACAAAAAGACACAAAAATGCTAATGGACTCATTAGGTTATAGAGTTTGAGTCACAACTCTGATACCACATGTAACAACTCTGGTGGGGTCCAACTAGACATACATGATTTTTTTCACAAAATAAACACATTTATCAAAATAAGATTAGACCATGAGAATATACATAGACCATAATAAATACTCAAAGCATGATCATATCAAACAAACATATTACACCACATATCACTGATCTCTAATATCATGAGAGTACATCAAAATGCAAATATAGAATGTAATTATATTAACTTAACCACAATTGAAACAAGTCTACAACCACCACTGTCAATATACAATAATAAGTAATTAAAACTCTTCATGACATTATACAATTTAATACAATGTACATATAAGATACATGGCTCCTCTAGAGCATAGTTCTCAAACTCAAGTATATGTGGCAATCTCAAGTGTTGTCTCGATAAGTAGTATTGTTGTGGGGAGGAAGAGCATCATACAAGTAATTTTTCACATCAACTATGGATCAATGATTCCCTACACTAATCCCATCAGAAAATGACCCTACCTTCATGGATGAGTAGATAATGATAACGCAAGAATCCAGATAGACAAGTACATGTGTGTTGTGTGATTTCTAAACTAAACATACAGTGTATCATAGAAAATCATTTTATTTCAAGATATCACACAAATATGTAAATCATACTCATGAAATGATAATGTCTCACTAAATATACTTTGGCCCAAAGTTTTATGAATAATAAATATTAAACATCTATAGATCAATCAAATTCATACACACCATTTGATCGGACTACCTTCATCTGTCATTATGATACTAATAAGCTAGTAAAATCCATCTCACTTCTTACTTCGTATCAACAATGCAAATTGGTGAAATACAATTCAACCATAAGATTTATTTAATTTACATCCTACTAGCAAACACATCATATAATGTGCTAAACATAAGAGTAATCAAAACATACATTTATTTCATCAAACATATGAATGAATCTTACATTATTTTCTATTCAATACTAGAAATAATGACTATAATTTATACCACTTGAGTAAAATACACATTAACTATAGATTTTAACTACCATAATTTATTTCCAAACATACTACACCCTACGATAACACATATTATCATAGTCTAGTGTTTTGGGATATAACTACTAATATTCCACAATCAATCATAATAAAGTAGTCATAACTACACGAAAACACATGCTTATATTCAAACAACTAGACAAAACAAAGCAAGTTACAGTTTTCATAAAACACATAATATTCTGTCTTAGCATACGCTACACTCTCAAAGATTATATGTATGCAAACACAAAGTCTTATCAACTGTCACAAAACATGCTATTCATAGCAATAACTAGTATGCATATTTTAAATTAGTCACATGTGGATGTGAGTTTAAACATAATAATTTCAGTATGTACCATTCAGGTATAACATACATTTATATTGTAGAGTTTTATGATATCGCATATTATCATAGTTCACAACTACATAAAAACACATAACCAAATTTATGATTAGGTAAGTATGGGATTATACCACGTATCACAATGCACCATTATATACTAGATATAACCAAGCGTTTATACATATTAACACACTCATAACATGTACTACACATGAGTATTCAATATTGAATGTAGATAACTAACAACTAATCAATCATTTGAAGAGAAACAAATAATTCATAAACTCGTTATAACATTCATTTAAACATCTCGTTCTATTCTTTAGAAGAATGTTTTAATATAGTTATAATTTTGATCCCTCAAACAACTGATGATTAGATAAAATTATACTTGTAGTTACGAGCTTGAGCTTATAACCCAACACAACTATTTTCATTATGTACTTACACTGCATACATAAATCCATGTGTAGATATAGCAAGACAAGATTCAATACACATAAAACATGGGATAACCCAAACTAACATTTGTTATACTTTTTAAGGGTCTAAATGCACGCAGTTGTTAGTTTTAATTATATATAATTCTTTAACAAGTTCATAATCCACCCATTAAAATATAACCGTAAGAATACACCCCTGTGTTCAAATTTACACTATTAGGTACATTAACACCTATGTTTTAATGTTAAGCATAATATAACTTGTTTTAATATTACGTGCATATCTCGTGTTTCAGTTCACAATTATATATACAATGTGTAACTTGTACTTATCATATTAAAGAATTTATTAGATTTACCATCCTTCCTGAGCCTCGTTAAACTTTGTAAAGGTTCTCAATATACTAACCTCACATAACACCTATGGTTATACATATTTTCAAATGAGAATTTATGAGATCATTCCACCATTTAAATAACAAAAAGGTTGACTATGTTCTATAAGCTGACACTCGTGCTTAAATAATTCGAGGTCTATTTATAAGTTTGTATATACTTAAGCCATTTTATATAGTCCTTACTATATGCCAACTCCTCTTAGAAAATCTCAAGGTGCTAAAGGTTCTTTAATCTTTTCCCCTATAACCACTAACATTGATAAATTTTCCCAATAACACAAAAAGCCCAATAGAAGAAGGATGTATCTCTTATCATACTACCCATACATAATGGGGATTTAAAAAATACCTTTTTTTTTAAATTAAAAAATGTTATTTCCTTTAATTTTAAAAATACCATTCATCTATCATGAATATTAGCATATGCATTGGGTATGCGTATGCCACTATTAGTACTTAATGCACACTTGTGTACGTACTTCCCCCTGTAATAGTTTAGCGTTGATATGAAAAAGTATAGCTTTAGCTCTGATACTCAATGCAATAGCTTCAAAATATCATAAAGCCTAAAAGTATAGCTAAGGTGACATCACATTACAACGACCCTATGCAAGTTATAATGAAATAATATTATAGCATGTAAACAACAGATTTCAACGACTTACCTACACACCTATTGGTTGGGAACTAATTTTAATGATCTCAATTAAATATGCCAATGAGGAAAATGAGATTGTAGTGATTTGTATTGTCGCATGAGAAAATTAAACATACATGTAATACTCCATCTGTCATTAGTTTCAATGACTTATCCAAACAATTGGATGTTTAACGACTTTTTCTCATTATTTAATAAAAACCAACGACTCATAAAATATGTAAAACAAGCTGAGAATACGAGTTAGATGCCTAAGCACAAAGTCAAATGATTCCAACAATGACTTTGATGGTAACAACTCATTTGCATCATATATAAGCTAAAAATCAATATTCTCATACTCATTATAACGATGTCCAGCAACGCCTTTACTGCATACTGACTCAAACTCATTTCAATGATTATCAAATGCATGCAAAAATAGTATATATTCAGTGGTCATTATCCTTCTGAAGCGTAACAAACATACCGAGTATAAAATATGTCCATAATAAAACAACGTAATATATCCCGTTAATTTAAAACTATTGTCATAAAATAAAATTTGGATAATGAAAATACTAAAACATAATCTATTAGTAGTATATCTTAACAAATGAATATAATAACCAGAAAATACTAGATACAATGATAATTCTGTTATATAATGACCTCCGAATAATTCTGTAACAACATGGCATTAGTAGTATATCCCCAACAGATATCCATATGGAAGTCAGAACATACATATGCAAGCCATAATTATAAATATGCCGATGTTACATAAAAACATACATACATATTATCCACAACATATTAACACCCACGATGATTTGTTTAGCTTAATTTATTTTTATTTTTAAATTGAAAGGACACAATATATACAATTTAAATAAAAAAGAAAAGTGGGTTTGCAAATAAGAAATCTCAAACATTGAGTGGCTACAATATATTTTAAATGTAGAAATTTGTTTTGCTTAAGAGTCATTCTTAGGGACTTTGGAAAACGGAAGACATGTTTTATAAGCGTTCATAGATAAATGTTGCATATAGTTCTACTCATTTAAAGCCAAATTTAATGGGAAGATTATTTGGTATGCAACTTGATATTGAGAAATGGTAAAATAAAGCATGTATTAATTGTGGATTTTACTCTTGAAGTGAGGTGTATGTTAATGAATGAAGACGTGACTGACTTGTTAAAGTTTTTCATAATTATGGTTGGATTTTACTCATAATGAATCTCATGTTTTGTTATTAAAGGTCATAATATTACATGTGGTGAAACATACAACGATCAATACAACCACTGTCACTCATAATTATCATTTTGGTGTGATGTCTTGGCGTGAATCATAATTAAAGAAAATAAAATTATTATAATATTTTTTTAAGTTGACGAAGAACAACAAGAACATTGGTCATGCTCCACAAATCGTCATTTCATTGTGACAATCACGCTGAATAAATTATTTAATGATTCTTTGATGTTTTAGTTTCTACGCTCATTTAATTGATTAGATATATGCCCAAATCATAGAAATGTGTCTTATCCATGTTTTCTCTAATTTATTTTTAAATATTTTATTATTATTATATTGATAAAAATGAAATATTATCTGATAATAGGTAGAAGAATATTCCTTAATATTTGAATCTTAAACTTTAAAATAGATAAATAATTCTATTATAATTTTAAAACCACACACTTTCACTTACAAAGTAAATTCATCCAAAACAACATGAAATATCTTATATTGACACAAATAATTATTATAATTTTATTAAAAAACACTACAATTTTTTTATACAATCTATTATATATATAAATTCAACCATATCATTAGGTCATTTCATTATACTTTGCCTTTGGCCTCATTAAAACTGTATATCATTTCAGAGACACCTCTAAAAGAATAAAAGTTTATGAGAGGAAGTTTTTAAATTAAAAATAAAAAAGATCTTTTCAAATTTTAAAGTTAGTTTTACAACAAAAATAATTTCAAAAACTTAAAATGAAAAAAGACCTTCCCAATTAGTGATGTGAGAAACTTCAACTACTTTACCTTCATTGGATCATATCCTTGAGATGCCAATGTAAGTAAGATACCACTTTAATAAATGAAAATTGTGATAGAATCATTGTTATTTAAAATTGTAGTTTTTTGAGAAGGATTCAACAATTCGTCTCTTGTAGATAAGCCATATGTTGCAGTGCCTTCTTAATATTGTTAGCAATTTACCATAACTGAGGACCACTCTTAAATTGTAATTCCTTGCTATGAGGAGGTGTACAAATCAGCGTTCTTAATATTGTTAGCAATTTACCATAACTGAAGACCACTCTTAAATTGTAATTCCTTGCTATGAGGAGGTGTACAAATCACAAGGTAAATTGTCTCCACATGTCCATTAGTGAACATTAATATTTGTACATACTCCCCTTACCTATTAGATTTAATGTAACAAGAAAAGCCAATAACATTATTAAATTACAATATTAATGTAAAACTATAAATATTTTATAATTACACATGGAAAAAATTCAAAATTAGGCGATAAAATTTATTTATATCAATATTTAAGCAAATTATTATTAAATAAATAGGCCTCAATTTTACTTTACATTCATATGTTTAAATCATTTAAATAGACATATTGTCCTTTATTATTTATTCATGAGGTATATTAGTTTTTTAAATTTATAATATATATTGTTGAATACACAAGATAGATATGTGTTTTGTTGTACCTTTTTAATAGGGTGGTTTCATATTGAGAATTATTGGGTTTATAATTTTATTTGGAAGGGTTTTATATATCATCACAAATTAGAAAATAAATAAAATAATCATTTACACTTTAAAATAAGGACTAACTATTTTTTTCGTTGCCAAATGCAAGTTTTTATTTAATTTAATTTAATTTTTTTTAAAACAATTTTTTTAATAAAATACTACTAATTTCTCTTAGTGACATGTATTGCATAAAATTAAAAAAAGTATGGAACCACTATTGCGCTATATACATGTAGCAAAAAAAGGATCTTAAATGTGCTCGAGGGTGCAACTCAACATATCCGTACATCCCTCGAAGCAACAAAGACTACTCCTTAAGCCCAAGAAAAGCTTGACTGTGTCTGATTACTTTTTGACAATTTTTGACTATTTTTTTTGACTCCCTTTAAATACATTGGTGTCACATGTACTAAACTGTACGTAAAGTTTAAATTACATATGTGCTAGAGGAATAAAATATGCACTCACCTATACTCGACCATGCTCACCTCGATCAGACTCACTCTTAACTTTCTTCCTCATTGGTGACCATGAGCAAAAGCACTATATAGGAGTGGAGATAAAGTGGAAAGCTAATATGTCAATTGCCCCGCTGAGAACAAGTTCACACCATCTTAGATGTGAAACTGGAAGGAAGAATGGTCAGAGAGGGTTTGTCAATTTTACAAGTCTGGATCGGTAAAAATAAAATGGCATTACATCATGGAATGTAAGGACATTCAAGATAGTTATGTTGATATCCTCAAGGTGAAGCACTTACAACTTTGTTTGAAGAGGAAAAGATAACAAAAATCGCAAACTACTTGACTAAAATTCATAATAAAAAATCCAAACTTAACAAAGAAATTAAAAAAAACAAAAATAACAATATGAAACAATTTATTGAAATCATGTCGACTGATTTTACTTTTAAGTCTCATAAACCAACTGACCCCTAAACATTATTAAAAACTTCCATTCATACATTCCTCATATACATAAAACATATATATATATATATATACCTCTATAATTTCTTAAAAAAGGGGACCCACAACATAAAACCCCTCCCTAAGTTGGGTGTCTCGCTCTTTAAAGACTTCTCGAAGATTCTTCTTTGTGAAGATTTTGGCCTTTTTATAACACCCAGCTTAAATCCTTGCGCTCTTTCCATCAAACACAACGGTTTATATTCTTCCCGGAAATTATTCCGATCACGTCGGCCGTTCGATCAAGCTTTAAACGAGAAAACCCTAGTGGCGGGGAGTATAATGTTATAACCGCCCTTCATTTGGTTTGCGAAAATTGCAGGGTATAGATTTCGAGGGTTTGAACAGCAGATTTTTAAAATTTTCCCTGGATCATCTGATTGTTGGTCAGATTTGAAGCTTCTGAATGATTTCAACTGCTTTTCTGGTGAGTTATTCGTCTGTCTTTTCCAGGGTTTCGTAGGGACGTTTGAATTCATGTTGCTTAACCCGTTATTGTTGTCTACTGTTTATTTATTTATGTAATTTTGCTTTTGAGTGAAATTAGTGCCTGTAATATCTTTATGCTGTTGTAGCTTATTTCTCGGGATTCTAGGGTTTGACATTATTATTATTACTTTTGTTTGAAGTCGACTGCTTGGGTTGTAGAATTGGCTTTGAAGAGTATTTGGACTTTATATAGCAGCAGGGATAAGGGCGATTTTATTAAGAAACTGTTATTTTATTTGAACATTGTGAATAACTGAAACAAAAAACTTTTTAAAGTTAGAATTCCATCGCAGAAGAGCTATGAGCAGTTTGGCCGGGCGTGGCAAAAGAGTAAATGAAATTCGATTAACCGGATTTATTACTTGAAAATTCTGTAAAAAGCAGTGGAAACTACTGTAAAATGAGGAAAAAATATATAAAAACAATTTCAGGATTATTTTTTAAAGTACTCACTATATTACCAGAATATTTATGAGAATGGTTTTTTTTGGGTTAATACACGGGTTTGACTGCCGTACCGTTACGTGGTTGATGTAGTGGGTCGCCATTATTCGCCATTTTTGCCAGTAATATGTTACTATGGTCACCAGACCTTGTTGGCTGTTGGGCGTCTTGAGGCCTTGGACTGTAGGATTGTAGTAAATGGGGTGGTTATTATTATTGTACCTTTGACTGTAGGATTGTTGTAAGTGGCATGGTTATTGTTATTTGACCTTTGACTGTAGGATTGTTATAAATGGTGTAGTTATTATATACTTATGCTTAGAAATACTGCACTGCAAACCTTTTTTCTGAATTTGTCTGTCTTGTATTAGTTTTATGCCATGGGAAATGAATGAATGAATAAAAGATTTTAATAATGACCACAAGACCAAGCAGTGTATGGGACCAAGAGCTGCATCAAAGTTGTTCTGTGTTAGCACAGCCTCTTGACACAAGGGCTGACCGACTAATAATGCAAAATATCTAATCCCTTCCTCATGTTAACTCTCCTACTATGGATCTTAATTAAACCTTTCCTCTTCAAACTACACAGTTAAGTTGCCAACCCTCAAGCTGTCTTTGTACTTGATACGGATGTCATTATAGGTTGCACGTTTCATAATGAAGTGCCATCATGTCTCTACAACTCCCTTGTGACAAAATAAATATGTTTTCGTTTCCCATTCTTCTTTGGGCACTGTTCACCTGTCAGTTTCACACCTAAGATGATGTGAACTTGTTTTCATTTTTGATTTTTTTTGGTTAGTTATTGGGAAATGTTAATGTGTCTGCATTATGGTATTGGTTTATTTTTTTTTTGAAAATGAAGTATAGGAGTAGAGAGTCCACATGAGCTGTGAAATTCATTTGGGAATTCTTGTGGTTGGGACTTTCTCAATCTTGTGATAAACCATCCGGACTAATACAAGTGAATTTTTTTATTTTATAATTATTTTGATGCCTTGTAAGTTTTGGGTGAGGTTATGGGTGCCTTTATAGCTGTATGGGGGAAAGCTTGGACCACATTGTTCAGATTTAAACCTAGGTCAACCTCAGGAATTCTTCATTAAACTCTAATTCCTAGATGCATGCCATTTAGTCAATCTCAGATGTACTCCATTAAACTCTTTGCCTGGATGCACCTTATTCTTATTATTTATTTATTTCTCTAGACTGCATTTACCAAACAATTGCCTTTTTTTTTATCTTGTTATTTTAGTTTTACATGATTGGACAATTTTTTTTAAAAGTTTTTCTGATGAAGTTTGTTAGTTAGTTATTGGGAAATGTTATGTCTTCTGCTTTATTATCTCTTTTTTTTTCCTTCCAAAATGTAGTATAGAAGTAAAGGTCTTTTTTGTGTGTGTCAGGTTCTCTCAATATGGTGTAGTGATGTTGTGTTTTTCTAAAATCATTTTGTTTTGTTTTATTTGCTTTGTAAATTGGCGGTGAAGTTATTGATAGCCTTCAAAACTGTGTGGGATAAAGCTCGGATCACATTCTTAAGATTTAAATCTCACTGTTATTATTTTTTTTGGCTTGATGTACGATGTGATGAGCCATTTTCTGATTTTCTGCATTATTATGTTTTACACCATGGCCATTAAATTGCAAAAGTTCTTCTGTTTGTTGAAATGTTTAGTTAGGCATGGGGAAATGTTTAGTTAGTTATTGGGAAGTGTTTTCTTCTCTACTTTATGATATTGAATTTTATTTTAAATTGAAGTATAGAAGTAGACGGCCCTTGTGAGCTGTAAAATTCTATATGGGAGTTTTCTCATGCACTCTCTAAATTTGATGATAAAAATGATAGGGGAAAGTATAAGTGATTTTGTTTTTCTTTTCCTATTTTTTTTGATTTCTCGGCATTGTAAGTCTTGGGCGAGGTTATCTGTAGTCATCAAAACTCTGTGGAGAAAGCTTTCATTCTTAAGATTTAACATCGGGCAATCTCAGATACACTCCATTAAACCTCGTCACCTCCTTGAATGTCCATTGGTGTTATGATATTTCTTATTGTGGTGAGGGAGAATTTGAACACGGGAGAGACTCTTAAGAGTGTTCCCTATTATCAGTACTTCAAAACCCCTATGGCTGTATAAGTGATCTTGTATTTTCATGTGTGCTCAGATGATCTCTTTTTTGGTATTTCTTATTTTGGTGAAGGAAATTTGAACATGGGAGACACTCTTAGAGTATTCCCAATTATCAGTACATCAAAGCCCTTATGGCAGTATAAGCAATTTTGCATTTTCGTGTGTGCTTTGATGATCTCTCTTATACAAGCCATGTATGTTGTATTTAATGTTATTCACCTTACTTGTTTGCATTCCAGTTTCCTCTTGAAGTCTCTTTTCTGTTATACAGTTCAACATGAAGATCCGTTACCTTGAATGAAATTGTCTTTGAATTAGCTTGGTTTCTAGATTGTTTCATACTTTGTTTTGGAAGAGGCTATTTCTCTGCCAGAAAGCAAATGTGCTTTCGGATCACACGTATTGATGAACGCTTATCAGGTATTGCTTGACTATTGTTCTGAATTTTAATAATGAAAATTTATTGTGTCCCAGAGTGCGTATATTTTTTTATGTATGCATGCAAGCCATTGCAAGTGAATCTGAAGAGAAAGAAAGTAGGCGAGGGAAAAAGAGAGCTAAAATTTTGGAAAGGCCTCAAGAGGGATGTTTGTTGTATGCTCCATTTAGGTTGCAGAATAGAAGCTAAAGATATTGACAACATCTGTTATAATTACCTGTGTTGTTTCTCGTTATTTATAACAAGTGGTATTGTTGGAGATTAATCTATTTGGGTATATGAAATACCTTATAGCTATGTTTTATTTATAATTTTATTCCCATATGAATTTTTATTTCATATTATCCAGGGAAAATGAGATGGCAGCCTTCACCTCTTTTGCACCACTGGGAATATTCCTCATTATGAGGCGTATTGGAGTTGCATAATGAGGAATATTGAAGTTACATTTTATATGTAAATCCTTTGCCGGTTTGCACCCACTTTGCCCTCACTACATGGGAAATAGGGACACTAGCCACGCACTCAAGGTTGGCCAAGGCAATTATTTGAGTTATGTTGAAATACTTTTTACTCTCTTCACTCTATTTAAAAAATAGAGTCCATGGGTCTCTTCAGCAATGTCTTCTTTTAGGGCTGTTCTTAGGCTTCTTCTAATGCTTATATGAATTTTCTTATCTTATTTCTCTTATTATCTCTTAGAGGAAGCTTTGTGCATATTATGTTATCTTGTAATTTCTTTGGGCCATCTTTGATTAACATGTGGAGTTTTCTTCCAGTGTGTCGGTTTCCCCTCTTTGCAAATCTTGCGTTTCAACACATCCATATATGGTGTTAGGGCGAATTTTATTTTTATTGTATATTTTCACTTACAATTCATGGTTTTAGTAGGTGATCTTTAGAATTATCTCCCAGTTATTTTGATTGTAATCTCATATATAGTTCGTGCAAGTCTTATACTGAGTTCCTTCCAAGACGATAATTTTGTAAATTGTGTCTTCTACTCAATGGACTTATTATATAATTGCTATATGAGTCTATGCTATCTAGTGTTACTTTGAACATGATAGGAATGGTACATATGTAATGTATGTGCTAGTGGATATCTAATATGCATGCATTTGGCATCTGGATTGGTGCTTGTCCGATAGGCTTGTGATTAAGATTATTTCATAAAGGCTTTGCTTACATTGTTGCCATCAGTATTTCATAAAGTGTTAAGTAGGACTTAAGATCTGATGCCTTATTGAAGGATGTCAGCTATTTTCTTCAAACCAGCCATAAGATCCATAGCATTGTTTCAAATCCGGTGGCCTAAATTTGAGATAACTCGTTTCCATTTGAAATTTATACTCGGATTTGTCACTGCATCATTGCATGTAATATCACCTTATTGATAAGCGAAGGGTTTAGGGAGTAGAGCAGGTCATATTACTTAATTCTTATGTGGGGGGTGTCAAGGTCTTTTGGATGATCTGTGTTATAGTTATTGCTCAAACAGGAATCAAGTCACTCTTGTAATAGGATCTCAACCTGATTCTTTGTGTTGCACTTATTCTCTGTCACGATATTGATGCTGATTTGTATGTTTTTATTTATTTTTCTCCTAGTTCTGTCTTAAACCATTTTTTCAATTTAAAATCAATATATTGTTCCTTAGAAGTGAACAAAGATACAGCTCGTTCTAGAATGCTCAACAGTAATGACTGGCTAGAATACACAATGGCAAGAAATTTGGCCGCACTATTAGAATGGTTCCCAGCTGTCGAGAAGCTTAAAGAGCAAAAAAAATAATAAATACCAAACCATGGCTCTAATGTTGGAATTATTTTTACGGGACGCGGGGATTCCATAAACTAGCATGTTTCATTTCATTTCAATTTATATTGAAAATTTAATGGACTGGTAGATTTTTCCAGTATTGACGTATGGTATATTTAATATAATTTTGATGATTTAACAAGTGGGTTTAAACTGACTGAAAGGTGTTACCGAGTTTATGGATATTTTGTGATAAGTAACTCCTTGCTGTACAGAATTTTGATACACAAGTATAAACTTAAATATTATTGCAATGTTTCAATGTCCTTTTTGTTGTATTAATATTGCTCCGCTTATAACTTGCAATTGGTGTATGTGTTGTCTAGTAGATAAGGTTTTCTTTTTTCTCTCTACAGGTTTTTCAAGTGCTCACTGCTTGTAACCGGCAGGCTCAGGCGTGGCTGATTGCATATTAGCTAACTGTTCTGTAGCCATTTGAAGCTATGGCGGAACATTTAGCTTCAATATTTGGTACTGAGAAAGATAGGGTAAATTGCCCATTCTATTTTAAAATTGGGGCCTGCAGGCATGGGGATCGCTGCTCTCGGCTGCACACAAGGCCTAGCATCAGCCCGACTCTCCTCCTATCTAACATGTATCAGAGGCCAGATATGGTAACCCCGGGCATGGATCCTCATGGTCAGGCTATGGATCCTCGAAAGATTCAGGAACATTTTGAGGTAGAGCATTATAAGAATCTCAGTAACTGTTTTTATTGTTGACCTGGGTGTAGAAACTCATTATGAGTTGTCTTCATGTTTTGTTTTATCTGAAGTTTGAAAGCTGCATGATGCTTTAATTTCTGTGTTGTGGATTTTGCCTTATTTTTTATTTTTTTTCCCTTTATCCTTTGTTTTGTGGCTTTTAGGATTAGGGATAATTTGTTGTTAATTAATTTGTAATGATTCATATCAGGATTTCTATGAAGATTTATTTGAGGAGCTCAGCAAGTATGGGGAAATCGAAAGCCTCAATGTTTGTGACAACTTGGCAGACCATATGGTAATTCTGATTGTATGCCTCCTTTTGCCGTTAGTTATGGAAACATTTTGATGTTCTTTTGGAGTCTGTTTTGTATTTTGTTCAATTCTTAATCTCTGCTGTCTGTTACAGGTTGGTAATGTATATGTGCAATTCAGGGAGGAGGAACATGCTGGTGCAGCTCTGCGAGCTTTGACTGGCAGATTTTATGCAGGTAATTTATATTTAGTGTACTCCAAAATTTTTGGTGTATTATATTATCTGACCTTTTTTTTTTTTTTTTGATAGTTAAAACAATGCATTCTATTAGGGTCCTCACCCTTGTAGATAATGGTGCTTAAAAAAGTACATAACAAGATGAGTATATAAGATCATACTCCAGAAGAGAGTGACTAAACATAGAAGAGTTACAAGATGACTAGGAAAGGTGGCTCAAGCCACAAACCCAAGAAAAATGTCATTGCCACGAACCGACCCCAACATCATCAATTGCAGCCAGGGGAGAAAGAAGAACTATGTTGGCGTACCAAAGTTATCCACAGGGAAACTCGATGGGCCTTCACCCCAAACCATGCTCGTTGGCAACTTCTTTTTCTTCTAACAGAATTGCAGAGGGGAGTAGTCAACTGTTGCCCATTTTGGGGCCAGAGGGTTATGCCATAAATTTGTTGTGCCTATAATAGAATTCCGGGCTTTCCCCTTGTTTGCAAGCACATGAGACACATCTGCTGCTAAGATGGCACACATGTTCATATCCAACAAATTCCTTATAGTGTATTTTGGGCTGTTGAATATTTCCATGAAGGAAAGTTTACCATAGTCCGATATCATCCACTCTGCAGCAGTCCAGCCGCCAACTTTCCAATATTGCTTGCCATGACGAGGTTTTGCAGCAGGATCAGAAGCAATAACATTTGCTTTGGAGCGTTGAAACAGGATTGTGACTTTCCTGCCAGGTCTACCCCTACACTTAGGAAGAGGATACACTTGACGTTTACTTAAGAAGATTTCACAAGATTTCAATTGTTTCTGTAACCCTGAGATTTTGCCTGCCAACTGTCGATGGAAGCCCTTGCCATTTTGAACGGCTTCCTCCTGAAGAGGACACCAATCCAGCAGCTCCTCTGCAAGACTGGCAAGAGAAGAGGGGATTTTCCTTATTCCAAATTGACGGAGCAAGCGGCTGTTGGAAAATCTCTCAAACTTCCTTGAGCTACTCTCCTAGTGGGAGAACCGTAGGGGGGAAGAGAGATTTGACTACATATTGAAAGACAGAAGGCCAGAGTGAGTGCTGCCAATTTTCCAAGAAAATCATCCTTGGTAGATACTTATGTGTGTTTCACCCCTGGAATATCACCACAGCCATCTTCACCTTGGATGAGTCTAACCAAGTCTTCCCCCATGTCGTCCAGCACAAAGCAAGTATGCAGACAAGCAGAGGAGACTAAACCTCCCACAATTGTTGAGCCTTTAGATAATCCCTTGTTCGACACCATGAAAATGATGGAGATAAGAACAGGATGAGAGATAGGAATAAGTGCAGAGTGATATTGAATTGTAAGAGGAGCAGAGAGATTTTTATAGAATTTTATTGTGGCATGCTGCTCTAGAGGTCCAAGACATGCCGCACAAAATGTAGTGTGGAGGTGGGGGGGTTGTGAGGTTGTCAAATCCCATCTTGTCACGTGTTGGGAGCCGGGATAATCATGAAGAGGAGGCAGTGGTTAAATATAACAATCATGAATTAAATTCACGACTTTTTAAGCATCTGCTGGAAAATATCCAATGACATCACTCAACCTTTGTGAATTTATTGAAGCGGAAAATTTCGAGTCCCGAAGTACGATACCATTAAACCTGGCCAATCTGAGGGAAGAGAGCTATCAAGTTTCAAAAACACTTCCAAGTTCGTGCCTGCATTGGTGAGAAGGTGTACTGAACTGTTTGCTTCACCAAAGCAATGAGAAAAAAATATTCGAGTAAGCCAATGCTGAAATTCGAAAGAAGCTAATCAAGTTTTTAGTTGGGGGTCTTCTCTTTTTTTGTTGTTTTAATGACCAGCTGAGAATCCCCATTAACTTTTCAATTCTCAATGCCTTGGGCCCTGGCCAATCAGAGACCATCTACGAGCGCTAGGGCATCAGCTTTGTTGTTGGTACCAAACGGCAATAGTGAAGAGGAAGCCATAATGAACTTACCTTGTAACAAGCACAAGATGCAACCATGGCCAGCAGTTCTTGGATTTGCCTCAGGAGGCACCATTGAAGTTGAGCTTGATCCACTTGTTTTTAGGAGCTTGACATTTAACCAGTGTTTGGTCAATACCTTTTACTCTCAGCCCATGAACATGAAACTTATATTTAGTATTATATCTTATTATATCATACAATTTAAAATCTCACTGTTTGTGCGATTAGCTCTTTTGTGCTTGTTCAAGTCACATTAGGAACAATAGTATTCCAATTGATAATGTGAATTTTAGGGTATATCGCGAATAGAGGAAATACTATAGGAACAAATATAACATTTTGGTGTATTATATTATCTTATATTAAGTAATGTCTATTATTTTCTAATATATCTTAGAATTTAAAATCTTACTGTTGTGTGCAATCAGCCCTTTTGTGTTCAAGAGACATTAGGAAGAATAGTATTGCCAATCAATAATGTGAATTTTAGAATATATTGCAAATAGTGGAAATACGGTAGGAAGAAACCTAGCAATGTTATTTACTGTCATAACTGGTTTTCAAGACTTGTGTTCAAATAAATAGAGCAGAGACATGCAATCCGAGGTTGTAAAAAGAAAATAGGATGATTATATTATCTTATATTAAGTAATGTCTATTATTTTCTAATATATCTTTGAATTTAAAATCTTACTGTTGTGTGCAATCAGCCCTTTTGTGTCCAAGAGACATTAGGAAGAATGGTAATGCCAATCAATAATGTGAATTTTAGAATATATTGCAAATAGTGGAAATACAGTAGGAAGAAACCTAGCAATGTTATTTATTGTCATAACTGGTTTTCAAGACTCGTGTTCAAATAAATAGAGCAGAGACATGCAATCCCGGGTTGTAAAAATATAGAATGGGTCAAATTGCTGAAGTTTTTATGTTGACATATCGTGCTTGCTTGACCACGTTATAGTATTTGGTTAGTGGTTGATATTAAACGATGAACAAGTCAGTGATCATAGTTTTGAACAGACATGTTTGTGCTGTGTACGATTCCTGTTTAAGAATTTGACCAGACCATTCATCATTCAGCACTGCAGTGTGTCGGCAATTTCTTATTTCAAACAAGATGGTAGACTCTCTTAGATTTATCATTCATTATGATAGGTTTAATTGGTTATGCATCTCATGAAAATTGATTTTAACAAACAATGTTACTATTGATTAGAGGGCAAATCTTGAATGTGGAGTGCTTCAATTAGAATTTTGCTTACATGATGCTGCTGGTGGCATGTCTTGTATCACTGCCAAAATCTAGAAATTCTTATCCTATCTTGTTTTGTTTCTCTTTAGTGATACTGCAACAATCTTTACATGCTACTGTAACAATCTTTGGCTCAATATTTGGAAGTCCATATGCATGCTACCCAATTTCTTATTCTTATATAGCTGTATTATGCCATTATGGTGTTCAATATAAGATTTCATTATACAGTTTGAAATTTCAGCTCGAGGGAATGCCCAAAATATCTTACTAAAGCTATTGGGTTTTCTGTAAAAATTCTACAAACCGAGTATGAAGAGCAAATAACTAGCCCTGATTGTGTTGTAATCCACATAAAAGGAGACTAATCTGGCCATTTCTAAAAGTTGAGATCCATGGCACAAAGATAAGCTCTTGTATCAATCCATTTTAATGGTTGAAACCATTTTAACGGTCATTTAAGGTATATGAATTTAAAATGGTAGGCCACTTTTTAGTTAGAAAGATAAGTACTCATGCCAATAGGCATGATAATTTGAAAGTCATATTTGACAATTATTGGCACCTGTCTCTCCAAGGAAAGCCATTTTCCATGGAGGACTCGTGGGCTGCTGGCAATTTCCTCGAGGTTCAATATCTGCCTGGCAACCTCTGCCAATATTTCATGTTAATGATTAGTTTAGAATATGTTTTGTTTTATGGATGTCCTGAACGTACAGGTATATGTGGGAAAATATGATTATCAGTTAGGCAGAGCTTCTGTTAAAGTCTTTAGTATGCTAAGGGCAAGATGAACTGTTTTATTGAAGATATTCTGAAGTAGTTGTGTTGTAGCGTGTTTTTTTGGATCTTTTTTCCAAAAGTGCATTCATTTCACGTGTAGTGCCAAAGTGGAAATTATATTGAATTAAGTTACTGATTGGTATACTCTTTTAAGTGTGGTACCATATCATATGAGTGTAATTATTGTGTTTTGATTGTGTATTTCTTTATCTGTTAAATTGGTTGTTAGTTGAATAGATTAATGGTATTTTCAGATTTCTGAGCCTTTATGAATGAGAAAAGGCAATTTGAAGACTTTGTTTTGATAACTAATTCTCTTGTTTCTATCCTAAACTCTCAGGACGACCAATTATAGTAGACTTCTCTCCTGTTACCGATTTTCGTGAAGCTACATGTAGGCAATATGAAGAGAATACATGCAACCGTGGGGGCTATTGTAACTTTATGCACCTTAAGAAGATTAGCAGGTAATCCTGTGCGTCCTCCTCATATTAGTTATATTGCTGTAATTATTACTCCAGCAGTGCTTCTGTGGAGTTATAACTTGCTCTTCTGTTCTGCACAGAGAGTTGCGGAGGCAACTTTTTGGAAGGTACAGGCGATACTACAGCCACAGTAGAAGCCGAAGCCGAAGCCCTAGCCCTCGGAAGTCTATGGAACGACTTCGTGGCTACGACGATCGGCCTCATGGTGGTCGAGGTCATGGTAGGAGACATGATGACAGAGATTATCGTGATGACCGTCATGTTCGAAGACCACGGAGCAGAAGTCCAGGTCATAGACGAGGCCGTAGCAGGAGTCGCAGCCCCAGGAGGAATAGAAGTCCAGTCCGAGAAGGAAGTGCGGAGAGGAGAGCCAAAATTGAACAGTGGAATAGAGAAAGAGAACAAGCCGCAGGATCTGCCAATGCTAATGGGTCATCCGAGAATGGAGGTGGATACTCATATCAACCTGGTTATGGTGGCTATTAGCTATGACCACCATCTATTGGTTTGTTCCATATCCCTTCTGAATCTTCTAACGTGGCTTGTCCAGTGCAGTGGTTGCCTTGCTTCAGTAGCTACGTAAGACTAGCTTACAAATCACTTTACATTGTGCAGGTGGTCTGCAGATTCACGATTATGTTCTTCCAATCGAAAAAGTTCTTTCTATTTTTTTTGGTTTGTTGTGTCAGATCATATGGTAGTATGATATCTGTGTGTGTTGTGCAGCTTGCTTGTTCAGTTAGCTTGGAGTCCACTGTTTGACCTAGTCTCAAGTCATTCATGTTTGCTAGGATTTGTTGGGTGTGCTGCCATGTGTGAGTTGTATGTCTTCATGGAAGAACACGTGCTCTGTCTTCTTCCATTGTGCTTGTTATTTAGAGTTGCTTGTTCTTAAGAAATGTGATCTTACAGTTTTGCATGAGGTTTTGCAGGTTCAGGTATCCCTGCTTCTCAGGATGGAGTTAAAGTTTATGCAGCTCACATGAAATTTGTGTACAGGTGCATTTGCTGCTGGTTCAATGTACATGAATTGGCGGAAGGCGTTTTTCAAAATTTCTGGAGCTTTGTTTGTAGGAAGAGGAAACATGGAGGCTACAATGGTCATGACATTGCAGGTCTTGCCGAAGGGTCTCTTATTGTAGAATCATGTTTTGTGCAGGCATGGGTCTTTTATCCGTAAAATTTAAGCATTCATTTATACAGGGCTTAGGGATGTAGAATCCTGTTTCCTCTAAGAGGTTTTATTGCAGGTACAGGAATTCAAACTGGTTCTACCGACATTGCGGTGTAGGTTTTAGTCCTAAAAATTTAAAGATAAATTCTGATTGCTAGTCTCTTCAATTTGTTCTATTCTATGAAACTTTTTGTAACTGGCCCTTTATTTTGATAGGGCTTCTAAGCTGCCTGGGTAAACGGTGTCTGCAAGATTTTCTTAAAGAACTGTGCAGTAGATATTTTTGTATTTGTTGTTATTATTAGTAGTCAAAGCATTGTTATTATAAATTTTACTACTTTTTGACTTCCTTTTTGAGAATTGCGAATTCTTCTAAAATTTCATTTGGTGGATTGGTTCTGTGTTTTTCTGTAGATGGTATGTTTGTTGTGTAATGCTAATTTTTTTTTTTGAGTGTTGTCTCTGATTTTAGGCCTCAATCTCAATTAGATTAATTTTCATTATGCCGTATGTGTTCTTATATCATTGATTTGGGTAAAGACAGCTATTTTTGGAAATTTGAGAAACTAAAATTCACTTGTCTTCTTTGTTCATGGCATTTGGTGCAGTCGTTATCTATGATTACATGATTTTTGTCAGCTGGTGTATTTATTCACTGCTTTTGCTATTTTATCATGTTTAAAAATGCTCTCATGGATGTTTTTATTTATATCATGTGCTGTGAAGTCTTTATTGGATGTTTGTATTTAAAAAAAATTCATTTGATTATAAGTAGCACGGTTTAATAAGAGAAACTGTTCTTCCGTTGTCATCTTTGAAGATCGAATGTGGTTGGGAATGTTGGCTTTACCTGTGTTTTTTTTCATGTATTGCCTGATTAGAAAACCATTTTTAGACATCTGCGCACACAAGTTTTGGGTGTTATAATATTGATTCTTGCATGTAACATTAATGTTTCTATGGGCAGAGTTTTGAATAGGTATCAGATTATGTTTTGTATGTGGCTGGAAATTGATTTAAAAAATGCTTTTTTAATCTCCTCAGCAAAACAGAAATACAATAGTCGGTTGGGCTTTTGAAGATTTTGGGCCTTTCGTAACTACCAGTTTAGAGGAGAGGTCTTGGATAGGGTATGGAACTATGAAAAGACAAATTTTCTTGGATTTGACGTGGTGTGGAATTCTCAACAGTTAATTCTTTTGGGCTAAAAAGAATACACCAAAAAGGATACCGTTTGGGAAAAAGATAGGCCATAATGGGTAACGATAGACTCCCTATGATTTACTGTTAGACCAGAAACTTCTGGCACTAGTAACAGGATATATGCGAGGGATATTACGAGTAACAGATTTAGGATAATATATTTAAGTGGTGGGATATGATAGTAACAGACGTAGGATATAACATCCCACCGCTACAAAAAGAAACTTGTGTAAAGGTCTCTTGTGACCTGATGTACCTTTTAGAGGACCATTCAATTATCATAGGGTCTTAGGATAGATATGAAATTTCTTCTCATGATCTTTATTTTTGTCTTACTAATTTTAGGTGCCAGATTTATTGGGGATTGCTTTTGTGACTTGAACCTGTAACCTGGAAGGCGGCTCAAGCTATCAAAAGTTCCCTCAGGTAAATTCTACCCTACAATCTTGTGGTTAGTGTGTTTAAATCCTTGACTGTTAAATCTGACCCTTTTATTTGATGTTTTTTTCTTTTCTTTGCATGGTGATCTGTGTTGGAGTTCAAATTTATTTTCAAAGAACTTCACGTTGAGTGGCCTGCAATCACCTCTTTACACTAGTTTTATTTTAATTGTGTCTAAAACCTAATTCAACTATTTGATGTTGTTTTCTCCCCCTAAGAATGATGGAGTTCAAATCTCTTTCCAAAGAGCTTAAGGTTAAGTGGCCTACAGACATTCTTTACAACCAAATGATGTTTTATCTTAATTGTGTTTAAAACCTCATTTAACTGTTGTGCGCATCAACACTTGCTGTGAGGGCATTCATTTTTTATTCTTGAAATTGTGGGTTGTGGAATGACGTGAGACGAACATTTTGACTGGTGATAAGATGAGAATATTAGTTGTTCTGAATGTCTTTCCCAGCCTCTTTGAATTTGACAGCTAGTGGTTTTTATACATACTCTCTTTCCACATCAAATTTCAAGATCTTATGATAATTGGTCTATATGAACATTTTATAAACTAGTTTCAATGTGTTTGAACTCGTGGTGGATTGATGAGGTTATCACTTCTCGATTTGAGTCTATTCTTCATACCTTTCCTATCCTTCTAGTGTGTGCCTTCTCCCAATGGTTTCCATGTGAAGCCCATCTTATGTCCCTAACATTACAATTTTATGAGGGTTGTGTTATATGCTATAAGCTACATTGTAATGTAAGCATGAGTAAGGCATTAGATGTTGAGGACATTTAGTTCTCTAGTTGTAGGTGAATTCAAGTGTGAGTTTATTAACAAGGCTTTTTAATGGTGTCAAAACCTAGGAGTAAAAATTTGAACAATATTAGAAAACAAAACGCTTGTGATTAACTTAATATAGATTATTGTAGGAAAATTGGAGAGGTCAAAAGTATTAAGAAAATTTAAGAGCTCTCAATCTCCTTATAGGGAATTAGGCTTTATTGTTTTTTACATTTTACAATGTTTTATGATGCTTGATGTAAAGGTAAGCATAATGTTTATGCATATAAGTTTCATCTTGTGGTGATTTCATTTTTTGTATTCTCATAGATCTAAAGTCTATAATTTTTTGGATGAATACCATTTTACTTGATAGTGTGACATCCAAAACCCTAGTTTCACTCTAATTCTTAGGGTATTCATAAATTTAATGTTTGGATTTATGTGGTGGGCTTGCTTTCATTTTCGATTTAATTTTTCTCCCATTAAAATTGAATAAATGCGATTTTTCATTTATAGTAAGTGCTAAACTAATATGGTTGAGAAGCCCTTGGTTCATTTTAAGCTATTGAAAAAAATAATGTAATCTAAAAATTTATCTCTTCCTTTGAAAGGAGCGTGCCTTTGCAAGGCAATGTGGCATGCTAACTAGGCTACATTGGCTTAATTTTGGTGACAATGATTATGAGGAGTATTTTTGAATTATCTTATTAAGTAAAATCCTTTCGAGGTGTTGATCAATGGCTTATTGACCTACTTGATATCATGCAAGCCTCTCTTTGCCAGGATATAGTGTAGCAATGTCTAGTATTCAATGATTTGAAGGTGGTTATGTAGATGTTAATAAATCCCCCTTAGCATTTAGTTTGTATAATTTTATATGTTTTATGCATATATGTATATGTATAGAGTGAATGGTTCAAATTAGGTGTCAGAGAATTGTTATGGAGAGATTTGTGGTTTGAAACTATCTTTGTTATTTTCTTTTCAACCCTTGCTTTATTTTGTGATTTTTCAATGAAGTGCTTTTTTCTTGTGTGCACCTTGGCTCATTGCCAAGACATCCTTGTGATCTTGACACGTTGGGCCAACTTGTTAATATTTTTTTCCTTTAATGTTTCTTGTTGTTGGATGTTGGCCATGTGTGCCAATTTTGCCAAAGTTTGATTTTGTTTATTTATAAATAAACAATTGAAGGTCCATTTAATCAAAAGAAGCAATCATAGCTGGTATGTTTTTTCTATAGTCAAAGGCTTTGACACATTAGAAGGGTTAGTACTAAATCTATCTAAATAGATGGCCAAATCGAACCCTTATCAATTTTAGTGTAACAAAATTTGCTCATTTCGGAGAACCAAAAGTTGAAGTGAGCAAAAACAAGAATTTATAGGGCCTACACAAGGCTGGCCCTATATTCATGATAGTTAATAGGGCCGTCAATATGGTTGTGAAATTGCTCCAATTTGAGCTCTAGATCTTGTAGGGTAATAGCTCCAGACATTTGTTTTTGATGCAGATAGATTAAAAAAAGCTAAGATTGCTCAATCTCTTTACATATTTGATTGAGTAATCAAGAATATTGAGAGATTGAAAGCATGAGAATAATTGAAAGATTGAAAGTATTGTAGGTTTATAGCGGCTAACCAGGGTTGACCTTGTAGTCATGATAGTAAATAGGACCGCCAATACAATCGTGATGTTCCAATTTAAACGTTAGATCTTGTAGGGAAATAGATTGATATGGTTTTTGAAATAGATAGATAAAAAAAGCTAAGATCACTCGATCTCTTTACATGTTTGATTGAGTAATTAGGTAGGCATTATTGATTAGTAGATCTTACATCTTTTCTGATGCTTGATTTATGAGGTGAATCTATTTTTTATGCATTCATTTGGGTGAAACTCAAATTGTCTTACATTTCCTAAGATTTCATCTTTTAGCGATTTCACTTTGTGCATGCTCTTAGATCTAAATCTCTAGCTTTTTAATTGAATATTTTTTTAATTGATATTGTCTGATATTTTTTTATTTGATTAAGGTAAATGTTTTTGAAGCTGGAGCTATGACCCGGATAAGTGAGGGGTTTTGATTACTGGTTCCACAACTAAGAGAGAGAGAGAGAGTCAAATAATGGATCCACAATCAAGAGGGTTTGAAGGATCTTACAACCATACCAGAAGGATCTCACAACCTAAGAAGGCACAACAAGAGGGTTTGACGGATCCCACAACTATAACAACAACAGGGTTTGAAGGAGATTCCACAACCTTATGAAAATAAGGAAGGTAACTCTTCAACAATTAAAAAATAAAGTTAAAAAGCCAATTAGAACATAGTCTTTTGTAGATCTTCTATCTCTTTGAAGCATCTGCACAGTGTTTGCTCAATTGAGGCATAACAAGTGGGCTTACACACTGAGTCGAACAATAGTTAAATCACAACAAAGAATGATGATTTTTCAGACAAGTTCATGCAACACTTCTTTTACAATTTCAAGCACGAGATTCCATTGGTAGACTTAACAGAGGCCAAACAAAAAGTTGATGAAATATTTTTAATCTATTTACAGTGATGGAGAGCCTTTACAAGCCTATTTACCCATACTCTACCAGATAAATAACTAGTTGCTATGTTCACCAAAAATTTACACAGTAAGATATCTTACAATTTTGAGTTGCATCCAAATCATCTTCAGCAATCTCACAATAGCTTGATACAAATTAGGAATCTTCAATCCATCATAAATCACTTTTGTCTTTGCTTTGATGAAGAAAACCTTCAACAAACTGTCTACCATCTTTCCTCTTCCTTTGATGGTGGTTGGGATGATTATTGAGCAACATGCTGACCGACCAACAAACAATAACACGAGGTTATAAGACAAACCTTAAAACCCAAAAAAAATAGGGGTGAAATCTTTGAACATCAACCCTTCTCTGAGAAACAACACAGTGTAATCTTCTAACATCCATTTAAGGGATAAATTCCTAGATCATCCACCCAAACCCCAAACATTTTGATGATAAAATCTCTAACTTTCTCCATCAAAACCCACAATGTTCTAAAGGCATGGGACTTATCTAATATCCACCTTTGAACCTAGAAAATCTCTAGCCCAAGCCATGGGACTCATCTCACTTAAAAAGGAGATATACTCCCCTTGGATCTCAAAGTTAGACATCTAAGCCCTCAACAGAGTAGCATCAACTTGGTACATGGATGAAAATGAATGAAAATAGAGAATACAACCAAGCTTCCTCCCTTTCTCAACAGGGGAGGGAGTTAACTTAAAAACCATCATAATGCGTAAAACAGGGTCCCATAGGATAAAACCAATATAAACCAAGAGTACAAATAGAATACAATAATATCCAGTAGAAAATCACCATTCTGTTGCAAAGATTTCACCAGTCTGTTGTCTTACCAAATCCACTCTTAAACTTGTGGATTTGCCACTTAGCATCTGCAAATCTTTTGTTCTAGATTTTTCTCCCAGACCCTATCCATAATCTTTGGCGTTAATATTTGGGGTACGCCAGAGTTCTCTAATGCCCACCTTTGAACCCAAAAAACTTCTGGTCCAAGTCATAGGGTACACATCACATAAAAAGAAGATATATTCCCTTTGGATCTCAAAGTCCCTCGATAGACTAGCATCAACTTGGTACATGGTAGGTATTAGTGAAAACAGGGAATACAACCAAACTTCCTCCCTTTTCCAACAAGAGAGAAATAATTGAACAATCATCAAACCGTATGAAACAAGCTCTCGTAGGATAAAATTAAGATATAACAAGAGCATAAAGGTAATATAATAATACCCAACCTTCCAAATGGGGAAACACTCCTTAACGTGAAATAGGTATCTAAACTTCTTCCAGTCCATACCCAACACTGCCTAAGCCCTGTAGATCTACCGATAGGAGGAAATATCACTTTCGCTTTGAATAAATGCCCCTATTTTGTCACAGAGTTTTTGCCAAACCGTTGTCTTATGAAACATAATCTTAAACATGTGGATCTGTCGCTTGGCTTCAACAAGTCTTCCGCTCTAGTTTTTTCTGCTAGACTTTGTCTAGAATCTTCAGTGCTAGTATTTGGGGTATGCTAGACTTTCGTTGCGACTCTCCCACCCTGCGGGCCATTCAAACTTCTTGGGATATTGCTTGATCTTAAATCCTAGGTTCTCTTTAATTTTGAAAATTTATAAAACCTTAAGGTATTTGGATTTATGTGGTGTGTTTGCTTTAACGTTTGATTTTATTTTTTTTGCCATCAAGTTTAAGTAAATGCGATATTTTAATTAGGGTAAGTGTTAGACTTAATAAATAAATATTGTTGATTTTTTTTTTTGTTAAATATATAAGCTAGGCTTAAAAATAAATGTAATAAAAAATGTGCCTTGAAAGTGAATGTCCCTGCAAGATGATGGTGCATGTTAACTAGGTTACACTAGCTTAAGTTTGGTGACAATTTCCAAGGATTTTTGTCGAATACTTAAAGCTAAGCACTCATCTCAGCAAATAAAATCCGTTTGAGATGTTGACCAACAACTCATTGACCTACCTAATATCATGCAAGCCTTTCTCTGCCATTAACAAGCTTTACAAGCACTAGTCCTCTCTTGCACAAGAACAAGCTCTCCAACAATGTCTATTGTTGATCACGTGCAAGTGACTATAAATATAGCCAATGAAAAAACACGTGGGTGTGATGGGGTTTGCCATGAATTTCTAAAAGTTCTATGGGACACCATTGGGGAGTATTTTTTTTAAGCCTACTTAGAAGCGTTTTATACTAGAACCCTTGGCCAAATAATGGCTAAATTATTAACAAAGGTCATATTAAGTCCACACCTAAGGTTCAATCCTTAGTAGATTTTCAATTGGCAACCCATCACGTTGCTAAATGTCTCTTACAAACTTATTGTAGAAGTCCTAGCTCTGCACATTTACATTATCCTTTTGTTGATTTTTAGACTTTGAGCAAACAAGGAATGCAAAGAGATTCATATTAGACAATATTATTTTAGTCTCGGAAGTTATGGAGTGAGCTTAAAGTCTAAAAAAAATCAAATTTTAATCGAAATTAACTTTGAGAATGTCTATGATTGCATCAAATAGCCATTGATTTTGGCTATGCTACATGATTTAGGGTTTGGTTCTAATGTTCTTCAATCATTGCAAATGCTTTTTGTTGATAAATTTGATTGCCTTTTTGACAATGGTATACATTTGAAGTAATTCGACCTTTTTCATTATATTAAGCAAGGGTGCCCTCTTGCCGTTGCACAATGCGTGCTAGTTGCGAAAGGCTTTGAGTATACATTGGTTAGTGCCATCTCTCATGGACTTGTTAAAGGGATCTCTCCTACTATGGAGAATTCCCCTCAACTTATTAATGGCCACTTTGGAGATGATTCCTTCTTCATGTTAAGTGAAGAAGATAATATTAATCAAGCTGAGTGCCTTGACACCTTTTGTTTGGACTTATTTCTAATATTTAGCGAATGAAGATACAATGTTACAGGCACTGTTTCACCCCTCTCCCCCCTCCCTCCTACTTCCTACGACTTATACATAGAAATGGACTCAACATAGTGAGATTTTTTTCATTTCTTTGGCATCCCTTTTACATGTAAGCTACCCTTCTAATTGATGGCAACATGTCACTGATAGTTTATAAAAGAAACTATCATACTAGATCACTAAATTGCTATATCTTGTTGGTAAGTTTCAAAACTTGTCACAAACCATTTTCAGATGGGGATTATGGAGACTTTTATTTATTAAATATATTTTAGTTTTTTTATAATTAATTAGTTGTGGACGATTTTATATCAGATGTCCTTTTGATATCATTATGGGTTGTGATTAAATTATTTATTTATTGTAGATTCAAATAGCATTTAATTGTATTACAAATTGGTTAAATGTGAATGTTAGCATTTATAGTATTTTGCAGAGATATTTATTATTGTTTTATCATGTTTTATGATGCAGGGTAGCTAACACTATTTACTGAGGTAGATCTAGGATTAGTTCCTCCCCTTCATAGTAGCAACACCTAAAGGGAGAACATCATAGAGAGGATGGCATATTAGAGTAAGGGAACTTAGAGAGAGTTGAGGGAGAACCACATACAACACCAATTTGTTGTATTGTATCATTTAGTTAAAGCCCTAACATGTTGTGCAATATTAGTTGTATGTCATTATATTCTTCATGCTTTGTGATTACTTGTATTGATGTATGTTGTGGTTCAAGTTTTAATGTGTTTTTTAATCCCTTATGCTTATGAAGTTACATTTTGGTGTTTGTAGGCTAGGTTGTATGGTGTTAGCTTTGTATTTTGACAATGGCTCAACTTTGCATTTGTTATGATAGCCGTGGTACCTATAACCACATTATATTTGTTTATTTATGTATAGATTAAGAATCTTATAGTGTATTCTACCCATTAACATATTAGATTTTGGGGACAAAGCAACAATGTGCCATTGCTTAAATCCTCACTCGAGGATCTTAAGAGATATAACATCTTAAAAACTAAATGAAACCCTAATTCAATTTGGAAAGAATGTCGAGGATATTATTAGTATTATGGGAGAATGACCCATTGAGCCCCATTTTTGGGACACTCATTATGGGAGGTGACTACAAGTGTAGAGTAGGAGTAAACTTTATGAGGGCATTGATGATGCAAGGATCTAAGGGAGGAAATTTTCTATTTTCGGACACCTGAGAAGAAAAAGGATAATGGTCATAGTAGAAAGATATATAGGAATCCTTGCTTTAATAGGGCATGAGTAGAGTGGAAAAGAAGGAAAATAGATTTGTTTTTAAGATAAAAATAATAACTCAAGGATTAGACAAGAGGGAGGGCCGCCATTGGAGCTTGTGGTTGAGCTTGGAAGGTGGATTTCCTTGATGGATTATATTGTCTTCCCAAGGTAGACTATTTCTAGACACGTCTGCATATATTCTCAACTGATCTCTCTCCTTATGTTTGGAAGAGGTGCCAAAGTGTTGTTTTTGCCTTCATTTTGCATTTTATCAATGGATATGTACATAAATGCATTTACTTGAGTGTGTTCAGGGCTAGTTAAGCATTGTGTCAAATGTTGTTTTCACTTATGCCCTAGGAATTTGTTAAGTTTAATGCCAAGAATAATTCTGGAAATGATTAGGGTTTGTATGATAAAATGAGGACTCTTTGTGGCATGTATATTGGATTGAACTATGACAGTTGCCATAATTTAGGCTTGTGAAACCCTAGTCCCTAGTCAACTTTAATGAATGAACTTTATTTTGGCCCCATGATAAGGCAATGAATTAAAAGTACATTTATTGAGAACACATGGTTAAAAAATCACACCTACCTCATACTTGCTAGAAACCTATGGTTAACTGATGATAATATTAAAGACTACCCCTTATGATGTTTTTAGTAACAACATGAAGTATAGATACTTATAAGTAAATTTGTAGGAATTTCAGAAATTTTCATAATTGTGCAAAGCTTAGTATATGTATATGACTACAAACTTTCATCTTATTTTGCTTATTTGTATTGTGCTTGTATGGCATGGGTATGATAGATTCATCTCTTAGGGACATGGATCCACTTAGGGAAATTGGTGGGATATGCATACTAGTGGGCACTTTATTGTAGGTGTTCTTTGTTCATGTAATTGATTTGTGTTGTAGATCCGATTTCACTTATATTCATGCACTCCTAAGAGAAGTTTCTAAGGTTGAAATACCCACAGATTTGCATGATATATTTTAAAGATAGTAAGTGATTGTGGTTTTCCTATTTTTCTATATGAATAAACCTTGTGTTATTAATATGTTTTGTCCTCTTAGAAAGCTTAAGGTACACTCATGCATGATAGATTCGTTAGCCTACTTTATAGATTAGTGAGCTCTAGAAGGGATAAACATATCAACAAAGCATATGGGCCACATTCAACAATCACTTGTTGAATGTGATGACTATTTTGAATTTGAACCACCTTTTATGTTTACACGAGAAAAATATTGTCTGGAATTTTTTTAGAGGCGTACTATGGATTAGTGTGATAGTTAATTTAAAATAATATTAGGATGAGACTTGTTTATTAATCATGTTAAAAGTTGCAATCACCACATGAACTTTAGTAGACCTTACATACTATGATACTTGTTCTAGAATGTATGATTGGTTGCATGGGTAATGTATCTTGTATGTGATTAAAACTTATTTCTCGAGAGGTAGTGGTGCTATTGTATTATGCCTAGTGGGAATGAGATGAACACATTGGTAAAGACAATGGGAACTTGGTTCCCATTGTATTTCCTAACATTCTCACATCACTTTCACAAGTCCTACATTGTGAAATGTATGGAGGTGGATTGGGAAGTGAGAAATGATATACTTGTGCTTGATGACTAATGGATAATGATTCATTGTAGTTAGTCAGTGTTTTCATAAAAAACTTATAAGAGGATTGAATAGTATGAGGACGTTTTCCCTCTCATAAGTTTTTAGAGCAATGATTATAGTAATCACTTGTATTGTTTATCGTACAGTCTAGTTCATATATATGTCACATATGTCAATAGATAGTGATGTTATCTAGTTCTATCTAGATTGACTACTTTTGATAGGGACTTGTAATCATTATGCACATGATTTAGTGATTCTATTACTAGTTGGATACTATTATCTACCACCCTTGTTGAAGCGCAAATTCACTTATAATAGGGACATGTGGTTGGAGGCAAAAGACCTCGAGGATTTTTCCCTCTCTTGTTCAAAGTTGTTGATATTCTATGTATACCTTGATAATCAAGTACTTGTAAACTTGTGTTGGGTTGAAAACAAAAATACATCATATTCACGTACTTTGTTATGTAATGCTATTATAACATGATATATTGCTACGTGTATTGATCAACTATTGTGTTTAGGAGCAAATAGGGTTGGCTGTGTTCCCCACATACATTTATGTGAAATCATAAAATGTAGAGATGTACTTCAATTTATGAGTTTGTTTTACTTGTTATGATGTAAAACATTTAAATCTTTCTATATCCCTTATACTAAAATATATTTTGAATTTATGTTACATTATAAATTGGTTTTCTAGTTCATGCAAGTTCAATAACATTTAATACTTAATAGTTATTATTTTTTTTCAAATTTTAATTTAAGGTCTTTGTAACAACTTATGGAATCAACATGGCATGTTGATTCTTGAACTTAGACAATTCTTCCCGAATAATGTGTCATTTTTAAAATATTTTCTAGTGAGTGTTCAAAGGGGTTGTTGCATTGCGGTATGAGAGTCCAACTTCAATGCTTAGTCCTTTTCGTGTCTACTAGTGTTAATGCAACATTAAATTTATATACCTCTAGGTACCATGGTTTGTACTAGGTGTGATGGAAAGGAAGGCAATGGGATTCTTGAATAAAATAAGGGAGAGGGGCATGATCAGATTCTAACAATGCTCATAGAAACTTGTGATCGCATGGCCACCCTCAAATAAGTAGTTTGAGGGCAAAACAAAAATGAGGAAGAACAAGAAGATGATTACAAGAATGGTAGCAAGGATCAAATTGAGAACCAAAATTAATATTGTAATGGTGGGGATAAATGACCTAAAGATTAGATAAATTAAGATAACCTTAAGGGTTAGAGGGCTAAGAAGGCTCGGTCCTAGGTAGAATTGGCTAGGGACTTGAAACATATTTCCCCATTGAATTTTGATGGGATTGTCCTTGGTGATGGATTAGAGGTTTGACTTGTCGAAATTGATAAATATTGCGTGTTTCATAACTTATTTGAGGAGACCAAGGTAGTTTGAAGAGCCTATCAACTTTTTAGTGAGGCATATTCTTAGTGGGGCAACAAGAAAACTAAGATGGGAATGACTCCTATAGACACCTTGATTCCGCCACTCTAATTCTATTGCCAATGCATCCTAACTAACTCGCACTAACACCACCATGCTTAAAAATAAACCCCATTTAGTCTCACTACATCACTTCATGAATAGTTAACTAATTAATCATTATTAATTAAGCTAATCAATTCTTAATGACACTCCATAAATAATTATCTAATTAATCATTATTAATTAATTAATTCCTAACTAATTCCATGCACACAATTAATAAAAATAAATAAATATTAATTATCCTCATCCATGTCATCACCCCATGTTGACTCCTCATTAAAAATCAAACCTACTCACTCATCAATCCACACAAAAAGTTAACTCCTTGATTTATGCTTGCACATAAAAAAAATCAAAAAAATCAAGTAAATAAAAAATCAATCAAATTTGTTTTAAAGCAAATCAAAACATGCAATTCTTAGATCAAGTGAGTTAATATCATCCATCTAAACTCAAAGTTTTCAAATCTAATCAGGCTAATCTCAACCATTCAGCCTCTCATTCAAAAATATAAAAACTCACTCTTCATCCTTCATTCTTACATCTGGATATGAAAATCTTGGAAAATATCTTTGATATTTGGAATCAAGCAATCATTATTCATAAGTACATGTTGTGGAATCTTGCATGGTTCCTTAAGAAAATACAATACATCAAATAATGAGAAAATCCATTTAACAAGGGATATATTCACTTGGCAAGTGTAGGGATTATATTGTTTCTCTCTTTCTTTGCTCAATCTGAAGTTATGTTTGATTTAAAAGTAGAAACTAGTTTGTTGTCATTTATTTCAAGCTCTAAATTGTATGTATACATTTTCTAGCATGTTTGGTGAGACATCCTTTGTCTGATTATATTTGTAGGTTTTCAAGGGGTCTATTGATTGCTATTACTATTAGAAAGGATTGATTCATTTTTATATTAGTTTTGCTAACATTTTAACCCTTTGTTCATCTTCATTTTCATCTTCCATGTCAAAATTTTATTTTTCTATGTAACATCATTTCCGTTATGTGTATTAACATTTTTGCATTCTAGAGTGGTATTTTTGCACTCAATAGTGTCATTTTTTGCTTTATGTGTCTCTTTACAGGTTTTGATGTTTCTTTTCAGCTCATGGCATTTATGCACTCCAGAGTGGTGTTTCTGCATTAGAAAGTGTCATTTTTGCACTAGTAGCATTTTTGCATTCCAAAGTGGTGTTTCTACACTCTAGAGTGACATTTATTCATAAGAAAGTGTTGTTTTTATATTACTGGCATTTTTGCATTTCCCAATGGCATTGCTGCACTCCAGAGTGGTATTTCTACACCTTAAAGTGGCATTTTTGAACTATGTGGCATTTATGCTCAGTGTAGTGGCATTTTTTGCATCAAGTTGTGGCATTTTTGATTTATGAAACACATTTTTAAAGTTTACTCATTTTAGATCTCTGATTTTCTAATGTGCATGCTTTATATTTTCTATTTTGCATCATACCAACCCTTTTGTGTAGCAAATATCATATAAAGAACCCATAAACATCTAAAACTACTAACACTTTTATATGCAGTTATGTTAGAAGAAGGTTTGTAAAGAAAATAAATCCTAATCAATTAATCCAATGTTCTCTATTTTTTTTACTTGCTTGGGTGTGGTTTAACTTACGTATGCTCTTTTCTTGCATCATAGAGCAATCTTGAGAATTAGAAATGATTTAGATCTATTGTGGCCAACACACCCCCTTCTTCAGAGAAGTAGGGGACCCCTCTTAAAATATTCAATTTGAAGTCCCCATATTTTCAATCCCTTTCTGATCAACATCTTTCTATGAAAATATTCAAACCTCTGTTTCACCCTAATTTGCCGAGCGTCTAACATGTTTGAAATGACAATTCGGTCTCTATTAAAGACCCTTATAAAATTTTGGATTTAAGCACAGTCGAGTCTTTATTATGTCGTAAGAATAATAAAACACTTTCATACTTAGAATATTTTTATCATTTTAATTATTTTTTCATAAATTTGGACTTGTATTAGGGTTCTAAGAATCTCAGTCTCCTAGAGTCCTTGGCATCTCATAAAGATTCATTGGTAGGCAGATGAGCATTTGAATTGAGTACGTGGCTTCCTTTTTTACTTAGTATTTTTTGTGAATTTATGTAGAATGAATGACTAAATGAGAAAGCATGACATGGCCTGGATTGTCAGAGATGTAAGAATTCAAACAATTAGGTTGTCTCCATGTCAGATATGTCAGCCTCTTGGACCTATCAGAGATGCCAGAGCCCGAGAGACTCTAACCAAATGAGGAAACACCACATGGATATTCTTAGAAATGTAAGTATCTTGGACCTGATAGAGATGTCAACGCCTCGGAGATCCTGACCTACTAGACTACACCACATGGCCCTTCTATATAAATTGGTAGAAGAGGCCCAAAATGCTCTTAAGTGATCAAAATGGGGTATAGTCAGATTTAAAAGGATAATCACAAGACACCACACATTACCTCACTCTTCTAGATGGCAAGTCTTGCTCCTGAATGTGTAAAGGTGAAGTACTAGGCTACACCTAGGTGGTATCCATTATAGGTAGGGCCAATTAGTGATGGACACATGGCATAAGAAAAACACATTTGGGATGCCACAAGGATAATATATTTGTGTGCCTATCACACTCCTTGCATTAAATAACTGAGAAACTGGGATCGATTTGGATAATTCAAAATGTCCCTTCACAATCTCCAAATCTAGCAAGTGACATGTATTTGATATCTCTAAGTTAATTTCAGATCAAGAAATAAATGAAATGATTGAGCCACCAACTAAAATTTGAATTCATGCTCGGTGAGCCATCAAATACCTTCAATGCAAGAGATCTTTGAGGATCCCTATACATGCCCAATGGAAAACTCTTTTACCATTATTTCTCCCATCTTCCCAAAATTTGCCTCTTCACTTTCAACTCATTCTTGTGCCCCCACACTCTCCTTGCTTAGAATTCACTATCATAGAGATTTATCCCTTTTCTACCATGGTTGTTTCATCTTTTAACCCCCAAGTTGAGCTCGAATATAGAGACACCACCTTCCCTTAGGGCTTAACCCACTTCAAGTATTATAATGACACATTCAAAGCAATTGAAGATGTGCAAAAGTCTATCTCTAGTGACGACAAGGATAAATCTAAGTTCCAAGATGCCCTTAGGGCATAGAGAAGTGTGGATTACATAGAGATTTACCCAAGCCTAAAGTCTTTCCCCATGTAGACCTCTTCAACAAAATGTTGCTCACTTCCAAGCAAGTATAAGACAATGCTCATTATGTTATTGTATGAGCTCCCAACACATGATCACAAATATTTGGGGAGTGCATTCAAGGCCTACTACAAAATCCTATAATACATAGTTTCCTACAATGTGACCACAATTGACACATGGACCAACACATATCAAATATACAATGTCTTGAAGGATTGGGTGGAAACCCAAATGCCAAATGGGTTAATAAGGTAGACATCAACTCTTACACTATCTGCACCTTCAAGGAAGGGATTTATGTAGGGATGATCCTACTAGTTCAACTATTTGGGGTGAATAATTATGTGCACGTCAATATCTTATGAGTATACCTACTGTATATAATCCTCAAGGGTGATCAAGTCCTAGACCTTGGAGGCATGATCAACTTCAACTTTAGCAAGATAGTATCATATGCTTGTGGTGGAGGTAATCTATATATGATGAGATACTTCATGTACATAGTTTGTGCCACCATCTAGTTAAATCTCTCTACTTTTCTAACATGGGTTATTAGAGGCCTAATGGTCCATGTAGTTTTTTATAAACTATATGGTCACCATTACCAGAATCACATTTGAGAGATTTGTTAGTCCTTCTATCTAGTAGTCTATATGGCCATCACGAGGTGGCCATGCCTTGTATATACAATGAAATAAGGCAAGTTATCACCTCCATCAATAATTAATGGTACTACAATAATGACACCATCATTTGAGTTGATAGTACCCTCAAATATCCCCTTTGATTGCCTTACCAAGTTCCAAATTGGTTGGTAGAGCAAGAGATTGCCTATCAATCGATTGAAGGCATCTTTAGTCATTGCATCAGACGTCAGCAAACAGCTTGCCCAACATTCCCCATCACCATTAAGTATCATATATATAAGAGTTTTCCCCCATTGTAGAAGATGGTAATAGGTAGAGATTCATATGCCCTGGACATGGCAAAACATAGAGACTGGAACCCCTAATATATCACCAAGGCCCACGTGGAGAAGTATCAGTCCTGACTCAACATCAATTATGGCCACAAGCCTAAAAAAGATGATGAGTTACACCTCAAACTCATAGATGACAAGGAGGTTCTCACCTGACTCAAGGCTAAAAAGAAAGAAAAGTAGGTTCAACCTAGGCCATCCACCCAAAGTGGTCCTACCTCATCTACATTAGTTAAATATAGGAAGGATATTCAAGTGACTCATAAAATTTCAAGGAGGATATTATAAGGGGTTCAAAACCCTTCTCCTCAATGAGCTTCTCCTCCATGAACCTCTGCTCTAACTCCACCACCTCCCATGGTTCTAGTTCTCAACCATTGTCTACACAGGTGCTGTGGTTTGATATCAACAACAGATTGAAGGTGAGATCCAAGCGTGACCAATGATAGGCTTCCTTAAATATCCTTTCCCCTACTCTAACCATTCCCTAACAACCCAATGGAGAACCCCATGGTTTACCATTCCCATAGTGGCCCACTCAGGTGGTGCCTCCCATCTTTCCTATTTCAACCCCTCTATAATTGACCCAAGTGCCTTTGGCTTTAGCTATACATAGTATCTTAAAATAATAATTTACCTCCACTCAAGCCATTCCACCTATAGGGATTTATAAAACACCCCCATTAGTTCTTTCACAGGATCAACCACCTTTAGGTGATCTTTATTCAACAACTCTAGCTACATCCCCAATAATAAGTACACCTATGTGCATAGTTAAATTAGACCCAACCATATTAGTAGTGCATACAATAAATCAAAAAACTCATCAATCAAACCCTACCACTTCTGCCACTACAAATCCTTCCAATAAAATAATGCAAGTTGATCCAGGTAAGAGGCTTAGGAAGAAACAAAATAAAACTTTGACTTCAACCCCCTGTTGCTCCCTATATCACTCCTAGGCATCTATTTTCCATTGTCTTAGGTGCTTAGGTATTTGGATTCAATCAACCAATTTCATCCTTCCTACTAAATGCCTCTCTCCCTGGCAACATTACTCTATAGGTCAATTTGACCCAGAACTAATGGTAGGCATAGATGTTCCCATGAGATTCCCCTTTTATCCTGCCTCCTTAAGACGCCATATATCCCATTCCTCCATTGATTTCATCCTTCATTCCCTCTGATTCATCCATTCCTCCTCTGCCTAGGCCTACACATGCCACCTCATCTCTATCACCCCACCAATACCCCCTTTTACCCTAAGAGTCACCAAGGTGTCGTAGGCACTTGAGATGATCATGCAGGGAGATACAAAAGTGTAGTGGGAGTTAAATATGACCTCGGGGAACATAAGGAGAATATTCAAACATAAATTCATTTAAGAAAGAGACCTTGTATTCTGGTAGACTCAACAAGACCTCTTCTCTCTAACTAAAGTGAGAACATCTACAAGAGAAGAGAGAGTGGCCAAGGATCCAGTCTTTATGTTTTGGGCCACACATTAAATGTTTGAGAAGCTCATGGAAGACATGCAGGAGCAAGCCTAGGTTATTAAGGTGTAGGTAGAGAGCACATTACTCATGGAATTGATTGAATGGGTCAAGTAAGCCCTTATACAACTCTTTTATATCTTGACAAAGTGGTTGAAACATTGACCAAAAGCTAGGAACATCTCCAACATGCCCAAACATACTTAGATATGATTGATATCATGGAAAACAAGTGCATAAAGCTTGATATAGTTATCCATAGGGGCATGTTCCTAGAGATTAAACTCATGCCTACCTCATACCTGAGCCTCTATCAGATCTATTCAAGGAGCACAAGGGCCTCAATTTAATAATGGATGGCCTTGGTGCAGAAAGTTGTGGTACCTCTGGAAGAGAGTAAGGAAAAGATGTTGACTTAATTCAGATAGGTCAACATCACTATGCTATTCCATTTGGATGGCACCCTACTAGACAGAGGTGAGTTTGAATTTCACTTAGGTCACTTCAACCAAGTTATGAAGAGAAAAGTGTCAAAGGCTAAAAAATCTGGAGCCAAGGTAGTTATAGAACTCTTAATTCAATCTACTACAAGCATCAACCAAGTCTCATATGTGAAAGTGTTCCTATAGGCTCCATTCTAAATACACGAATGACTACTGACCTAGTCAGAGGTGATATTTTGAGATCCACCTATGAACTTGGCCAAGTTAGACAAGGAGATCGACTTAGTGGTAGTAACATTGGCAACCAAGGAGGCATAACCCAAGCAACTAGGAGGCAGTTCTTCTCCAGATCATTAATGATTCAACTAAGTTCCACCCCAATCATCTTTTGAGAAAATGGGAAATTTTTTGTGTAGTTTGAATCTTGGCAGTTGTAATAACCTCAAGTGGACATTGTGGCCAATGATGGGAATCTCATGTTACTTATAGTTGAGCCCCATCCTTATATATATTTTAAATGAAATCCCTTGTAATGGTGGGAAATTTATGTAAAGAAACTTTGTTAAAATTCTAATATGCTTTTATTTGTTTTAAATTGGTTCTTTGCTCATGGAATGTGGTCCATTATTTCTAAGTTCTAAGTGGATGTTTATGCAAGAGGAGTGATTATGTGCTTATGTTATAGAGATGAATATGGCAGTTAAATTGTAAATTTGGTAGTCTAACCCCTCGTATGTTCTTTTCAAGATTTTTGTGAACAATTTATGCTTTATGTACTGTCAGTTATAAAGTGTTTCAAAAGATTTGTGCATCGATTGCTGCAAATCTTTTGAGTGTTTATATTTTATGGAGGACATACAAGTAAAATATTCATATTTGTGTCCTTTTAGAAACTTTCCCATTGAGTGGATAAATTTTGTGCAAATGTTGAACCAAGCACATAGTGGTATAACTATGACTTGACATGTTTCAGTTCTCAGGTACTAGAATTATCTGAATTAGAAACACTTCTTTTCTTCCTTACCCTGGTCCCCCTTTTTATGTTTATTTTTGAAGTAAAAATCTCTCCCCTATTTTATAAATAAATAAAATTGGGCTTAAAAACAATAATGAGTAAGGGGTTATCCAACTGGTAATGAATTCTAAGTGTAACCACACATATATTGAGCCTCTGGTGGTAACAACTGTTGATGGTAACAACTGTTGATCTTTGAGTAGAATAAGGTTAAACTAATTGGTCCTTGGGTTGAACCAACATCAATCCTAAAATTAATGAGGGGATATATTTATCCCATGCATTATCTCCCACTTTTTTCCTCTTAAATACTCAATCTCATGAGTGCCTTCAGACACAAGGATCTTGGGCATGACAATAACTGACACTAGGAGGGATTAATATTTTCTATTCAGTCTTTCTGCCTTTCCTTTATGATTTCCCCATTTTATGTGATTCAAACACATAAAAATATCCAAATATAGAAGAAAAACCTTGATAAATAAGTTTTAACCCAAAGGGGTACCCCTAAATAATATGGAGCCTACTACATGAATTACTAAATCCAGGTCCTGCTATAGTAGATTGATCATTTTGCCCTTAAAATTCCATATGAGAGTCTAGTTTGGTGGAAATAGACCCATACCCATGGTTGTTTCCATTAGTTCATCCTCCCAGTCTCCCCCAAATAGACCACCTCTAATGGATGGCCTAGTGGCCTAGTTAGCCGGTTTGACTATCAATGTTCTTGGAGTTATCCATGACCTCCCCAGGAACCTAGAAAGGTACCTTCCACATTTCACACCTAGTTAGGTAATACTGTTGAAGAACATGTAAATTCTTATAATACCACCTTAAGACTCTTAAACATGGAATGCGAGGATGTAGCTTGTAGGTTATTCCCATTCACTTTGATGGATTCAACATATGACTAATTTCTCAATCTCCCTAAAAACTCCATTATAGGGTGGGAGAAATTTAGCAACACCTTTATAACTCAATTCGAGCAAGTTATCTACCTTAGCATCCTCCACCAATAGTTTTTATGTATAGAGAGGGAACCAAATGAACCCATTAGAAATTTTAATGCTAGGTTTAATAAAATGTACAACTGGTTACTGTGCTCTATCAACCAAATTCCAAACTAGTGTTTAAAATGTACAAGAACATCTTAAACACATAGATGACCATGTTCCTAAGGTAAGACCCCCTCATAGTATACTCACCCATGGCTTATGCAGAGGCCATAAAAGTTGATAGATGACTTAACCCTCAAGGTCAAATGATGGGTCCCATGCCTAATGCTTTGCTAAACATGTCAGCCTTGAACCTTATTCCTAATGACAAAATAGAACCTACCCAAGTCTCAACCATTACCTGTAACTACCCAACTCCCTTTGAGACACATTAATCCGAATCAACACTTGGGTTTTATTAACCCAATAAACACTAAAATGTTTCCCTAGTTTCAACACCAAGTAACATTAACAACAACTAACAATACCCAAACCATAACCTAAGAGTCTATAAAAAATGAGTTAGATGCGTTCCAATGAATGGTAAAAAAACTATGTAATGACTTCCTTGGATTGCAAAGGCATATGGGCAGATCTAATGTTTAAAGTTTGAATGATAAATTTATGTACCAAAGACAAAAAATAAACTACAATCTCTTCCATAGTCAGCTAAAGCCTTCTCCAAATAAGCTACCTGAAATTAACATTTACAAGATAGCCCTTCCAAATTGGTGCTATGTGCATAACAAAACCTAACATGGAAAGCTTGAATGCTTTGAATTTTGCAATGATTTTGACATTTTCCAAAGGGAAATGGAGGAGTATGAGGTGGTGTTGAACCACCTAGTATCATCCAACACAGGTAGATCCCTTAGTACTACCATGGTGTTAAAAACCATGGTGTTCCCTAGATACGAAGAAAATGAACCAGAGGATAGAATTAGTGAGGTGCAAGCCTTTCAAAAATTCCAACGAATCAACTATGCCCTTGAGAATAGGTCATAAAAATAGCCCCTCACTACATCAACCCCTCTCAATAATGGTGCAACCCCACCATATCATAATGCTAGGAATGATCCACCAACTACAAAAACTCATGAACCAAAGGTCTTGGTGGAGGCTCAACCAGTTCAAAACAAGGTAAGATACCATATAGTACAAGACATGAAGAAGATTAAAAAAATATCACTCTTCATGAGATTTATAAAATCATTGAACAACATGATATTCTTTTGAAATCATTGACCAAAATGGTAACTAATTTGACCCAAATAAAGCAAAAGACTGTTCACACTAATGTGCTTATTTACAAGAATAAGAATATGGTTTCACCCTTTCTTTTAACTGTTAGACTATTTGATAAGAATCTACATAATTGTCTAGTAGATTTAGGAGCTTTGGCCAATGGGATGTAGACATCTATGAAAAACTAGGTTTAGTCCCCATCAAGTTAGACAAAGTCATAGTCTAACTTGACAAGTCTAAGGTTAAGGTAGTTGGAGAGATTCTCAATATACATATGTAGTTGGATTTAGAGCCTATGATCCAAAAATTTATGGACATTTAGGTTGTAGATATTTCTAAAGCTTATGGGATGCTCCTTAGCTAGGATTGGTCAAAATCGTTGAACAAATACATGGCTATAGATTTCTCCCATATGTGGCTGCCTTGGAGAGGCATAGTCAATCATATTAGAATAGATAACGAAACATAGATGAAGCACATGATAACTTAGTATAACATAGTCAATGATAAAATGAACTTAGTATCCTCTAACTTAAAGATTTATACATTGAGCACAAAACCTGCTAAAGACAAAGCTGAGAATGAACTTGAATTGCTAGGCTTATGGTCCCTATACTTTGATGGGATCTATTCCAAACAAATAACTGAAGCATGTGTTCTGCTAATAAACCCACAAAGAAATAGATGCATAGCTTCATATAGGTTACAATTCCTTAGCACTAACAACCTAGAAGAGTATGAAATGTTATCCTCAGGCTAAAGTTTACATTCAAGCAAAAGGCTAAAAAGCTAACAATGCTTAGTGAATTTAAGTTAGTTTTAAACTAAGTTAAGATCATATTTTAATGTAAATTATCATACCTCATGAAATAAAAAGATAGGGAATATGACCTAATAGAAATTTTTTGTTGTGTTCAACATCATCCCTATCCCCAGGGAAGAAAAATAGGTTGCCAACTCATTAATATCTTTAGCTATGAGCTTAATTCCCCTGGATGACACTGAGATGAAATAATTCATTGTTGAATTGGTCCCTTGCCCCTATGTTCTTGATAACATCATGAATTTTTAGGTATTTAAATATGACCAACACATCATCCAATTCCTTAACATTATTAGGGCATTTGAAGCCCAAATAATAGATGAAGAAGAAAGGGATAGTTCTGAGGCTGAAGTTGATAAGGATGAAATCCTAAATATTCAAGGAAATAAAATCCTAAAGGGAATGATTTATATGGATAAGGAATTAAACACATTCTGACCTACACCCCAAATTAATAAACCCAAATTTATAGGTTAGGAGTGTTAGACCCTTAACCTAGGGTCCTTGGAGAGACCCCAAACTGTCAACGCAGGTCCTGACTAGACAAATAAAGAGTTGGAAAAAATTCAAAGGTTGATATTGAGTTATAAGACATAATTGCTTGGGCTTATTGGGACCTCAAATTATTCAACTTGAGGGTGACCAATCATACCATCCTCCTTAAGCCAAACCAAAGACCATTCTAGCAAAAATAAAGACCCATGAACTCAATCCTTGAACTTGAGATACACAAAGAAGTTTATAAGATCCTTTCTGATGGAATAATATTCCTAGTTTGTCATTCCACTTGGGTGGCAAACTTAGTGATTGTGTTTCTCTATATTTTTCTACAATTGCATTCAAAAGAGGAAGAAACTAAAGTTAAAGGTTAGGGGTTTGACGTTACCCGGATTAAGTGCGCACCGTATTCAAGCTTTTGTGGGAGCTCCTCTTTGGCTGTAGAGGAAACACCTGTAATAAGAATAAGACTTAAACAAAAAATATGTTAGAAAAGGATATGGTGGACTGCCAAGCTAAGTGCTCGGTCTCGAAAGTGTGAAGCTCCGTAAGGGATGACAGTCCACTATTTAACGAAAAGAGTGTTGTATGAGAAGAAATGATGAAAGACTAAGAAAGAAAAAAATAGATAACACATACCTATTCTCTGCAGTCAGTTTGTCACAGTCACCAATGTCAGTAGGTTTGCTAAGGTTGGTTGGGTCAATGGCACTGACGTCGATTCGATTGCCGATGTTGGTAGGGGTTGTTGGCCTTGGATGGCTTTAAGGGTATTTCTGTGGTCGACAGAAGAGCATGTAGAAATTTAAAGGTTTGTGCAGGGTTACAGGAAAGTGAATAAGGTTTGAGGAAGGGCAAAGGTAGATGATAAGTCTGAAAAGAGGGTAAGAATAAGAGGAAGGATTTTCAACCTCTCCACGGAAGAAGTCGGGTCTCTCAACAGTACTTAGAAATATCAAATGAAAACTAATTACCAATGTATTCTAAAATATTGAAATAAGACATAATACTTATCTCTATTAGATGAAGAACCAGAGGTCTTTGAATGCTTATTCCTATTGTGGCTGATGTTGAGGTCCTCGTACAATGTTTCAATCCAGTGTGTGGAGTGACTTATGCAAAGCTTCGGTAGCCAGGAGAGCGATAGTTGAATTTTGATGCTTAGTCTCAGAGTGTGTGCATCAATGTTAAAGAGGTTAGGGGCAACTCAATGTTAGAGCTTAGTTTATGTAACCGACGTTAGTGATCCCATTGGCGTCGATGTTGGGTTGACGACGTCGGCTGAGGGTTGGCCGATGTCGGTAGAGAGAGAATAGGTAAAAGGGCTATTTTTAGATCTTTGCCCATTTTTCCACCTGCCAAGTGCCTTTGCCATTGGAAAATGATAAAAAAAAGGTTTATGAGGCACAGGAGTTAGTTAGGGAGTTAATAGGGAGAGAGAATAAGTCATGGGCAGTTAGGATTTGGAGGGCCTAGTCTTAGGCTGACTCATAGGCTAAGAAAAGGTCTTAGGGTGAGGTGTCTAGCTGAGGTGTCCAAGGTGAGGCGTCTAAGGTGAGGTAATTAATTTGAAATTAAGTAATTTATTTTAAATTGATAAAGTGTGCAAGTGTGGGTTAGGAGTGTTAACATCTAGAAGAGGACCAAGGGGGGTTGACACGATATTGGTGTCTACATTTGCCCCTTTTTATCTTGTGGTTTGCTCTGATAGACTGTAAGACAAAAATAAGTGTAGGTTGCCCCACGTATGGGATAAGGTATTCCCTCTCAAAGCGAGAATTGAGAGAAGGTAAGCCAAAATTGGGTGCCAATTTGATAGGCAGTGGATGGGTAGGGTGAGGTTCGAGTGTGAACACTACAATAGTTGAGATTGCGTGTATACCACTTCACTTGATAGGCAGGTCAAATTGTCGCAGGCAAGGTCAAGGAGCACTGAAATTGAAGTAACCAATCCCCAGCTTATTAGTGGTAGCTGATTGGGTTAAACGATCAAAGCTATAGCTCCAATGGTCGAGGATGACTAAAATCAAAGTAATCGATCCCCAGCTTATTAGTGGTAGCTGATTGGGTTAATCGATCAAAGCTGTAGCTCTAATGGTCATCGTGTTTCAAGTATCCCAGGTTAGGAAGTGCTCTTGGAAAACACAAAAATGTCACAGATATTGGGGATCAACTTGGGCGCGATCCGACAATAGGTGTGAGGGGTGCGTACAATTTGCTAACTATTCGTGAGGTAGCATATGCAATCAAAACAACTAAGGCAAAGTTGTCTCAAAAGTGGTCATAGTCTGGAGAGATAGTCACGATCTCTAAGGTCATTTATCGGGTTGAGCTTAGATATAAGTGATCTCAAGTGTTGTTTGTTGTGGTTAGGGAGATGTATGTGATCTCCAGTGTGACCCATGAGAAGTCTAAGGTGACTTCTACAGTGTTAGGGTTGGTTGTTTGGTGATGAGTTTGGGTTGGTTTAGATAGTTGGTCCATTAGATAGATGAGCGAACGAATGGCCGAGCTAACCTCAGAAGACCCCATGTCAATTGAGTGCTGCCTACATAGCCCTTGTTTTAAGGGCCTTAGGCTAATGTAGTTCTCCCAACAAGGGAAGAAGAGTCAAAGAGATTTGATAGTTATTTTGGTTATGTTAGTGTTGTTAGCATTTTCCATATGTTTAATGGTACATGCTTGAAATGATAAGTGTATAATGATGTTATAGCCTTTTCTATATTGTGTGATGGTGTATGCTATAACATAAGTTATGTGATTTTTCATTCTTAGCAATTTTTCATATTGGTGATGGTCTATGCTAAAAATGAAATGAGTTTATTTATGCTTCAACAGGTTTCCATATTGGTGATGGTATATGCTTGACATAAATTGTGTTTGATTGATAGTTTCTATGTGTATTGTTTTCCATAAAAACTAATGTGAATGGGCTATGATAATTTATATAACACAAATTGGTATTTGTATTGAATAAATCATGATGTTATGTTAATAGTTAAAAATGTTTTGGTTGTATTTGACGAAGGTGTGTAAGAAGTGAAAGGCGTGTTGCTCTTTCATTGACAAGGACCATAATGATAGCATAGATAAGGTTTTTGCAAACAAAAGCCCCGTTCATGCATTACATCCCGTTCATGCATTACATCGTTGACCATTGGTTTTTGTTAGAGAAGTATCTTAATCAGTTGATGTTAAGTGAGCTCAAAATCTCTTGGGTATTTTGGGGTAATAGGTGTGATTATGTGATATGTGAGGATAGTGTAACCTTTTGAGCAGGGATAACTTTGCCCCTTTTATAGGTGACCCTGAGAACGACTATAGGCAAGTCCATGACTTAATAGTTTGTCAGTCATTTTTTTTGGTAGACTGATCAATACAGGAAGTCTACTTGGGGATGTTTTATTTTGTGGTTATGTGAAGCTGATCGATGCAAAAAGCTTCTGAGAGGGTGTTGTTTTATAGAAAAATTTGGGTATAGCCATCCTTCGAGGGAGTGGTCTATATTTTTCTTTGTATGTTTTGATGTCTTTGAATAGCTATCCTTTAAGGGAGCATTCTATTAATTACAGTAATAATGTAGCTGTCTTTTGAGGGAGCAGTCTACATTTATAGTTTATGACCTTTTAATATTTTGTTAGGCATCCCAGTTTTATGTTTTTTTTGTTAACTAAACTTTTAGTCATGGACTAGACTATAGAGGTTTAGGGGTTTCCCTTTTATTAGGACAAAGCATTAATGTTTAAAAAAAGGTTAACTAGTGTTTGTAGGGAAAAAGGGTTGAAAGGAATAGGAATGAGGATGACGGGGTTGCTCAAGGGATGAGCTCAAGTTAAACTTCAAGTGAATGATTACTTGGTTAACAGTAGAATGGTCACAGATGCAAGGCATTAAGGGGCTCAGGTTCTGGCCGGCCTTCGAGAGAAGATAGATGATAAGTGCCTAATCCATACTTATGCATTATTATATAAGGTCCAAGCCAATTAGGAGCAAACTTGCCTCGTTTGCTTCTTTCCATATTGGTCACGTGTTGATTTTCTTTAAGGATGAGATCTCTGATTTTAAAATCTTGCTCTTTCAAATTTTTGTTGTAGGCACGCTTTGGTCGATGCTTGGTAGATATGAAGATGATTAAGAGCAGCAAGACGGCGTTCGTCGAGTAACTCAAGTTGTATTAATCGATCTTGATGAAAGTCATCATTAGAGAGGATGTCATGTAAGGAAATGCGAAGAGAAAGTATTTTTACTTCAAGAGGCAAGACAGTCTCGATCGATGCTTGGTAAAGGAAAGTCATCCTTTGGGCAAGCTAGGTTGAGGTCGCGAAGGTCAGTACAAATTTGAATTCCCCCAGTTGCTTTTGTGACAGGGACAATGTTTGACACCCATTGCAGATAATCAATAGGTCGGATAAATGAGATGAAGAGAAGATGTTGAAGCTCCTATTTGACAAGGAGTGTGACATGAGGATGCATCTTGCGAAGCTTTTGTCCGACAAATTTAGTTTTAGAGGGTGGGATCCTGATCTTTCAGGATGTAGTCTGGAATCTCAGAATTACTGAAGGTGACGGAGGCAATGGTGGGTAACAATTTGACTAAAACAGGCAGTATTTGGGGGTCTTTAGGTTGGACCTCCACTGCTTGTAAAGCTTTGATCAAGGTTTGGTGATGTTGTGGAGAGTTTTGAATTAGGTCATACAAAGACATCTTCATAGGGGTTTGGTGAAGTTGTTTCACCATGGAGTCATGAATTGCCTCCGAAGATGTTGGTTGAGATGTGTTCAAGATAGAAATCTTGAGTTTTGGTGGTGAAAAAAGCTTGGCAAATGGATATGTCAAAGGGGTAGAAACCTGCTCTTTTCCTTTATCTTTTAGGGTTTGGGACCTAGTGGTCACATTAATAGTGTTGATTTCGAATAAAGGGGGAGAAGGTGGTAGAGGGACCATAATCTCACTTTGGGATCCCGATTTAAGTGAGGAGGTTTGGGAGGCATGGGATGGTGTCGATAGCTTGTCAAAAAGGTGGTCAAGGGAATCGTCAATGGGAAGGGTTTTTTTTTCTAGATGTTGATGATTGACAACCTTAAGAGTGTAGCAACTCTTAGTCTCATGCCCAGGTGTGCGATGATACCAGCAAATTTGAGTGTCATCGAACCAAGATGGTTTTGATTCAAGAGGTTGATATGGATTAATGGGCAGGAGAACGATGCTAGAAGCTACAACAATTGGCATAACAATGAAGCATATGAACCCACTAATGGCTCTACACTTGTTGTTGCAGTAGGGGTTGACAAATTCTGTTTAAGAGTTGTAGGGAGAGTTTTTTGTACCACCTTTTTGGTTGGTGGTGTGGCCACATGCGTAGATGGCACTTTCTTGATGAGAGGTGTCAAATTTCTTGGAGGAAATATGTTTTTGACGGGTAGAGGGAGTAATGGAGGCAGTTTGTTTTTGTGAGGTGTTGGAATAGGGAGCACTCCTGTTAAAGTGGAAAGATGTGGACCCAAGATAGAGGGCAATGGTGAAGGTGGGGGAGTTTTTTGTACCACCTTTTTGGTTGGGGGAGGAGTAGAATGACGTGGTTTAGCATCCTTCTTTAGTATGGTGCAAAGACCACTACTGTGTGGGGTGAGGTTCAAATCTAACTTCACTTGTGGGTGAGTGAGGTTTGATACAAGGTGAACACCAAGAGATTTAATCTATTTCAGCATGGTGGATGCTTGTAAGGGTTTGGATTCAAACATGGAAGGTTGAGCTTCTGATGTTTTGAAAGTGGAAGCCCGATCTTCATTAGAGACTTTAGGGTGAATCATCGCAGAGGGATTGACAATATAAGGTGAAGCGAGATGTGTAAGATAAGGAGCCTTAAGTCGCTCCTATAGCGCCTCATGTTTTAGGTTCCTAGAATAGAGGAATCCTAAGTTTTCTGCCAATTGAGAAAAGGGTTTAGATGATGTCGTGCGAGGCCTTACAGTTAGTCCTTTGGAGGATTTGGGTGATTGTGAGAGAAAAAATGTGTTGGATGTAGCAATCATAGGCCAAAGGTGAGAGAAAACCATCACCGAATCTTCCTCAGCTAAAGTGGGTGAGGTGGTGAGTTCTTCTCTCAATGGAGAAGGATTGGAGAATTTGGCTCTTCAAGCGGATAGAGCACAGGGATGATCGTGCCTTCTACATGTGGTCTAGGAGTGTGGAAAGTATGATCCTCCATTGGTAATAAGAAGGATGAGGGTGGGGCCATCGGCGTTGGTACCATCAAGGCATCCTTCAATATGGGAGAGGTCAAAGTAGACTCTCCTACGTGTGAAATGGGGGTGGACAGAGGACTATCCCCCATCGGTGGAGGAAAAATAGGAGAGGAAGGCTCGTCTAAAGGGTGAAGCAGAGGGATGATGGCCTCTTCTACATGAGGGTGTGGGGTTTTCTCTTCCAATGGTAGAAGAAGAGGGAAGGTGGGAGTAAGAGGAATAGGTAATATGGGATCCTCACGAGGTAAAAGAATGGGTAGAGGAGGTGTTTGATGTTGTGGGGGTGATATAGGTGAAATGGGTTCATCCACGCGAGGAAGAGGATGAGGCAAAAGGAGCTCTTTGTTACGTGGGAGTGGTGTGGGTAAAATAGGCTCTTTTACCCGTGGTGGATAAATGGGTTGACTAACCTCCTCAGATTGTGTGAGAGGTTGGTTAGGAATGAAAGGAGAGACCATGTCGACCATGCGTATGTTGCATTCTTGAGGGTCATCGACCATGGTCTGAACATTGTTCTGACTTGGGGGATGGTTAGGAAATGGTTGCCTAAAGACATCCATGTTTTAGTTGGCTGGTGCATTAGGGTTATCCAAAACAAGGTCCCCTTTGTTTAACATGTCTTGAATAATGTTTTTGAGGGTTTTGTAATTATATGTGTCATGACCTTTGACACGATGATAGTTACAAAAGTCATTTTCCCTATACCATGCAGGGATGGCTCGTGAAGTGTCAAATTAGACTAGTCAGATTTGAGAAAGGTTGAGGACCCCCTACTTCACTAATTTATCCAATACAGAAGCATATAATTTTCTTATTGGAGTGTATCGTCGCTATTCATACCATTGTTGGAATTGTCTAGTGATACTTTACGAAGTGGAGGGCTCAGATTGGTTGGTTGTGGTAGAAGATGATGACCTAAGGACCACAACATTCGCCGATCCCTTGGACTTGGGGTGAGAAGAAGAAAGTTTGGAAGAAGAAAGGTCATTGGATTTTGTGTTAGTATTTTTGTTACGCAATTTAACCCTATCTTCTTCAACTGCATAGAGTTCAAGCTTTCGGGCCATAGTGAAAGCTTCATCGAATGTGTGGAAAGTTTGAACCCACAAAGTAGACGAGATGTGCTTGGCACATGCTCTTGAAAAGAGCTCAATGAGCTCAGGTTGAGGTAGTGAGAAGGAGAGTTGGCTGATCAAACCTCTCCAACGGGTGACGAAGTCAGCTATTGATTTATCCTCAAATTGTCTAATGGAATAAAGGTTTATGATGGAGACCTTCTTGGTGATGTTAATTGAGAAATGATTAAGGAATAGTTGAGTGAGTTGAGTGAAGGTGAAGAGATAATTACTGGTAATGGAGCTATACCAGTCAAGGGTGGCACCAAAAAGTGACATAGGGAATGTGCGAAGTAATAACACATCATCGTGCACTATGAGGTAGCAAGCATGTCTAAACGCTCGCAGATGTTGTTGTGGGTCCTCTTTACTCTGAAAGTGAGTAAATTTTGGGAGTTTCCACTGGCTAGGGTATGGTTGAATAGGAATTGAAGGGTGGATAGGTTCGTTACAGATTTGTTTGTATGAAAAAACACTCCTCAAACCTAAAATAGATGTCTCAAGGTTGGACATCTTATCTATCAACATCTTAATTAGATCGACAGATGGATTGGCATGAGGGGCACCCCATAAGTTATAGGGTACCTAGAAGGTGTTGGAAGGGGTGTATGATGTACTTTGTTGCATTTGTGTAGGTGTAACATACTGATAGTTTGTCATAGGGGCTGATGTCGAGGCCAAGGGGGCTTGTGTTGTGAAGTTGGAGGGCACAACTTGACTAGATGCTGCCAAGGGTGGTTGAATGGTGGTGACACTAGTTAAAAGATAGGTAGTCACTCTTATGTTTATAGGCGCAAGAGTGGATGGGATAGAGACAATAAAGTTTTGGAAAGGTGTCGAACTTGGTTGAATTATTTGTGGTTGAGGGGGTACGAAAACCCCGATGGAGGTAGGGTAAGAAAGGATAGAAGGGGAGGCCAAATCTTAAACATTAGACATGGTTGGGTTACTAATTAAGGTAATGACCTGAGTGACCATAGGTTGGGTAGCGGAGGATATTGATATCATTGCCACTTTAACCAAAGAAGTTGGCATCCCATAAATAGGTTTACCTGAAGAATCTCACTTTTGGATTCTAGCGAGATAATGTTAGAGAGCCTTGACATTGTGGTCAAGGAATCTCTCAAAATCTTGATCTCTTTCGAGAACAATTGGAGGTTGATCAGGGGTAGGTTGGATAGGAGTATGTTCAGTGTCTGAAGTATGCTCCATTAGATGACTAGGTACAAAGGGCGAAGGTGGGAGTGGCTGTTGACTCACGTGGTCAACAAGGGATTTGGCTTGACTGCGTGTCAGAACCATCCAAGGTGAGAGGGGTTTAGGTTCTAGAAACTATATGCTTTAGTTTTAGAAAACCAAAATTTGTGTTAAACAACAAGAAGTTTGGGTTTTAAGCTTGCTGTTTGATTTTTTTTAAAAAATTGATAGTGACCGATGTCAGTTGTTTAATCGATATCGGTTATAAATGTTGCCAAGGTCGGTCAATTAATTGATGTCGGTGAATTTATGTTTCTGACGTCGGTGGAAAAACTGATGTAAGTTTCTGTGTAATTCTAGAAACACAAAAAACTGATAGTTTTTGGAAGAAGAAGAAAATTTGAGTTGTTTTTAGACTTCAGAATGGTACGACCTTACCAGCTTAAACACTCAGATAAAAAATAGCAAAATAGATGATTAGGCAAGCAACCTCTAAAACATTAGATTCCTAGGAATGAGTTTTAAAGTCGTGGTGGCTTATGCCTTAAGAGAATATGTTGGGAGTTAGGCTTGTAGAACAGGTCTTAGAGAAGAAGTCTATGGCTGGTTTCAGGTTGTGTTATGGTGCTAAAAAATATCTGTGTTAGGTTCAGTATGTGGCCTAGTGCTGGGGCTTGCTCCCTTCACTTCACGAACCTAGATCTGAGCTGGGCCACTTAGCCAGAATATACCTTGCCTATAGTTTATACTCTATCAAAGAACGGAGTGGGTCCTCCTCTTGGTAGTGAAGTCCAAGTAGGATCACTGGGTGGGGTAAGATATCCACTAGGTGATGAAATTCCAGATGGGCCTTGTCTCAAGTAAGTTTATATGTTTAATTTGATTGTGATTGTGGTTTGGTTGTGTAACATTTGTGCACTATGATTTATTTATAATGCTTTAATTACTAAGTGGGCTAAATGTGCATCCAAGCAAGAATGAAATGCAGTAGTTTTAAACCCAAATCAAAATATGTTGTTTCAAATGCAAACAATTAGAGAAGAGGTAAAGAGTATGAGTTTTTCACTACTATATGATGTAGGCAAGAAGTGACAAGAAGAAAAAGAAATGTTCTTTTTAACTTCTGCTAATGGTTTCCTTTTGAGACAAAAAGAAAGTAAGAGAAGCTAAGGTTTTTATTTCTCAAGAAATAAGGGAAAGAAGAGGGGATGCAAGAAGAGAATATTTTCCTAATGCATCTATATGAAATTTTGCTCTTTTAAAAGAAGAAGAATGAACCCAAGGAAAACTCCAAGTGTCCCATCGGGCGTGCCAGAATGTTTCTCTATATTTTTCTACAGTTGCATTCAAAGGAGGAAGAAACTAAAGTTAAAGGTTAGGGGTTTGACATTACCCGAATTAAGTGCACACCGTATCCAAGCTTTTGTGGGAGCTCCTCTTTGGCTGTGGAGGAAACACTTGTAATAAGAATAAGACTTAAACAAATAATATGTTAGAAGAGGATATGGTGGACTACCAAGCTACGCACTCGGTCTCAAAAGTGTGAAGCTCTGAAAGGGATGACAGTTCACTATTTAATGAAAAGAGTGTTGTATAAAAAGAAATGATGAAAGACTAAGAAAGAGAAAAATAAATAATGTGTACCTATTCTCTGCAGTCAGTCTGTCACAGTAAATGATGTCGGTAGGTCTACTGAGGTCAGTTGGGTCAATGGCGCCGACGTCGGTTTGATTGTCGATGTTGGTAGGGGTTGTTGGCCTTGGATGGCTTTAAGGGTATTTATGTGGTCGCCAGAAGAGTCTGTGGAAATTTAAAGGTTTGTGCAGGGTTGCGAGAAAGTGAATAAGGTTTGAGGAAGGGCAAAGGTAGAGGATAGGTGTGAAAAGAGGGTAAGAATAAGAGGAAGGCTTTTCAGCCTCTCCATGGAAGAAGTCGGGTCTCTCAATAGTACTTAGAAATATCAAATGGAAACTAATTACCAATGTATTCTAAAATACTGAAATAAGACAAAATACTTAGCTCTATTAGATGAAGAACCAAATGTGTCAAAATGCTTATTCCTGTTGTGGCTAATGTTGAGGTCCTCGTACAATGTTTCAATCCAGTGTCTAGAGTGACTTGTGCAGAGCTTCAATAACCAAGAGAGTGATAGTCAAATTCTGATGCTTAGTCTCAGAGTGTGCGCATCGATGTTAAAGAGGTCAAGGGGCAGCTCAATGTTAGAGCTTGGTTTATGTAACCGATGTCGGCGATCCTGTTGGCGTCGGTGTTGGGCTGACAACGTCAGCTGAGGGTTGGCCGATGTCAGCGGAGAGAATAGGTAAAAGGGCTATTTTTAGCTCTTTGCCCATTTCTCCACCCACCAAGTGCCTTTGCCATTGGAGAATGGTCAAAAGAAGGGTTTATGACGCACAAGAGTTAGTTAAAAAGTTAATAGGGAGTGAGAATAGGTCATGGGTAGTTAGGATTTGGAGGGCCTAGTCTTAGGCTGACTCATAGGCTAAGAAAAGGTCTTAGGGTGAGGTGTCTAAGGTGAGGTAATTAATTTAAAATAAGTAATTTATTTTAAATTAATAAAGTGTGCAAGTGTGCAAGTGTGGGTTAGGAGTGTTGACGTCTAGAAGGGGACCAAGGGGGGTTGACACGATATTGGTGTCTACACATTATTTGAAAGAATAATGATGAGATTAAGCTATGCATATAATTCCAAAGCCTGAACAAAGCTTTAGATAAGGATAATTACCCATTGCTATCCTTTGATGAAGTGATTCAAATGGTTAATGGATCCCATATGATTTCCTTTCTAGACAAATTCTTGAGGTATAATAAGGTCTTAGTGAATTCTGATGACTGAATCAAAACTACATTCACACGAGGTGGGACATATTTTCCTACAAACAAATGCCATTTAGTTTGATCAATGGTGGAGTGACCTTTCAAAGAGTGATGGATTTTGTATTTAAAGGTTTGATTGGTAAATGTATAGAAATATACATGGATGATTTAATTATGTTTTTTAAATGTAGATCATATCATATTTGCCATCTTTAGAATGTCTTTGAAAGGTGTAGAAGGTATGGCATTTCCTTGAAACGTAAAAAGAGTGTGTAATGTGTCACTGAAGGTAAGCTTATTGGTCATATCATCATGAAGGAAGGTATTGCTATCAATATAAAAAGAATTGATGTAATTTATAAATTACCTCAACATAATACCCAAAAAGAGATAAAATCCTTCTCTAGTAAAATCAATTTTGTCGACAAGTTCATTTCTGGATTTACTGGAATTATAAAGCCCCTTAACACTACACTGAAATATGACACTAAGATGGAGTAGTATGTTGAGTCAAAGAAATCATTCTTATGATATAAAGGATGCCATCATGCAAGCACCCGTGTTGATTAGTCTAAAAAATGCTAAGGATTTATACATTTATCCTTTTACCTATGAATACACCATTGCTGCCTATCTCACACAAATATTAGATGGAGAAGAATACCCTATTGATTTTATGAACACCAATATAAACGATGCAAAAATGAGGTAATCAAACTTGGATAAACATGCCTATGTGTTGTTCAAGGCTATAAAAAAAATTAGGCACTACATTTTTAAGAATAAATTGCATACAATCGTACCAGACCTAACTATTGATAAAATGTTGTGTCAGAATGAGCTAGGCGAGTGTAGAGGCAGATGGATGACCAAGTTGTAGGAGTATGAATTGGAAATAAAACCTATTAAGATAGTTAGAGGATAAGGTCTTACCCAAATGATAACTGATATTGACCCAAGAATAAATATGTACCAATTAGACTAGGAACTAATATTGTAGTAGGATTGGTACACCCCAATTGTTCATTACGTACTCTATGAGAACCCACCTCCTGGACTAAATCAAAAACACTAGAGAACCTTTAGACTAAAGGAAAAATAGTTCATGCTGAAAAAAGGAGTTATCTTTAGGAAAAATCATGAAGGCATATATTTTAGATGCTTTTCAAAATTTAAATCCATGGAGGTAATGACAAACTTACATGAGAAACTGGGTGCTGATCACCCTGTAATAGCTGTAATGGCACACAAAATACTATGGTTGGGTTATTATTGGACAAACCTATTCAAATATGTTCATGCACATGTTAGGGCATGTCATCAATGCTATATATTTTCCTCCCCCTTTATGAATCATGGGGCATAGGCGTTCCCTTCTAGGAGGGAGACCTGAGAGTAAATAAACTACTTTAAGGTTAGCAAAACAAACATAGGGCACATAAACACATGAAATAGAGTACAAAATAATAATAATAGAAGTAAACACATGACTTAATATAGCTAAGCTAATCCCAATTTAGTATATACATTACCACCTTTGTAGTCATTATTTTGAAATTTCATTGGAAGGGACAAATGAGAAGTAATGATTCAAAAATTATCTATTCACAGGTAATGGGAGGATGTCTTTGAGGCAGAAAGCATTTTGCCAAAGTAGCTCAACTATTTGTTATGGTTCGATTCAAAGTGGATCAAACTTAGAATGCTAACCCTTTTTTCATGGGCTTTATCTCATAATAACATCAGATCTAAAATCCTAAAGGATTTGACCTTGTCTTTGTCAAATCATCATTTGAAAGTGCTCTGATGCTTGCTAAAGTTAAATAAGGATTCATCCTAAGATTATTATAACTTAAAAATGTCTAAGAGTCTATAATTAACTTTATCCATATGTTCCATGTAATGCTACATAAAATTGTAGGTAGGTAGCCTGACTGTGACTAACATAACTAGTTCTAATCCATAGACTAGTAGAAATGGTGAGCTTTTGAGTGCATGCTTATGCCTAATGTGGTCAACTCATAAAGTATATTTTAGAAATGAATGTCACTCCCAAAAATTCTTCTATATACACTTACTAATGGCATTGATTAGGTTTTTGTTAGTTAATTCTACTAATCTATTCCCTTGTGGGTAGTAATTGGATGATAACCTCAAATTAAACCCATTGTCATATGCCCATTTGGTAAAATAAATAGATTAGAATGCAGTGACATTATCACATACTAATGAGATAAGGGTCCAAAAATGAGTGGTCACATTATTTTACAAACACTTTATTACTTCATTGCCAATACTTTTCTTTATTTCCATTGCCTCGGTCTATCTTGTGTAATAATATGTGGCTGTAAGAACAAACTTATGGCCTACTAAGGATTTGGGGTTAATGACATCCATGAAATCTAGTCCCCATTGGGTAAATTGTATCATTATTATAATTATATTTAATGACATTGTAGTGTGGGTTTCTCTACTCTAATAGATGATCGAATAGTGTAACTGGTACCAAGATTGGGAAACAAAAGGAGAACCCCCAATATTGAACACAATGATAAGTAAGGTAATTCTCCAAGAGGCACTGAGAGAATTAAAATCTAGTGATTCAACACTGAGCAAGTGAATGGAGAAAATTTATACTCTAACCAAAGTCATTAGAAGCACTTCAAATTAAAAAAACAAATGTATTATACATTTATGAATAAGTGAAAGGTCATTTGGATATTGGAAACCTATTGAAGTTACTATACACCTTGGCTATATTGGTCTCAAACCCTCATCGATCAAACATAAAATATTTGATAAAAGGAAGTCTAAGTGTCAATATGTGTGTGCATGTGTGAAGGTTCTTCCTTAGAAATGGTGATTTTGACAAACTCCATCATAGGATTTCTATCATAGTTAGAAATAGAGTAAGGTTAAAAGTGAGGCCAAAAGCACATTTATCAAGGTTATAGACACCTGAGTGACAGTAGAGTAATACTCGAGCCTTCCCCCTCGCCAAAATTTTGTAAAATGAATACCCCTTTAGAAACCTTTTGATATATTAGACATACCTAAGCTTAATGAGGTAATCCATCCCATCACTAATGCAAAAAATGACCTTGAAATGAATTATAGTCTAGTATATTACTAGTTGGAATAAACTTGAGCACTTTTCATAATCAAAGTGTATTAGACAGAGTTTGGCTTGCTTAACTCTATGTTCAATATTGGATGATCATAGTTTTGGGTTTTAAATATCGGGGCAACATTTTCCCCATGAAGTCATCATTTATTGTGGCCAACATGCCTTATTCTTTGAATAAGTGGGGGACCCATCTTAAAATGCTCAATTCTAAGTCCCTAAATTTTTAGTCCCTTTTTGATCAACATTTTTCTATAAAAATCCTTGAACCTCTATTTTGCCCCAGTTTGCGAAGCATCTAACATGATTGAAATGACAATTTGGTCTCTATTAAAGACCCTTATAACCTTTTAGATTTAAGCATAGTTGAGTCCTTGTTGCATCATAAGAATTAAAAAATGTTTTCATATTTAAGAATAATTTTATTATGCTAAATATTTTTTGTATCTTTAGACTTGTATTAGGGTTCATGGAGTCTCAATCTCTCAGAGTTTATCTCCTAGAGTCCTAGTTAGCATCTCATAAAGCTTCATTGGCAGGTAGGTGAGCATTTGAATTTATTACATGGATTTGTTTTTTTACTTAGTCCTTTTTAGTGAATTTATATAAAATGAATGACTAAATGAGAAAGTGCCATATGGCTCAGGTTGTGAGAGATATTAGAGCTTGACTAATCAGATTATTTTAGTGTCAGATGTGTCATCCTCCTAGACCTGTCAAAGATGTTAGATCTCAAGAGGGCTTGAATGAATGAGGAAACACCATGTGGATCATGTTATAACTATCAATCTCTTGGACTTGATAGATATGTTATATCCCAAGAGAGCCTAAATGAATGAGGAAGTGCCATGTGCATCCTATCACATCTATCAATCTTTTAGACCTGTCAAAGATATCAGAGCCTGAGAGAGCCCAATTGAATGAAAGAACACCATGTGGCCATTTTGTACATATTAGAAGAAGAGGCCTAAGATGCCCCTACGTGATCAGAATGAGGTAAAATCATATTTAAAAGGCTAATCATAAGATGCCATGCATCACCTCACTCCTCCAACTAGAAATTCCTACTCCTAAATGTGGAAAGGTGAAGTATCGGGTTGTGCCTAGGTAGTATATATTACAAGTAGGGCCATTTGGTGATGGACATGTGGCACAAGATAAAATATATCCATGATGCCATAGGGAAAATATATCAATCTCCTCAAATTAACTAAATGGGAAACTGGGCCCTGATTGAATAATTCAAAACACCCCTTCACATCTCTAAATCTATCAAGTGAAATGTATTTGAAATATCTGAGTTAATTCCATATCAATACAAAAATGAAAGGATCAATCCACCAACTAAAATTTTAATTCACACTCGGTGAGCTGTCAAACACTGTCAATACTTGATATACTTGAGGATCCTTATAAGTTCCCAATGGAAAATGCTTTTACTATTATTACTTTGATCTTCCTAGAATTTGCCTCCTAACTTTCAACACATTCATGTGTTCCCATATTCTCTTTGCTCATAATTCATTACAATAGAGATCTATCCCTTTTATGTCATGGATGCTTCATCGTCTAACCCCAATGTTGAGCCCAAATATAGAGACACCATTTTCCCTAAGGGCTTAAACTGATTCAAGCATTATAATGACATATTCAAAGTAATTGAAGTTATGCCAAAATCTATCTCTAGTGATGATGAGGATGAAACTAAGTTCCAATATGTCCTCATGACATATGAGAAGTGTGGGTTACATAGATCCACAACCAAGCCCAAAGTATTCCCATATACAAACCTCTTCAGTAAAATGTTACTCACTTCCAAATGAGTACAAGATGATGGTCATGATGTTGTGTATTCTATGGGCTCCTGACATAGTATTAAAAATATTTTAGGGAGTATATTAAAGTAATACTACAGCCTCCCATATTACACAGTCTCCTAAGACAAGGTCATAATTAACACATGAATCAACACATCAAATATACAATGTCTTGAAGGACCAAGAAAAAATGAATAAACATGGAAACTTGGTCAATATCGCTTCCCTTGGTAGTTACAATGTATAATTATGGTCTAGTTGGCCTCCATGGATCATTAAAAAACCTACCTCTCCCTTCTGCATGATATCCAACAAAAGAACCATATGAACATGGATCATGGAAGGTATTTTGGACCCATATGGACACATAAGCATGATATAAACTTATTTTGGACACACTTACAAAGCGATAGACACACTTGTGAAGTGGGAATCCCACCATATTTGTCTTTCATGACCACTTACTGATGATTTTATCACATCAGTAAAGTGAAGGTAACTTTGGCAGAATGAGAGATAGAGAAAAGGTAAAGAGAAGATTCATTAATGGAAAAATATGGAGAATAAGCTGAAAAATAAATTTATTGCTATGGATCATACACAAACCCTATACATAAAATTCTAGAATACTTTCTACCACCCACTTCTGTCTTTTCCTTATGGGTGGGTAAGTAACACATGAGAACATTAATATAATAAGAAAGGAATATATATTAACAATAAAAATTTTTGGTACAAGGATGGCTTAGATATAGCTTATGCAAGTTTAAGTCCCTATCAAATTCCTAACACATAAACTCTTTAAATGTAATAAATAATCCACCAATTTATGAAATCCAAGTTAAGGTACAAGTTTGCACAATTTAAAACATCACTTCATCTTCCCAATCAACTATGTTTGTAGATTAGGCAACCCTCTTATTAGTACTACCTGATAAGATTGCACAGCCTTAAGAATATGTCACAAACCTAAACATTTCAATTGACTTGAAAAAAAACTTTGACTTAATATAAATGCAAACACCAAACACCAAATGGGTTAACAAGGTAGACATCAAATCTTACATTGTCTGCACCTTCAAGTAAGGGATTCATATGGGGATGATTTTGCTGGATCAACTATTTAGGGTGAATAAATATGTGCATGTTAATATCTTATGGGTGCCCCTACTACATATAATCCTCAAGGGCAGTAAGGTCTCAGACCTTAGAGGCGTGATCAACTTAAACCTTATCAAGGCAATATCATATACTCAGGGTGGAGGTAATTTCTATATGATGAGCTACTTGGTGGATGTAGTTTGTGCCACCATATTCTTTGAGCCCTCTAATTTTCTACCATGGGTTTCTAGACGTGTATTGGTCCATATATTTTTTAATAAATTATATATCTACCATTATGAAAATCACATCTAAGATATTTGTGAGTCCCTATCCAGGTCTATATGACCATCAATGAGGTAGCCATGCTTCAGATCTATAATTAAATAAGGTAGTTTCTCACCTCCATTGATGATTACTAGGATAGGGATGACACCATCATCTGAATGGATAGTACCCTCAAAGTTCCCCTTTGCTTACCTTATCAAGTTCTAGACCAATTGGCAGAGTAAAAGATTGCCTATCAATTGGTTAAAGGCATCTTTAGTCACTACATCAACTATCATCAGAATGATTGCCTAGCCTTATCCATCACCATTTGACATCATGTATATAGGAGTCTACCCTTATTGTAGAAGATGGTAATATGCATGGATTCTTATGCCCTGGGTAAGGTAAAACACAGAGACTAGGACCCCCATGGCATCATTAGGGCATATATGGAGAAGTATTAGTATCATCTCAACATAAATTATGGCCATGAGCTTAATGAATATGATGAGGTACACCTCAACCCCATAGATGACAAGGAGGTGCTCACCCAAATCTAGGCCAAAAAGAAGTGAAAATAGGTTTAGCCTGGGCCATCTACCCAAAGTGGCCCTGCTCCTCTACATCAATTGAGGCTAGGGAGGATGTTTAGATGAATCTTACTCAAATTTCAAGGACAATATTATAAGGGGTTCCAATGCCTTCTCTTCCATGAGTTTCTACTCCCTGACCCACTGCTCTAGCTCCACCACCTCCTGCGGTTCTGATTATTTAACCAAGAACTATGAAATAACTATTATTTAATATCAATAGTAGCTTAAAGGTGATCCCTAAGCATGAGTAGTGGTAAGATTCCCCAAAGATCCACTCCCCTATTGCCACCATTTCCTAACAACCTAGTAGAACACCCCCTAGTTTCCCATTCCCATAATGGCCCACTAGGTGGTGCCTCCCCTCTTTCTTATTTCACCCCCTCCATAGTTCACCAAAGCGCCTCTAGCTTAAGATATGAATAATATTCTAACATCCCAATTTCCATCTGCTTAAGACAATCCACTCTTAAGGATCTCCATAGCACCCTTGTTGGTTCTTCTATAGGTTTGGCCACCTCTAGGTGCTATTTTTTAAACAAGTCCAACTACATACCCAATAATAAGTGTACATGTATGCATAACTCAATTATACCTAACCATGTCAGTGGAACCTATAGTCACTCAAAAAACTCCTCAGTCAGCCCCTGCTACCTCTACCTCTATAGCTCCTTCCACTACAATAGTGCAATATGATCCAGGTAAGAGGCCTAGGAAGAAGAAAAGGTAACTCTAGCTCTTCAACCCCATGTTAATCCCTGTATCACTCCCAAGCATCCCTTTTCCATTATCTTAGGTGCCTATGGATTTGAATTTAATAAACCATTTTCTTCCTTCCTGATGAATGCCTCTCTCCCTAGTATCATTACCCCATAGGTTAATTTGACCCAAAACTAATGGCAGGCCCAGATGTTCCCATGGGCTTCCCCTTTCACCCTACCTTCTTATGCCCCCATGATTACCCTTCCTCTATTAATTTCATACTTCATTCCATTTTCTTCATCCATTCCTCCTCTTCCCATTCCTCCACCTTCCACATCTATTTTTACCACCCTACCAACACTCCTTTCTACCCTAAGAGTTGCCATAGTGTCACAGGCACCCAAAACGATCATATAGGGAGATCTAGAAGTGCATTAGGAGTTTGATAAGACCTCAAATAACATGAGGATGATACTCACACATAAATTCATTTGATAATAAGACCCTATAATTTTGTAGACTTAATAAGACTTATTCTCCCTCACCAAAGTGAGAACATCTACAGGAGAAGGGAGAGTGGCTAAGGATCCAGTCTCTATGCTCTAGGCCATGCATGAAATGTATTAGAAACTCAAAGAAGACATGAAAGAGTAAGTCTAGGTACTCGAGGCATAGGTAAAGAACACATTCTTTATGGAATTGATTAGATGATTCAAGGAAACCCTCATAAAAATCTTCTTAGCTCTCGATGAAGTCGTCAAAACACTGACCAAAAGATAAGAACATCTCTAACTGGCCCAGACATACTTAGAGATGATTACTCTTATGGATAAAAAGTATAAAAATACTAATTTAATTATCCATAAAGGCATCTTACCAAAGCTTAAACTCATTCCTATATCAAACCTAAGCCTCTATCAAACCTATGCAAGGAGTATGAGGGCCTCAATTAAAGAATGGCTGAACTTGGCATAGATAGTTGTGGGATCTCTAGAAGAGAGCAAGGAAAGTATGTTGACCTATTTTAGGGGGGTCAACATCACCGTGTTATTCTATTTGTATTGCACCTTACTAGACAAAGGTGAGTTTGAAGTCCACCTGGGTCACTTCAACCAAATCATGAAGAGAAAAGTGGCAAAGGCCAACAAACATGGAGCTAAGGTAGTTTTAGAACTCTGAACTCAATCTACTATAGCATTAACTAGGTCTCAAAGGTGAAAGTGTCCATGGAGGCTCCATTCTAAGTACATCAATGATTGCTGACCTAGTCATAGGTGATATTTTAAGAGCCACCTGTAAACTTGGCCAAGATGGATAGGGAGTTTGACTTGGTGGAAACAACATTAGCAACCAAGGAGGCATAAACCAAACAAATGAGAACTGGTTTTTCTCTAGCTCATTAGTGTATCAACTAATTGGGCCCTTGGGGCATCTTTTAATAAGTGCAGAATCTTTTGTTTGTTTTGAATCTTGGTAGTTATAACAACCTTGAGTGGCCATCATGGCCAAGGATGGGAATATCATGATACTTGGAGGTGAACCCCATACTTTTATATATTGTAAACTATAATCCCTTGTAATGGTGGGTAATTTGTGTAAATAAACTCTGGTAAAACTCTAATAGAACAATTTTATTTATTTTACCCTGGTTGTCTACTCATGGAATGCAATCCATTGTTTATAAGTTATAAGTGGATGTTTATTCAAGGGGAGTGATTGTGTGCTTATGTTACAGAGATTAATATGGTATTTAGATTGTGCATTTTCTAGTCTAACCCCCTGTATATTATTTTCAATCTTTTTGTGAACAATTTATGCTTTATGTGCTTTTAGTTATAAAGTGTTTCAAAAGCTTTATGTGTTGATTACTATAAATATTTTAAGTGTTTACATTCTATGGAGGAATTGAAATGTAAAATATTCATATTGGTTTCCATTTAGAAGCTTCCCCACTAAATGGACAAAATTTGTACAAACACCAAACCAAGCACACAATGGTATAACTATGACTTGGCATGTTTTAGTTCTCAGGGACTAGCATTCTCTAAATTAGAAACACCCATTTTATGCCTTACCCTAATCCCCATTTTAATGTTTATTTTGGAAGTAAAACAATCTCCCAAATTTAAGAAATTAGTAAATTTGGGCTTACCATCAATAATGAGTAAAGGTTTCTCCAGCTGGTAATGGATTGTAAGTGTAACAAAACATATATTGAGCCTTTGGTGGTGACAACTAGAACTCTCTGAGTATAACAAGGTTAAACTATTTGATCTTTGGGCTAAGTGGCTAAAGTTTATACAAATATTGAACCATACACACAATGGTATAACTATGACTTGACATGTTCTATTTTTTAGGCACATTTATAGATAAACATTACCTCCTTATAGGTGAATCAAACATTTATTTCACCCATCCTTTTGATAAAAACCACTTTTCTAGATAGCCCTACTCTTGGCGTGCATACACATAGATCTCACTTTTGGTTGTCCTTTTTCCGTACTTGTACATAATGTGTCAACCTAAAAACACCTATAAAATTTGGTAAAATATATAAGATAAATATTACAAATTTTCATGCATTTTTAAGGGTGGAAACTCATTTTAGAGATAAAACCCTAGTTTTAGGGCTTACTTGACCAGTACAGGACCGAGAGCAGAGATATTTTTATTATGAGAGTTTTAGGATGTTTCAAGGGTTATAAACTATTATTTTAGGTCTATATAAGTGTCTTAATTTTTTTTAATTTACCTAATTTTCCAAGATAGACCTATGATCAATCCAACAAAGTAAATTTGGTTTGTTTCCACTAGGTATTCATGATAGTCAACAAGGTTGTGAAGCGTTTCTTCTCATTTCCTACCGTCATTAGACTTTCAAAGTAATTTAAAATAATAATAGAATATTTGTATAAATATATCATTCCTCATACTCATGTTCTTATGCTAAGATCAATCCATTTGTTTCTTCTAACATGTAAAATTTTGTGCATTTGTCTGTCCTTGTCACCTACAGACCTGAGAGCCAACTTTTGGGGTATTAAAACATAAAAGGGGTTTATAAAGCCTATTTATTCTTATTTTAGGTCTATAATTAACTCAAAAAAAGATCTCCATGTTTTTATAAGCTCCATGCAAGCATTTACATGTTGATCTACCTTGGACTGTGGACTGTAGATATGCATGCCTGAGTACCCTATTCATACCCTGTTTAGGATCCTTTATTTACTTCAAAATTTATATACCTCTTTATCACAAGATAAAATATCAAATGGTTTCCTAAATTTTTTTTAAAGGTTCTTCATACATGTTTTATGCCAATAGATGTTATTGTGTCCTTAAGCTCTCAAGAAAATACACACACAGATATCCATACTATGTAAGTCAAACCTCTTATACATGAGAGCAATATTTACATATAATAATATGAAAATAAAATGTTTGTCTTCTTAATCAATCAATAATACTTAAAATATAGGAATTATAATATCCCATGCTCAATGGTCAATGGCTTCACAAAGTCTAATTAGATACTTCATGTCTTCTCTTTTTCTTCACATGCAAACTCCTCTTTGTCTCTTATATTTTTACATTCCTTGATATCTTGATTCACATATCTATCTCTCCTCCTCTCTTCTCTACGTACCTCCTCTTCTTCCATTCCATATATTACTCTTTTGAAAGAGTCTCCTCTCTCCTACATCCATCTTGGGCTCCAAATCCAACTAGGAAGATTTATTATCTAACAAATATGCTATTTGGGAAAATTCCCTAACAAAAATATATGTTTGGAAGATTTCAACCATTCCCTTGATTTTCTCAACAAGCTTCCAACATGGGATTCTTTCTAACTAACTTTTACCTTTCCACTCTTTTTACTTTTAACAATTACAATTACTCTTCCTTAGACAACATTTTGGATGGAAAATATAATAATTTGAATTTGAATTCAAACATGACTAAAACTTGCATGCCTAGTGAAGACTAATCCCAACTTAACCATGTCTAGCATGAAGATGTTTTGAGATGCTCCTGCATTAGTTAGTAATAACTATAACTCTCTGAGTAGAACAAGGTTAAACTATTTAATCCTTGGGTTGAACCAACATCAGTCCTAAAATTAATGAGGGGATATGTTTATTCCATACATTGTATCTCACTTTCCTCCTCTAAAACACTCAATCTAATTAGTGCCTTTAGACATAAGGATCTTTGACATGACAACAAGCTCACCTATATATCCCTAATGCCAAATGTGTATGCTCTTTCTTCATGTCATAAGGTCATTTTGAAATTCAAACATAGTTTATTTATTTTTTCTTTCTTTAGGGTTTGGCAACTTGGATTTAATCATCAAACACTAGTTAAAGTTCATGTTTTAGTGGATGATAAATATTACTTGGATGAGGTATCATTATTGGCAAAGCAAAAATTCAATTTTACCTAATTTTCATGAAGTGAGGTGGTTTACCATAAATACCTAGGCCCTGAAAAACACCCTTGTATCATGTATTTGGGCCTTACATACTGTAAGGTATATCAATGAATCCCCTAAATAACATGTATAAACCTATCTTAAGATCCATTTAACCACAATCATGTAGTGGTGTTAGGAAAACAACATTCCCTAAGATTAACCACTCTTACCCTTGATGTATCTTTGTTGGCATCTATATGGTTGTACACTTACTTGAATATCATAGGGTGTTATTGTGTGTGTGTTATTATTTTTACCCTTGTGTAAAATAGTTTAAAAACAAATCCAAAATAAATCAAATGAAACCTAAAATAAGATACCAATCTAGACAGAAACAAGATACTAATACCCTTTTTAATCCGTTCATGATTGGTGGACCTTTCAACCTAGACCTAACTCATGATGATGATGATAATGATAAATTTTCCAAACAAAGTGAATACACTAATGACACCAATGGTTTGTTTAAAAAAAACAAGGTAGATCCCAACTATATCAATTTTTATTTGAAAATAAATATGACATCATTGTCAAATTTATATAAATAAGAGAATAGGAAAATAAAGATGACATCCTTGTCAAATTTATATAAATAAGAGCCAAACTTTCCATGGATTTTAATCCTAATAACCTACATAACATTATAATCCAAAATGATCAAATCCACCCAAACCACAAACATGTTACTATCAGCAATCCTATTGACTAAAACAAATAAAATCTAGAATCCACTAATCAAAACCACAACCCAAATATTTTTCGTGTCAACATTGGTAAGGGAAAACCAATTGTAACATAACAAAATCATCAAGACCAAATTCAAATTATGCGTGACCAACTTCAAAAATTATGTCCTTTAACATCAAAACCTTTAGAGCTCAATAAAAAATCCAATACCACTAAAAACCTAACTTTGTCCTCCCCCCATCATTGTTACTCAAGGGCACATATTTTGCCCAAGAATGACAAGATATGAAGGATGATCTCGAAGGCATATAGGAAGGAAGCTACAATCAGAACAAAAAATACAAATTTGAAGAATTGTGAGCCTATCTCTGTGTTAAAGAAATGCTATGATTACCCTTTCACCCTTACATTGAACCACCCAAGTTCAAAAAATACAAGGAAAAGGGTGATCTAAGAGAACATGTCAAATACTTATTCACGTCTTGCCAAGATATTGCATACAATAATAATTACTTAATCGGATTATTCCCTCAGAGTCTATGGAGCCAAAATTTGGAATGGTTTTTATATATTCTTAAGAAATATATCACAACCTTGGCATATGTATCTAAAATATCTACCAAACACTTCTCCTAAAACATTGAACATGAACTTACAATGATGGACTTATGTAATTCCAAATAAAATAATGGAAAAAGTTTCTCTTCATTCCTCCAAATATGGATAAGCTCAGATAGCAAATTCCCTTGGTCAATCCTAGGGAAGCTGGGCAATATATCCATTGCTAACCTTAATAAATAATTAAACTTTCATCTACAAGTTTATTATGCTACTACCTTTAACAAAATCATTAAAAAAAGAATTCATATCATGAAATCCCTTGTCACTAAAATAACGATGAATATTTTCCATAAGGATGATCACAATCAAACACAATCATAAAAATTCAAATTCTTTAACGAAATCAAAATGTTGTCGGTGATAAATTTATTGATTCAAAACATATGTAGGTTGTCCAAAGTACTTCCAATATTACCATTCTTAGGGGGAAACCTAAACAGGTGATCCAAAGAAGGTGCTATAATCCTCTTAGGGAATCATTAGAAGATGTCTTTGATCATTAAGTTGCTGCAAACATGATCATTTTTCCAAAAACCAAGCCTTTTGATGATAGTAAACCAAAACCCACATCATACAAAGAGGACATTCAGCCAATTGATGCATGAAGATAAAAAATTATGTTCAAGATCTGATTGATAAAGGAGATATTATAATTGAAGGAAGTGCATACATATCAAAGAATCAACAACTGAGGATATATCAAGACCCATTTCCAAAACATGATCAAACTCATCCACAACCGAATCAAGGTCAAAACACCCAAACCAATAATATCAATTACAAAAAAGTAGCCCATTCATAAAATGTAATTGTTGGTCACATTGAATATACAAATAATCATGTTTCAACCATTGAAGTCAATATCCTAGATTGTGCAGTCACGACTAGGCATAACAAAATCACTGTTCGAAGGCCTCTTCTGCCTACCCAGAATGATAATAAAAACTTATCAAATAATTTGAGAAAAATCCTTCCCAAAAATCCATCTTGGACATTCTCAAAACATCCACTGTTCATAATGACATCTTGTACAAATTCCTTTAAGACTCAAGTATCCCCAATGACATTGATATATCCCACTTCCAAGCCCTTGTTGGACACCTTCCTTCAAATCATCAACTCATCTTTGACCAAAATGACATGCCTCCCATTGGCCCACCACATAATTTCCCTTTGTATATTGAGGTCGTCATCACCAAACATAAAGTGAAAAGGGTGATTGTAGACAATGGATTTGGATTGAATATCTTCACCTTGACATCAATCAAGCATCTTGGTTTCTCCGAAATCATTTTGGATCCAAATACCATCACCATCATAGCATATGATAACGCTGAAATGGAATCAACATGCACTATATATCTTCCTATCATGGTTTGCTTATCACATAAAAAACCTTGCTCCATGTCATTGATATTGACGTCTATTATAACATCTTTCTTGGTCAACTATGGAATCATGCTATGCAAGCCATCTCATCCACCTTTTATCAATGCATCATATTTTCACATTCAGGTATTGAATTGATTATCCTCGGTGATCCTCAACCTCTTCAATATTAGAAAATGTAGAGGGGTGATATTGTACCACTAATTATTATCCCATAACCAAAAATGCCTATGAAATGGATGTATCCATAATACCAGAACTAAAAAATCCTTTATCCTACATACATCTAGATGACCTTCAATCTCCATCCAAAACCTTATCTTCTAAATATTGTTTCAATATAATTGATAGAGGCTATGGATAATATAAAATCCAAAATGATTTCCATGTGGGTAAACTCCCCATTTCTCCTTTAATATGTGGCAGGTCTAACATGAACAAGTGGTCATAATAGATCTCATATCAGTTTGGCAAATCACTTTTATCAAACCAGGGTTTTTTATAAATGAGAAAATTAAAATCTCCAAATAATCCTTGCTATATGATGATGACCTAGCATATTTTTTTCAAAGTAATAAGTATCGTATATCAAAAAATATGTGTCAAATCATGAACTACAAAGGTAAATGATAGGCCTTCATGAATAGTAGATCCAAGAACCCATACACATTCACACAAATCAAGAATCTTATGACATTAGATACAAAACCCTTGGTTATTAGTATGATTATGTTAGTGACACTTACATAATCTCTTAGGAAGCTTCTTCCAACATTGAAACATGTTCCTCTCATAGCCTCTACAAAGATATTGCTGCCACCAATATTTTTAATGTCACCACTATCTTCAACATTAACCTTGACCTCTAATACCTTGAACTTATTGACTGGGGCTGACAAGATCACATCCAAATTGATTTATTTTAAAATTATGAATTTATCACAAAATTTATGAGACTTAAAGATGACATCATGCCAAGGGATCACAAAAAGGGTTTTGAAATCAACCTAAAGATGTTAGCATATTTTAGGGAACAAGAAGATTTCTGTAGTCAAAATAAATCTAAAAATCAAAAGAAACAAAAAACTAAAAAAATTAAGTGCCCTAGTGAAAACTTCTTTGAGGTGCTATCGAATCAAAAAAATAAAAAATAAGACAATAGAGACAAGTCTATTGGTGAAATCCTTTCTAAGGCACTAATAGACAAAGAACTCAACCTTCCCCCTACACTAGCATAGTTACTAGATAACTCTAAGATTATTGTTGAGAAAACTATTGGTCTCAACATTGGAACATAAGACAATCCTAAAATCATTGAACTTGGAGTTACTCTCAGTCCCGAGGAACAAGAAAATTTTGTCATCCTCCTAACATAATTTTTAGACATCTTTATTTTGTCGTATACTAATATGCCCAGATTGTATCCCATACCCAAAACATTTATATTTGGGTTTCCTTGCACCAAAAACATCACTAAGTATGAAAGACTCATATTGGGTCTCATAATAACAATATAGTGGAGCATTCATCACTTTTTAGTCTATGGTGACTCTCAACTCATCATCAAATAATTCACCAATGAGTAATCAACCAAAGATGACAAACTCATCCCTTATAAAATAATGGTAGACAAATTAAAGCAATACTTTGTGCACAACAAATTTGTAAAAATTCCCTCATGTAATCAATAAATCTATATATGCCATGACTGCCATTGGTTCTCACCTTGAGATTCAGAAGGCCCAAAAATGTAAATTTTTGGTTGAACTAATGATCCCAACATATGATGTCCCAAAATATGAAATGGCTTGTGTGAGTGTTTTTCCTAATTCCGCTTTCTATCATGACATTTAAACTTACTTCCATGACCACATCCTCCCTCTTAATCTTTCACATAATTAAATAAAATGCTTCATCCAATGTTCCTCCTACTTCACCCTCCTTGGTAACACCCTTTATCATAGTGTCTATGATAGTACCCTATTAAGATGTTTAAATTTAGAAGAATCTAAATTAGTGATTGAGGAAGTTCATGACTAAATTTGTGAACCATGGAGAATGATACTATGGCCTTAACAAAGAAACTATTCAAAATAGGATACTATTGGCCTATAATGGAAAAAGATACTTATCAATATGTAAGAAAATGAATATCTTGTTATAAGCATGGAAACAACATCCATACACCTTTCAAATCATTACAACCAATCAAAAATCCATGGTCATTGCCTTAGGGGTAATCAACGATCTAATTCTGTCATAAAAAGATAATAAAAAACAATAAAAAAAGACAAAAATTTTGTCCAAAGGTGAAAACCATTTTTATGGCACCTTGGGTAAATACCATGATGAAAACCAGTTTATGACATCATGGGTAAGTAAAATCCATCAAATCATGAGTAAATACATTCAACAAGGGAGATACTTGGTAAATGTAGGTATTATATTTTTTCTCTCTTTCCTTGCTCCATTTGAAGTTGCATTTGATTTAGAAGTAAGAACTAATTTTCTATTATTTCTTTTAAGCTCTAAATTGCACATATACAACCCAAGTAGACACCACATATAAACAATTTTTTACCTTATTAAAAAATTGGTGGCTTGCCTAACTATATTTTTATGGGAAGATGATTATTTTTGAAAATATTGGCAAGGGAGAATTATTAATTACCTAGTATTGGGAGTAATTCACTTGAATCCTTAAGTATATGATACAAATTTAGATGGATGAAAAATTTCACATTAGGAAGTTTGTCCTAGGACTTAACCTTAGATTGGTAGGAATGTGGAAATCCATGGACCCACCTCCATGGTCCATGTGTTATAGAAGACCATAAAATAAGAGAAAAAGCACCATTCTCTTACAATATTAAGAAGGGAAAATAAGGATAAGATGTAAGTTTTGGAAACCTTATTATACACCTCACAACTCCAAGAAGAAACCTTGGAAGAAGGGAGGAAAATTCAAAAACTAATATGATGGCCAAAATTGCAAATCTTAGAATGCTTTGAACTTCTCAAAGCAAAATTATCATCTTAAGGTCCAAAATGGAAATGGACACAATGAAAAAAAGCTAACAGAGAATAGGTATCCCTCAAGTGGATTATACATTTATGGTGGTGATCATTAAGACAACACATGGCCTAATAAAGTATATGGGATAACATTAGACCTCCTACACTGCCTACCCATTATCAAACATTCCAATAGAGGAACCATGTCATGGTTAATAACCTCCAAGTTAACCATCAAAGTACACATGTAGAGGCATCATGTATTCATGGATCTCGAGATTTTGAGAAGGATTCCTAGGAGAATTGGTTATATGGTTAAAACCTAGACAATATACTAAGGTAATAGAACTGAGTAAAAGTTAGAGTAATATTTTTTCAAATCCAAATTAAGACTACATGTTTCTCACTAATGTAAACATTTTTTCCCCTATTGGGATCATATGATGTTACCTTTGGGTTAAAATGGTATGGAATCATCGAGTAAATCTATATTGCTTTTCTGAAATGGTGACATACCTTGATGACCTAGGGAAACCAATTAGTGTGCAAGGGATAAAGATATTGGTTAATTTGTGACATATTTCAACCATGTATTTGAAGAATGAAAACATGAATCAATGAACATTGGAAATATAGGGGACTTTAAGGATTTTACCTTTAAATATTATCCTTATCTACATAAATATCATGATGTATTCTTAGATGATTTGTTAAGAATAATTTGAGAAGAGAGTACCTATATCAGAACCAAAGTCTAAATCTCCTTACCAAATGATGAACATTGATTTTTTTGAGTTTATAAAACAACTTCATGAGAAGCTTTCAAATGGATTGATTTTCCATAGTGTGTCACCATGGGGTGTATATGTGGTGTGTACACTCATAATATTTTCAAAATTTAATAATTACTGATGCTTTATATTGTTGGAACACAACTAGATACTAATAGGGGGTGAATCAATATATCAATTAAAACTAGTCCTTTAAATAATTTTAATGTAGATTAAAAGATATATTTAGATAAAATCAAATATGCAGAGATTAAACACATAAATACACATGACACCAAATGTATATGTGGAAAACCCATTGGGAAAAACCATAGTGAGAATAACTGCTAGAATTTACTGTTCTAATTTAGCTTCACAGTCAAAACCTCACTGGTTACACATTGAAGGGCACCAACCCTAAGGAGACACCAATCCCCTGATTTAAGATCTTAAAATCTAAGGAAACACCCACTCCCTAATCTGATCCCCCACTCAAATTATCTGATGGCACCAACCAATCATATTCTTCTATGGAGCTACAATTCTAGATTACAACATAGATTCATTAATGAATCCATTCCTTCTATTCTCTATTACAAGTCAAATCTATAACTGCTCATACTCTACACATAATTTATTTGTGCCTTTCTTCTTGTTTTCTACTCTATCTCTATGTCTAGACATGTCTTTATTTGACACACTTCATCTTTTTCTCATACTTCATCTTTTTCTCATTCTACTCCTTTGTGTCTCTATATTTCTATTTGACACATTTGAATAGCTTTAGCCACCCATCCTCTCTACACTTCTACCTGTGTCTAGATATTCTTATATATGAAATAATTCTATTACTTTAACAACATTTACTTGTATCTTAGATGATGTATATATATATAATTTAGTCTAGGTCTTCATATCTTCTATGTGTTCACACTCGAACTGTAACACATCATGCTCAGTTCTGGACTTTAGTTCAATATCTCTTAAACTACAAGTTTTTTGCATCTTAAACTTAGTTCAACACCATGATTCTTGGTCTTTTTATATATATAGAAAATCTTAGGCTCTGATTATGATGCACATGAAAATTTACATAGATTTGATCAGTTACATTGATCAATATCATTGTTTGGATCATGATTCATGACTTATTTGCATGTTCTTGAGTCTAACCATTAGACTGAACATATCTATAAATATCGATAATTGATCTTACATTTGGTGCAATTATTTTATCATATTTATTAAAATATCTCAAATTTAAAATGCATCCATTCGATTGATCTCTGACAGGCTTACACTATCCGTTCGATCCTTGTACACTTTTAAACTTTAACTTTATCAACTTTAAAATGTGTCCATTAATTTTCCTGATCTGAGCTTCTACATTCCATTATATATCTAAAGATTCATGATTTTTATATCTATCTATATGTTAAACATCAATCTCTTTATCCCATCTCACTGATTCCTACATCTTTGGATCGCTTTCACTTTGTCAATCTTCTTAGACTTGTTGGGTCTTTAACTCACCACTATGTCAATAAACCTCAAATACTTTATTCCATTTGAGTCTAATTTCTCTATTGTATTTAATTTTCATGATCACCTACTCATCATTAGGCGTTTGATCATTAACTCTAACAATCTTACACTCATTGGGTCTCTATCTAACAAGTTTCATGAATGTGACACTTGTCACTAGCACATTTACTCAGAGGAGCCTTTGACAATTTGTCTTTGATACGATTCATTGGATCTTTAGTGTGTGATTAAACACTAGCCATTAATAAAGCTAGGAAAAATATAGTCTAAGACTTAGGAAATATGAAGTCTTTTGATCACTACTCCAGTTGATATTTGCTAGGTCAAAGGGGCCAATTTTACAATATCAACAAAGGTTTAATTTATAACTTAAGCTACCAAGTCCAGGCTATATCTAGTAAACATAAAAATAAAACATGCTTGTTGAAACCATGACCTAAACCCTTAGGGTTTAAATAATAAACCCTATCATGTCTGAGAGCAAAGATAATTTAATTTTGAGCTCATTCCTTCTCATTTGAACCTGTGGACCATATGTCTAGAATGCTGATGAAAAACCCATAATAGATCTTCTATTTGTTTCCTTTGAAAATGCCCATAAATGATCTTTGTAAAAACATGACAATTTTGCAAGACTTTGTGAAAATTTGACGATGGAGATAATTTCAATATGCTTGGAAGGCTATCTTTGCACCTGCATAGCTCTTGTCGTGCTTAGTCGTATGATATAGAAATTAGTGCATAAGATCATTTTACATACGATATTTCATCCATATATCCAATTGCTCTTGAAGCCTTCATATGTACAAGATATACTATCAACAAAGTGCCTACTTAGCTTTATCTTATAACCTAAAAATTTGACTAAGTGTTGGAAAACACTACTAAAATGCATGGGGAGCCCAACTTTGCTGAAGCATATCTTTTATCTGCTACGTCACATGACCTGGGATTCAGTGGATATAAACTAGGCATAAAAATGAAAAAACCCATATTATCATTTTGTCTTTAAACCTCCATATGTGTGAATGCTTACCTCATAAATATGCTTACTTGGCTCTGGTGAACCCTTGTGTAAATTTGGCTAAGTATAGAAACTTAGTGATTTTTGTCTGAGTAGCCAACTTTGCATCCCCATATATTCTACCACACTTAATTGCATGACTTCAAGTATGGTGCATAATAACTAGGGACTAATGTGATCATAACCATATGAACAACTCCCCTAGACTCATCCACGTGGTAATGGTGATGTCAGTAAAAATCCTTCTCAGATTTTCCTATCATAGACCCAAAATGTCTAGATGATCCATATGAAGAACCAAATGAATTCCACTCATGCACACAAGCATTCCAATCATCCTTGACCTCTGATAAGATCACCATATTCATCCTTGAGCATCATTGACATCTATAATGCCAATGATATCCCTTTTGTCATCAATGACAATCATATTTTCAACAATATCCATCTTTGTCATTGATGGCAAACTAAATGCTTTGATCTTCTAATATTCTGCTCCTTCTTTGGCATTGGATTCTGATGAGTATGAACTTAAGCTGTTCATACCAAACTTGCTCCCCCTAAGGCAATGGCACATTTTCCTAATACTCAATTGGGACACTTGTTCTACTTTTTTTTTTACATTTGTATAGAGCATTTACTCTTCTTCTCCCCCTTTGACATCAATGGCAAAAAAACTCTTTCTGACTATTTATCCAAATGTTTCTTCCCCTTTATTAGATAAAGGAGTTTGTCCAAGAATCAATAACCATCAACTCATTAGAACTTTGTGAAAGTATGCATACTTGGGTTACCTTTTCTCTCTTCTTCCAAGGATTAATAAAGATTTTATGAGATTCCCCCAGAACTCATGCCCTATCACTAGGATATAGTGATGTGGTGTAGGAGCAACCAATCCCAACTTTTATCTCAGATACTCAAATTATTCCTTGGGAAGAGGTTTGGTGAACATGTCTATAATTTGATCTTTAGTTGGCACATATTCCATTGTGACCTTTTGATCTACAACCTTCTCTCTTAAAAAGTGATGATTGATATGTGCTTGGTTATAGAATGCATTACTAGATTCTTTGATATATTAATAATACTTAAATTATCATAAAGAATAGATATAGGTGACATGTACTCTACCTTGATTTATTTTAGTGTTTACTTCATCCACAAAACTTGAGTGCACCATGCAACTGCTAATACGTACTCTACTTCTGATGTAGAAAGAGTAACTAACTCTTGCTTTTTGCTCAGCCATGAAACAAGTCTGTTTCCAAGGAATAATACACCATCACTAGTGCTTCTTCTGTCATCCACACCTCCTACCCAATCAACATCTGTATATACTATCAAAGTGAAAAATTCACTTGTAGGATACCATAAGCCATTGTTAATTATGCTCTTGATGTATCTAAAGATATTTTTCACTGCATTGACATGTGATATTTTGGGAGCAACCTGAAATCTTATAACCATGCACATTGTTTTCATGATATCTAGTCTTGATGTAGTTAGGTATAATAAGCTACCTATCATTGATCTGTACATAGTCTAATTTGGATCAAGGGACTCATCTTCTTTGCTCAAATTACATCTAGTTATCATGGGAGTAGTAACTGGTTTTCTATCTTCCATTCCAAATTTATTGAGAATTTCCTTTGCATACTTGGTTTGGGATATGAATATCCCTTCATCAGATTATGCTATTTGTAGACCAAGGAATAAAGAAAGTTATCCTAGCATAGACATCTCAAACTCACTTTACATTTATGTAGCAAATTATTTTCACATTTTTTTATTGCTAGCACTAAAGATGATGTCATCTACATAAACAACAACAATCAACACATTCTTACCTTATGATTTGAAGTTTAGATTGTTGTCTGCACATCCTTTTTTGAAACCTTATTTTTTCAAGTACTTGTCCAATCTTGAATACCATGCTCTAGGTGCCTATTTTAGACCATACAAAGCTTTCTTCAGTCTACACACATAATCTTCTTCCTCTAATAACTGAAAGCCTTCAGGTTGTTCTATGTAAACTTCCTCTTCTAGGTTCCCATTCAAGAAAGCAAACTTAACATCCATTTGATAGACTTTAAATTTCTTGTAAATAGACAATGTTAGAAACATTTTTATAGCTTCCAATCTAGAAACTAGAGCAAATGTTTCCTCAAAATATATGCCTTCAAATTATGGATATCCTTTGCATACCAATCTTGGTTTATTTATTATAACAACTCCATTCTCATTGAGCTTGTTTCTATAGATCCATTTTATACCTATCACATTCTTGTTTGAAGGTCTTTAGACTAATTGTGAAGTTTTATTCTTTTTAATTTGGCTCAGTTCTTCTTCCATGGATTTTAGTCAATTCTCATCCTTACTAGCTTCAACATAGCTCTTAGGCTTAATTTCAAAATTAGATCAAAACTTACCTACTCCTTATTTAGTGTAGCTCTTCTGCTTGTCTAAACTCCTTCATTCTTATTGCCAATTATTTACTCTTTAGGATGATCCTTTTGAACAAATCTTGGAGGTACCTTTTCATTCATTTCCTCAACCTCTTCATTATTTGCTTCTTCTTCAAGGTCTAATTATTTAATACTAATTTCATTGTCAGGTTCAACATGTCTCAATCCTTCTTCAACCTTGACATTAATGCTATCTACAATCTTGTGTAGCCTTTTATTGTAACATACACAGGCTTTGATTTGAGTGGAATAACCAAGAAATATTCCTTCATCACATCTTGATTCAAAGCTTCCTAGTTTGTCCTCTATTCTCCTGATGTAGCATTTGCTTCTAAACACTCTAAAGTACTTAACAGAGGCAGGCTTTCCATACCATAGCTCATAAGGAGTTTTGTCACTATTTACCCTCAGTTGAACTTTGTCCAAGATGTATATTGATATTTGGACTGCTTCTCCCTAGTATCCATTAGGTAACTTGGCCTCTTTTAAGATTGTTTTGGCCATTTCCTTGATTGTCCTATTCTTTGTCTCAACTACTCCAATCTACTATAGAGTCCTTGCTACAGAGTAATGCCTTTTGATCCCATGCTTCTCAAAATACTCCATGAACTCATTTGAGGTGAATTCTCCACCTTTATTAGATAAGCTTTTGATTTTCCATCCAATCTCATTCTCCACCATGGCCCTAAAAATCTTGAATCTTTCAAATGCCTAAGACTTGTCCTTTAAAAAGGTTACCCATGTCATTATTGAGTAATAATCTAAAAATAAAATGAATTATCTCTCTCTTTTAGATCCTCTTGTTTGATTAGGATCACAAAGATCAGTATGAACTAATTCTAAAAAATTTATAGTTGCATACTCTTTTGTCTAAAATTTGACCCTTGTCTGCTTGCCTATAGGCATGTGTTTAACACACTTATTTGATCTCACTTTGATTATGTTATCAAAGTTGACATGAACCATTCTTCTATGCCATAACCAACTCTCATCAGTCTTTCATATCAAGTAACTATTACCATTCACTTTAACAATATTATAGATGTTGCTTTTAGTCCTCTTCCTTTCTGCAACTAGTCTTCTTTATCTATTTAATTTTTAGCCTTCTACATCAAATGTGACCTTATCTCCATTGTCACACATTTGGATGACACTTAGAAGATTATGTTTCAGTCTTTTAACATAAAGGACATCATGTGTAGGTAGTTTTCCATCTATGTTCAAATTCTATTTACCTCTGATCTTTATTGTAGTGGTGTCTTCTAAGCTGACAAATCCTTCCTTACATTTTCTTAATTTTATGAACTTACTCTTTTCACCAATCATGTGCTTTGAGTAACCACTATCTATTACCCACAAATTCTATTCCTTGGCATGGAGTGCAGTTTAAGCAATCATAGATTAATTTTTCACTCTCTACACATACTTGGGTTTCTTACTTGGGTTATTTTTAGAAACTTGTGAACCTTTGTTCACACTGGGAGGCATGCCTTTCTTTACATTATGTACTTTTTATCTTACAAAGCTAGTTTTACATTGTTTAGCTATGTGACTAAAGTTATTGCAATTATAACATATTACATTTGTATCTAACAAAGGAGTAAATTAAATTTTACTTATAAATTTTTTTCTCCTTTTAGGTACATCTCTAAAATCAATATCCCTATGACCAAAATGATTGCACATATATCAATAACCATAGAAAGATAAGGAATACCTGGTCATAGCATTTCTTGGTGCAGTATGAGGAACTCTGCTAAACTCTGGCTTCTTCAAGTCTATTACTTTTATGTATCAATCTGCATCAACTACCTTTGTCTTATTTTTTCCTTCAAGCTTCATTTTTCCTTCAAATTTATTCACATAAGCTATTTTTGAGTCTATCTTTGTATCCTTGTAATCTTTCTCTTTATTTTCTCTAGATTCTCCTTCTGCTTTAAAGCTTTCATATAGGTTAGTAAATGTACTAGTTATGAATTTTTTTCCCTTTTCATAACTAAGACCTGATCTCTCTTTTGAAGGCTTTTAAGAGTTGATCAATTCATAAAGAATGTCTGATCTTCCTTTCAAATTTAGACTTTTATCTAGTTGTCCTTTAGCTTTCTCAAGCTCTTTTCTCAAACCCATTATTTCTACTTCTAGCTTCATACATTCATCAAATTTGGATTGTAGTTCAAGTTTGACTACATCTTATATTATTTTATCCTCTTCAACTTGTGTCTTAAACCTAACCACCATCTGATCAAATTTCTCAAGGCTTTTGGACATTTTCTCAATTTCTTTTTATTTAAGCTTTTTCTATTTTAAGCTCTCTTTTCTCAGTTTATCAATTTCCTCTAAAGCATAGATGAGTTCACACTCTAGATCCACTTCTCCTTCTTGTTCTTCATTTAAGTCTTCAACTTCTTCTTGATCCATAGAATTTGATTTTATTATCATGAATAAGACTTTATTTTTCTTAGACAGAAAAACACAATCATGATCATCATCATAACTATCACTAACATCCATTGAATCACTGTCTTCTTTTGTGTATAGGCCTTTCTTATTTTTGAAGAAGTTCTTCTTCTTGGGATAGTAGGGTTTCACCTTTTTATTACTCTCTAATTGATCATGGTTATCCTTTTTATTGTGAGGGAATTTGAAAACAAAATTAAAGCATTTAAAGGGTAACTTACCTCTTTACTTTCCATATTTTCTCTTTAATCTTCTGACAAATTTGGCTTCTTATTCATCAGTCTCCTTAGATACAGATGTAGATGCTTCTACCTTCACTGGTTTGGATGCTTTAAATGCAAATTCTCTCTTAAAGGTATCTACTTCTCCCATTTTCATTTCATAGGTAGTGAAGGCCCCATGTAAATCATCAATAGTGAGTTTATCTAGATCTCTTGCTTCCTCTATTACATATATTTTTGAGTCATACCTTGATGGTAGAAATTTTAGGACCTTTTTGACAATGATTGATTCCTTCATTTATTCTCCAAGGCCTCCGATTGTATTAACTATTTCATGTACTCTGAGGAGGTAGTCTACAATCTTCTCTTCTTCAATCATTTTAACGATTTCAAAATTGCCTTTGAATGTTTGTAGCTTGGCCTAGTTTACCTTGTCATTTCATTCATAGATGCTCTTTAATTTGTTCCATATATATTGTGCATTTTGAAAATGCATCACTTTGAAAAACTCTAAATTAGATAATCTACAAAAGATAGCATTCTTTTCCTTAGCATTACTCTCATATGCTTTCTTGGTAGCTTGATTAGTAAAAGTTATAGCAAGGGTTGTATATCCATTTACCACAAACATCCATACATCAAACCTTAATGAAGATAGATATGATTCCATTCTTATGTTCCAAAATGCATAATTTTATCCATCAAAGAGAGGTGCTTTATGGGATGAAGATCCTTTTTAACTAGCCATTTGTGTTCACCATTCCAAAATCTACCTAAGCTGATTAAGCTTCTTCTAAAGAATCTGGGATCTAATACCAATTATAGGAACACAAATAGATACTGAGAGGGGGGGTGAATTCATATATCAATTAAAATTAGTCTTTTAAATATTTTTAATGTAGATTAAAATATATATGTAGATAAAATCAAATATGCATAGATCACACACATAAAAATAAACATGACACTAGATGTATATGTGGAAAACCCATTGGAAAAAATCATGGTGAGAATAACTGCTAGAATTTACTTTTCTAATCTAGCCTCATAGTCAAAACCTCACTAGTTACACATTGAAGGGAACCAACCCTAAGGAGACACCAACCCCCTGATTTAAGAGCTTCAACTCTAAGGAAACACCCACTCTGTAATTTGAGCACCCATTCAACTTATCTGATGGTACCAACTAATCAAATTCTTCTATGGAACTACAACTCCAAATTATAGTATAGATTTATTAATGAATCCAATCCTTCTATTCTCTATTATAGGTCTGATCTATAACTGTTCATACTCTACACAATTTATTTGTGCCTTTATTATTTTATACCCCTATGCCTATGTGTCTAGATATGTATCTATTTGACACACTTCATATTTCTCTCATTCTTATCCTCTGTGTCTCTATATTTCTATTTGGCACAATTTATTAGCTTCAGCCACCCATCCTCCCTACACTTCTACCTGTGTCTAGATATTCTTCTATATGACACAATTCTAGTACTTTATCAACATTTACCTATATCTTAGATGCTATATATATAACATTTGGTCTAGGTGTTCATATATTATATGTGTTCACACTCAAATTGTAACACATCATTCTCAATTCTGGACTTTAGTTTAATATCTCTTAAATTGCAAGTTTCCCACATTTTGATCTTAGATCCACCATCATGATTCTTGGTCATTATATATATATATATATATATATATATATATATATATATATATAACAAATCTCAAGCTATGGTTATGATGCACATGCACATTTACATAGATTTGATCAGTTACAGATCAATATCATTATCTATATCATGATTCATGGCTTACTTGCATGTTCCTACATGTTCCTGTGTCTGGTCATTAGAATGAACATATATTTAAATATTGATCATTAATATTGCATTTGGTGCCATGATCTAATGGTATTTATTTAAATAACTCAACTTTAAAATGTTTTCATTCGATTGATCTCTGATAGGCTCATGCTATTTGTTTGATCCTTGTACACTTTCAAAATTTAGCTTTATCAAATTTAAAATACATTCATTGATCCTCCTGATTTGAGCTTTCACATGTTGTTAGATCTCCAAAAATGCATGATATTTATCTCTATCTATACATTAAATGTTGGGATATTTATCCCATCTTACTGATTTTTGCATCTTTGGATCACTTTCACTCCATCGATCTTCTTAGACTTGCTTGATATTTAACTCATCACTATGTCGATAAACCTCAAGTACTTTATTCCATTTGAGTTCACTCACTCTATTAGATTTCCTTTTCATGATCACCTACTTATTATTAGATCTTATGACAAGCTTGATCATTAAATTTGATAATATTATACTCATTGGGTTTCTATCTGATAAGCTCCATGAATGTGACACTTGTCACTGGCACATTAACTCAGAGGAGCCTTTGAATTTGCTACGCTTCATTGGATCTACATCATATAATTAAGAGCTAGCCATTGATCAAGCTAGGAAAAATATAAAGTCTAGAACTTAGGAAATATTAAGTCCTTTAATCATTGCTCGAGCTAGTATTTTCTAGGTTGAAGGGGTCTATTTTACAACATTAATAAAAGCTTAAGTTATAAATTAGGCTACCATGTCTAGGCTATATCCAATCAACATCAAAATAAAACATGATATTTAAATCCATGAATTAAACCTTTAGGGTTTAAATTAAAAACTTTATCATGTCCAAGAGAAAAGATAATTCAATTATGAGCTCATTCCTTCTCATTTGAACCTATAGACCATATGTCTAGAATGCTTATAAAAAGCCCATAACAAATCTTCTACTTGTTTCCTTTGCAAATGCCCATAAATGATATTTTTAAAATCATGAAAACTTTGCAATACATTGTGTAGATTTGACTAAGTATGGGGACAATTTCAATATGCCTAGAAGGCTATCTTTTTACCTACATAGATCTTGCCATGCTTAGTTGCATGATCTACAAATTAGTGCATAAGATCCTCTTACATAAGATATTCCATACATATATCCAATTTCTCCTAAATCCCTCATATGTGCAAGATATGGCATAATTAAAGTGCCTACTTAGCTTTATCTTATAACCTACAAATTTGACTAAGTGTTGGAAACACTATCAAAATGCTAGGGAACCCAATTTTTCTCAAGCATATCTTTTGTCGTGTTACGTTGTGTGACTTGGGATTTAACACATGTAAACTAGGCACAAAAATGAATAAACCCATATGATCATTTTATCTTCAGACCTCTATATGTGTGAATTTTGACCTCATCAATATGCTTCTTGGTTTTGTTAAACCCTTGTGCAAATTTGGCTAAGTATAGAAACTTAGTGATTTTTGTCTGAGTAGCCAACTTTGCATCCCCATGTCTTCTACCATGCTTCATTGCATGACTTAAAATTTGGTGCATAAAAATTAGGGACTAATGTGATCATAAACATATGACCATCTCCCCCAGACTCATCCACATGTGGCAATGGTGATGTCAGTAAAAAGCCTTCTCCAAATTTTCTTGTCATATACCCAAAATGTGTAAATGATCAATATGAAGAACCAGATGAATTCCAATCATGTACATAATCATTTCAATCATATTTGACCTCTAATAGGATGACCATATTCATCCCTAGGCATTAATGACATCCATAATGCCAATAATCTCCTTTTGACATCAATAACAATCATATTTCCAACATATATCATGTAGGAACCCATTGAATCTCGATCTCTCTAAGTGCAGACCTTAAGGGGTGCATCAAGAAAGGGGTGAGAAGACCATTGGTGTTTCATAGGATTATTTTACCTATACTACCACTTGATATAAATCTAACCATCTCTTAAAAACATTTCCCTAAGCTTTGCCTCTTATTTTTCACCCTCCTATATTCATCTTCCACCTTCATTAGCCCTTCCCTATCTTAAAATCATTTTTGATGGTTTATGATACACTGTTGAGCCTATCGACCCTGTACTCTAAGTGACAAAACTCATTTGGGGTCTAGGTTTCCCTTGGCCAACATAGACTAAGAACTAATTTTTTTGGTCAATAATGATACAGAGTTGATTGGGTCAACTTTGTCAGCTAAAATTTTGGAAACTATTAGGGTTAGATTCAACTATATAAACACATTCATTTCACCATTATTAGAGAGATGACAAGAGTTAATTAGTAATTTTCACTTCTTTACAATCTACTCTTATGCCATTCTACTTGAGGAGTCTTAGCTTAGGGTTTCTACTTGAAGAAGAATCTTGTCTTATGGAAAAGTCTTGGATGCTTTGGCCTTTCTTAGTGATCCTTAAAAACCACAATAACATCTTGAGAAAGACCTTTGGATAAGGGAGAGATTGAGTCTCAATGGGTTAGTCTTCAAGGTAAGTATCGGTAACTTGCCCCTCTCTTTAGTAGATAAAAGTAGCATACGTAATGGATTTTAAATATATTATTCTCTCCATGAATTAGAGTTTTACCTATACATAGCTTAAATATGATTATATTATGCATGTTTAATTTTATTTTTACTAACCTCATTTTGTGCCACAAGATTTGGTGAGCACTATATTATACTTTACTTTACTTTTTATTAGTTTAGTGAATATGAAAATATAGGACCTAGTCAATGTTATTGCATAGTTTTGCTTGACTGGTGGCTTTAGAACCGTCCCTAGTGATTTTATTATGGTAAGAGATCCCTTGGATAGGTTTAGTGGATCCATCTTGGTCATGAACCTAAATATCTAATGTATTAGAAATTATAAGTGTAAGTAGGATTTATCTTCTCTAAGTTAGAATTAATTTATAAATCAATTGTATTCCCCTTTACATACATTTTGGTGAACCTAACATGAATCTAACCTTTGAAGGTTTTCTTTCATGCCATCATTTTTATTATTTTATTGTATTTTATTATATTTTTAGTTCTTTATCAAACTAGTCAATATAATTCTAACTTTCCATATGCAGGTTTAACACACAATCACTCTAAAATGACTCGGTTTTATCTATACATGTCTTCATCAATTATAGGTTAATGGATCAAACAATTTGACACAATATTCTTCTCCAATTCTAGATTAGCATACACTATCAAATAGGTTGACTCTACCCGATAATTTATTCTATAACATACAAGTCAACAAACACTATCAAACATGTTGACTCTATTCATTATATCTTCTTTAGCACATAGGGTTCTGTAGAACTCAATTGAACTAGTCAACCCGATTTATAAAATTTGAAAGCAAAAACTAAAGCATTAAAACATAAAAAAGTACAATCTAAATCATCTTCAAATCCACCAAGGTTCCTTTCTTTTCTCTCTCTATCATTTTAGCTCTTCCTTCAGTTCTATTTTTCATAAGCTAGTAGTCTTTAAAATTAAAAACCTATAGCTCATTAGGTCAACCAAGTTGACTTAGTTCTTAGTCTACCTTCTGTCTGAGAGACATAGTTGATTTATTTGAATATGTTCTTAAATACCTTGCTTCTGCAAAATAGAAGTGACCTAGTCAACTCTATTCTATACTATTTGCATATAGTGTTGTATGAACTAAATTTATACTATTCTTAATCAATGAATTAACATTTATTTGCTAATAAATAATTCACATTTATTTTTTATTTGTTTGCATGCTTAGAGTAACTCACATAGTCTAAATAGATGGTTTTTCAAATTACCATTTTAGTTACACTATTTTACTCCTATGCACACACTACCAATCACTTAACATTCAAAAGCATTTAAACATTTATATTCCCAAGGTCTACCTTCTTGGATTTTATCACCAAGGGGGAAGATGACTTGGTTTTATGGCCAAGTATAAATATGTGGTTAATGGTATATATTGTAAAACCACTTGACACCCTTATCACTATGAGATTATGAAGTGAGAAGGTAGGCCCAAATACCAAGTTAATACCATTACCAATATAGATCCATTTCAAAACAAACACACTGGAACCAACTTTAGACTACTTTCTAGTTTCTTATTTCAGCAAACTTTCCTATCACATTAAAATAAAAAATAACTAATAATCTAATAACACTTAGGGTGACCCATTAGTTAGCATTTAGTTTTTAGTTGATTGCTTGCTCTTTGATCATTACATTTTGTATTACAAAACTTGCATTGGCCAATGTTGGTGTAAGGTTTGTGATATGTACCCTAATTGGATCCATCAAATTGATTCAATTATTTATGTGTTTTCTTTCATTCTTGATTCAAACCATCTTGAAACATTTTTCCCTATTTCTAAACACTATTATCTTACTCAATATAGACTCTTACAGACTATTTCTCACCTTTCTATTTGTAATACATAGTCAACCATAATGACTATGTATTCCTATCTCTATTATGTCCCTTATCCAATACTACATAGTTGACCCATATGACAATGTATTCCTTTTAGCCTATGTCTTAGTAGTAGTTGGTTGACCTAGTCAACTTTGTACTTGTTGGCCAACTTTGTTCTCTATTCAACTGACTTTGTCCCTGATTCTCCTTTTTCTTGTTTTAAAAAATTATTTCTTTCATCCAATATCATGAATTTCTTTATCAAAATCCTCTTGGATAACTTGAATCCATTTAGACACTATATAGGGTTCTCCTTTCTTCTTTTTTTACCTTCGAAGAGAATCCTCACTCTTGGAGTACTTCTTCCCCTCCCTCATATTTGGATTGTAACATGGTTCAAATCATGCATCAAGATGAGGTAGGTAGATCAAATCCTTTTTATACCTATCAATAGATAATTTCCATTTTCAAGCATCTCATCATAATGTGGAGGAAATTGACATAAATCTATCTAAAAATCCCACCAGTAATCTACCTCATAACAACCCTCCACCTAATACTAATTCAGGGATTCTTCCTACAAACACTAACCCACCATTTGATACAACCCAAATTCTTACATAGATAGTGTAACGAATGAACATAATGCAAACATATAACACCTCATAAATTATGCAACTACAACATCATTTGATTAATATGGCTAATCAACATTCTATTCTACTCCCTCAAAATAACTAAAACTTTATTCATCCACCTCTTAGAGATGCTGCAAGAAATGTCATTCCACAACCTATCATTAATAACAAGATGCTTGAAAACATAAAAATTGAGCCTTTATCCTCTTTAATTATTTAGATTGATATTGGTAACATATCTCCAAATATTAATTATAATGGGACTAAAGACCTTTCATCTTTCTTCAAGGCATTTGGAAATATTTACAAAGAATAGATCTAAACTAATTATTTTTCTACAACTAAACTTATGGTTAAAACCTTCACTAGTGATGTAATGGAATGGTACAAACAACTTACCCAACATTCCATATAACAACCATAACCTTTAGTCAATCCTGTAGTTAGAGAGTTTCAACACAACGATCTTCCCAAAAGTTACCTTAGCCATTTCATGAATGCAAAGCAATCTCCCATTGAATCATCTCATGATTTTATCAAGTGATGGGAATATTTGGCCCACAATTCTAACCATAACATGATTGATGATAATCTTATTTAAACTCTTTATAACTACCTTAACTCCTCTTCAATATAAGGTTTGAACTTTTGCCCCTCAAATGCTTAATGAAGCTCTTGACCAAGCCAATCATCAAGATTTATCAATGAAATAGTTTGAACCTAATACCAAATTAATTGAAGGGTATTGTCAAAATTATACTAATGTAATAACCTAAAATACTCCTCTAACCATGCTAGGAATTACCATAGCTGACAATCCCCCATCTTCTCACACACCATTAATTGTACAACAAATGAAATAATTTTTAATGCCCTCTAAACCATTTAATTATCCCAATAATCCTCTAAATATTATGATCCTAATCAATTTTGTTGGTTCCATGCCAACATCAATCACTCCCATGAAACTTATAGAGGGATTAACAAATTTTATGTCTCTTATATTCTTGGTGTGTCATTAAATCATGAAGCCATGATTCAATTCCATCATCAAGATTACAATACCGCTTCTCAAAAATGACAAGCTCCCAAAGGTTCCTCTTCTAATAACCAAAAATATTTTTCCACATCTAGTGCTCAATAAGATAATAAGGATGTTTATCCCATTGATGCTAACTATGATCAATATTATAATAATTCTCAATATGTCAATTCAACCAAGGTTAATTATCACTGAAAACTAGCTCATAAATATCCTATCACTAAACCTAAGAAACCATTTTTGGAAGAGAAACTTATCACATATGATATAACCACTCACCTAACTTTGAAAACTAATGAGGACCCATCTACTTCTTTTGAAACACCAACCACTTCTATTCCTCCAAAATATAACTTACCTTCTAAACCTTGCACTAGTTCTTCTTCCAAAACTCATTGGAACTTCTTAGAAGATCTCAACTCCATGCCTTGCAATATTCCTCTTATGGAGTTATTTCATACCTTCCCTTATCATTTCAATTTCCTCATAGAAAAATTTCAAGAAATTGAAGAACCATCTTCTATAGAATAATAACCACCATCTCATGAGCCTCAACCAACCAACATGCATACCATTGAATCCATTTATCCTTCTTCAAAACTTTCCATAAAATTACTCAAAGAAGATATGATTAGCGATGAGATCCTATTTCATGCTGATGATCCAACCCTATTAATTAAAATATCCATCAATACCACCCTCATTTATAAAGTATTAGTAGATGAAGGGTTCGGTATTAATGTGAAATCATTGTGGCTCATCTAACCACTTGGATTTAATAAAGATCATCTCAAGAAAGCCTACCTAACATTCTATATGTTTGAAAAAACTAATCAAAAGCTACTTGGTTGTATTTTTATCCCTCTTACAATCAAACCTAAGACTATTCAAACTAAGCTTATGATCCTTGATTTATCCCCATCTTACAACATACTCCTAGGATGACTATGGACTCATAGAATGAGGGATATCGCCTCTACCAATAGCTAATGTATCAAGTTATTTCATAAAAGAAAAAGGTATAAACATGAATTTGATCCAAACCATTGGACTAATCAACTTCCAAATCCTAAATCTCAATATCACATTCTTACCATTCAAATAATATATAGTGATCCCTTACCTAAATTTGTCAACATAAATATGGATTTACATGTCACTCTTGCTGATTCAGATGATGATGAACCTAAATGACTTGTAACATACTTACAACACTACTAATATACCTCTTTACATATCAAAGTGGACTCTTCCTTCTTTATTACCTCATGATCATACCATCCCTCTCATTGATGAGATCATTAATTCACCCCTCTATGCAATGCTTAGGAATTCTCTTACCCAGAAGATGTCTTCACATGGAATGACTATGGAGTGGACAAATTATTTCAAGATCCTTTAATCATGTCTCCACGTAAAATCAATGATATAGGTACTTACCTTTTCAAAACTCCTCTTGAATCTCAAACATGTATAATTTCTCCAACCTATGATGATAACTACATCATGGCCCAAGCTCAATAACAAGACTTAGATGTTCAACATTATCAAAAAACTTTAGCCCAAATACATGATTTTAATCATGATGTTCATACTATTTCCATTAAATTTGAGTTATCACCTGAAGGTCATATACCTCCTACTAATTTTCCACTCCGTGACACCACTTGGGTGGTCAAATAAATCTTACCATTTAAACCTTTAGAAATTATAATATCTTCTATATAACCTAAAAAACCAATCATTACATCTAATTCTTCCCCTATCAATGATGCTAATAATAACCTAATTGAGTCTGATCCACCTTCTTCCTCTACTCCACCTACTCTTAAGATTACATTAGATTACAAGGCCACAAATATACATCAAATACACTCTAAATACAACTACCATGGTAATTAAATTCTCAATCTCAAAGTATATGTCGAGTATTATTATCCTCTTCCCACTTTGCCTAGTGATAAAGCCATTCTTGAATTACTTCATACCCGAGAACCTTAGCTACCTTGACAAAATCACAAACTTGGAAATTAAACATGAAATACCTTTATTTTAATAACTTCATCGCTAGCATGGATCCCAAAACAAATCCCATTTAATCTTTACCTAGTGCATCATATCATTTCGAAGATGGAAATGCTATGCTTATCGAGGAAACTACCTGAATCAAATATGGTACCCCATCCCTCAACCAATTATAGTCTCTCATAAACTCAAACCAACTAAACATGATAAATTCAACTTATTGTTTGATAAATATCATGAGACTTTTGCTTGGTCTTATGAGGACATGCCTAGTATTGACCCTAACATAATGGTGTACAACATTATCACTTATCTTGATGCCAAACCCATGTGATAAAAGTAACAAAAATTTCCACTAGAAAATTTTAATTTATGCAATAAACAATCATTAAAATTCTCGATGCTAAGTTTATCAAGCCTATGGACTATTTAGAATGGGTCTCAAACATTGTCCCTATTCATAATAAAGTCACCATGGTCATTCACATTTGTATTAACTTTCGTAATATTAATCTTCTTTTTCCCATGGATAACTTCCCCCTACCTTCTATATATGCCATCATCAATTCCACTACTAGTTATGAAATGTTGTCCCTTATGGATGGTTTCTTGGGTTATAATCAAATTCACATTTCCCATAAAGACAAACATAAGATAACTTTCACAATGGAATTAGGCACCTATTATTACATTAAAATGCCCTTTGGCCTCAAAAATGCTGGAACTACCTTTTAATGGGAAATGACCCACATTTTTCATGATCTTATACATAAGATTGTAGAAACCTATGTGGATGACCTCATTTTCAAGTCTAAAAGCTGCAGGACTCATCTCTCTGATCTTAATATCATTTTTGATCACCTTATTAAATATAAAGACTAAACCCCTATAAATGTGTTTTCAGTGTCATATCTAGAAAAATGTTGGGATTTTTAATTTCTCTTCATGGCATCAATGAAAATCTCACCAAGATCAATGCTATTGTAAACATGCCCATCCCTCATTCCATCCCAGATATTTACACTTAACTTGGTAAACTTAGAGAAATTAGATGGTTTATCCCCAAAATGGCTTATCGTATCTATTCTATTAATTCTCTTCTCAAGAAAGGTAATGCCCTATAATGGACATATCTTTATAAAAAAGCATTTGACAATATGAAAGAATATTTATTTCACCTACCCACTCTTCATCCACCTTATAATAATCATCCATTAATATTATATACTTTTTCCACACCCATATCAATTTTCTTACTTCACCCACCCACTTTTTGTCCACCTTCTAATGAGCATCCATTAATCTTACATACTTCTTCCACACCCATATCAGTTGGGGCAATTCTTGCCCAAAATGATGATACCAGAAGAGAATATGACATATATTATATTATCTATGACCTCATCAACTATGAGAAATTTTATACAAAAGTAGAACATGCTTGACTCATGATATATTTTATAGTTGAAAATCTCTGACATGATATACTTTATCAAACCACTTACATTATCATTCATTCTGATCCACTCCATCACTTTTTATCCAAATCCTTTCTTCCTAGAGATAGAATTCGCAAGTGGATGGTCCTTCTCATGGAATTTGATCTCTAAATTATTACATAAAAAGCTATCAAAGGACAAATCATTATTGATCAACTTGTAGCAGCTCCTCTATCAGCTACCAACCACCTTCAAGATAGTCTTCCTAATAATAATATTATCTATATTAAGGGTCTTAATCAAGCCATATATCTTAAAGATTACTTCCATAACTTTAGTACTGATCTTGAATGAAGTCATCTTAAAGAGTCCTCTATATTCTCCATACTACTAAACCAAAAGTAATTATTGAAGAACTTTTTAAAATTACTATCGCTTTACATATATATACTTGGACCCTTCATTTTGATGGTGCCAAATGCATTCAAGGAGCTAGGGTAGGTTGGATCCTCACTAATCCTCTTGGTAAAATTATCCCTTTGTAATTTTACCTCATATTCAATGTCACTAACAACATGGCAAAATATGAAGCCTTAATCCTAGGCATGAATGCAACCCTTGATTTAGATATCACATATCTGCATGCTTTAGGTGACTCCCAACTCATTTTCCATCAGGTAATGGTTATTATCAATGCAAAAGAAAAAATTTCATTGCTTACCATCAAATATCCACTACCCTTTCCAAAGACTTTGTTTCTTTTACCATCGAGCCTATCCTTCAAGATCAAAATTCTATTCCTAATTTAATTTCTTCTTCAACATCTCTTTTTCATCCACACCAAGTTCTCACCAATTCCACTTTTATTATCTAAGTAATAAATTCCCCATATTCCATTCAACCACAATATTCACTCATCTACCACATTGAGGCTATCATCATTTAATAAATCCCATGGTATAAAGACATTATTCAATTTATTGAACACCAAATCTATCCTCCAAACATTAATTATTGTTAAAAACTCAAATTTGTAAATGAAATATCAAGCATATCTTTTGATAGAACATCCCTTATTATCAAAATGCTAAAGGTACCCTACTCTATTATGTTATGAAAGAAGAAGTTCCTCCTCTTATTGAATAAGCACATGGGGGAATTTATGGTGGCCAATATAGTAGACATGCCACAACCTATAAATGCTTATGTATGGGATAATTTTGGCCCACTCTTGAAAAGGATGCCATTGATTTCACTAAAAAATGTAATCCTTGTCAACTTCATGATGATCTAATTCACTCACCTTCATATGAGCTTTAAAATGTGGAGTTTCCTTGGCCATTCTTAATGTGGGGATTAGATCTTATAGGCAATTTCCATAGATCTCAGGATGGGCATGTATTTATTATCACCACCACCGAGTATTTTACCAAATGGGTTGAGGCTATGCCCCTCATCAATATCACCAATACCACCATTTCCAAATTCATACTCAGTAAAATCATTTGTCACTTTGGCATTCCTCATACTCTCATTTTAGACAATGATGGTAACTTCAAAAATAAAGAGGTCAAACAACTCTGTGCCAAATTCAAAACTAATAAAAAAATTTCATGCCTTATCATCCCTAATGTAATAACCAAGCCAAGGTCACCAATAAAATTATTAATAAAATTCTATGAAAGACAATCCATGAAACCCACATGGATTGGAATCTTCATCTATATCCTGCTCTTTCAACCTATCACACTAATATACACACTACTATCAGGCAACATTGTTTTCGCTAGTCCATGGTTCTAAATCAGTCTTCCCATTAGAAGTTGAGCTTCCCTCTCTCTATCTCTTTCTTTAAGGTATCATACTTGATGAAGAATTAAGTAAATCTTTCCTTCATGCTCTTGATCTTCTTTATGAACACCATCTTTTTGCCCTACAATATAATCACCAATACAAGGCCCATATTTCAAAACAACATAACAAAAGAGTTAAGGTTCACACTTTTAATATTGGTGATTTTATCCTTAAGCTAGATTATACTCATGACAAAGAAGGTAAATATGCCCAAAAATGGTAGGGCCCTTATTTAGTCAAAGACATCCTTAGTCTAAGCACCTATCACCTTAAAACTAATGAAGGCCATATTTTCAAAGAGCCCACCAATGCGCAATTCTTAAAAAATTATTTTGCTTAAATCCTTCCCTTCTTATCATGCTTTTTATATGTTATCCTTTTAACATTTTTTTTAGGATATCTCAATGGGTCTCACCCTCTGCAACAATTCTCTATTTTCAAAAACCTTAGTCCTTCCTTTTGGTCCTTTGGTTTCTCTTTTCTCATGAGTTGCATTGTAAAACTATGGATAAGACCCAGTCTTCCTCATGATTTCAATTTTTATTCTCCTTGTTTCCTTGCTTTCTAATAATTTTTGTGCACCCCTTTAGGTTTTCTATTTTTGTGAATTATAGTGTAAAACCATAAATAGGACCTGGCCTTCCTCACAAATACCATCTTTCTCATTTACTTTTCACATGCTTTGTGCACCCTCTTGGGTTTCTCTTCTATGAGTTATAGTGTAAAACCATGGATAGGACCAAGCCTTCCTCATAAAACTACCATCTTTCAATTAGTTTTCCTTTTCTAGAATGTGTTTACAATGGTCACAATTTTTTGATCCTTTGTTCTCAACTTTAGCTTTTACTTCTTTTGTAGGTAAATTTTTTATAACAAACTATGTTAGCATATTTTTCTACACTCCCCTCATTCTTATGATAAGTAATCACACTTTACTATCATTGTATCCCCTTTTCACTCTTTGTCACATTTTTTGTGATTTGAAGTAATTCAAATTATTTTATGTTTCATTCCTCTTGATTTCCTTTCCTTTCACTCCACTTTATATAAAACAAGGCCAAAGTCAAGATAACACTTTTATTTCACCTGCATTAACTAGACTTTTATACACCATGATTTCTAAGTTATCTTTCTTAGAAACCAAGTCCAAAGTATTCAAATAAAATTATCTTTAATAGCCATGTTTGGTTCTTCGAATCCATATGGAGGAGGAATAGAAAAATCCATCACAAAAGTTAAAATCCAAATCATTTTAAACAAAATTCAATGATATAAAAGGCAACATACATAGTAAACAAGGCACAATCACACCAAAATATGTGATTTATAACACACATCCTATCTCTAATTGAATCTTAAACTCCATAGTTGGCCTCATGATAGAGCTAAGTTTCATTGGGGTTTGTGGTAGGCTAGTATATTTGAATAAGATAATTCAATACTCTATGGTGCTACCTACTTTCTCACACTAGTACCTAATCTTCACAGTAGACCAATGGCTCCATAAGGGGTCCTAAGGAATGGGAAAAATGTTGTGGGAAGGTAGGCCCATTTTAATTTTCATGCATATAGCCTTCATGGGATGATATACACACTTCATTTGTTGTCCTAAAATTTGTGTGGCTAGGAGAAGCTCTTCAGAGTCTTTATTGTTGAAAGTCCTATTTTGATAAACCTAATTTGAGTGTCTTGAATTCAATAAAGAGTTCCTCTACCTTGGTTTTTCCTTCATTATCCCTTATACACATTTCATTTCCCCCTTAATAGGCAAGTGTGATTTTACATCTATTTTCCCTCTTCTATACTTCCCTCTTCTTCACATCTAAAATAACATGCTAGCACTACCTTGCTTTAGTTTTATCTATCCTTAGAACAAAACAACATACTTGAAAAACTCTGAATTGCTTTCTTTACACAATTACTTTACATCCTAGCATCACTTTGATTTATTATACCATTATACTATCCCTATTTGTGGACACCTGAGATCATTTCTAATTTCATGTACTTTTTCCATTATTGAGTGAGGTTGGCTTGTTACTTCTCACTCACCAATGTTGTTTTCCCTTTGATTCAATCTTTCCATGGATGATTGGGTAAGGATTATCACTGCTCACTCATCAATGTTGTTTTACCATTTTTCTTTCTCATATCTATTTAATTAAGGCTTGTTACTACTTTTACATTGATGTTTGATTACCATTTTTGACATGTATCCTTGGTTTGACTTGGTGAGTTTGTCTTTCTTACATAAGGTTTAATTGTTTGAATTTTTTGGTCTTTAGTAGCCTTGGGTTTTTGGTTACCCAATTTACTCTAAATTTTGATTTAGTCATTTGGTCTAACATAGAACCTGTCACCCCAGATTGTCAAATTTTTAATTATGTCTCATCCACAACATCAATTATCTTAGATTTCTTACATTTGTTTGTTTTTGCTATTTAGTTTTATATCTTTGGGTTTATTGAAATCAGTCTCTATGCCCTCCATGATCAAAAATAAAAACATAATAGAAAAACATCCAATGATAAAGGTAAGTTAAGATAAGCATACATTAATTTTACTTTTTATTTATTTCCCTTTTAGTCATTTAAATTTTAGTTATTTTTGCTTTAAAATACTGCAACTTTTTTTAGCCTCAACATTGTGTGTTGCTATGTTATTTTCACAAAGCACCATCCCTTGTTGCACATGAGAAACACATGATGATATTTGAGTGAGACACATGTATACACATAATATTTTCAAACTTTATCAATTACTGATGCTTTATATCTTGCAAGAACTCATCGAGTCTCAATCTCTCTGAGTGCATGCCTTAAGGGGTGTACTAAGAAAGGGGTGGATAGACCTTTGGTGCTTCATAGAATTTTTGTCCCTATAGTACCACTTGATATCAATCCAAAGATCTCTTAAAAACATTTACCTAAGCTTTTTCTCCCATTTTTCACCCTATTCTAGTTATCTTCCACCTTCATTATCCCATCCCTATCCTAAAATACTTTTTGATGGTTTATGATACACTGTCAACCCCATTGACTCTGTACTCTAGTTAACAAAACTCATTTAGGGTATAGGTTGGCCCTTGGATGACTTAGATTGAGACATAATTTGTTTTTGTCAATAAAGATATAGAGTTAATTGGTCTAACTAAAATTTGGAAAGGACTAGCGTTAGATTCATCTATATAAACACATTTATTTTGCCATTCTTAGAGAGACAAAAAGAATTAATTATTCATTTGAACTTATTTATAATCTACTCTTCCACCATTATACTATAGGATTCTTATCTTAGGGTTTCTACTTGGAGAAGAATCTTGTCTTGTGGAAAAGTCTTCAATGCTTTGGCCTTTCGTAGTAATCCTTTCAAACCACAATAACCTCTTATGAAGCACCTTTGGCCAAGGGAGAGATTGAGTCTCGATGGGTTCATCTTCAAGGTATGTATCTCTAAATTTGGTCCTCTCTTTAGTATATATAAATAACATAAATAATGGATTTTTGAATATATTGCATATATATATCTTAAATAGAATTATCTTATGCATGTTTACTAAACCCATTTTATGCCACAAGATTTGGTGAGCACTAGATTAAACTTTACTTTAATTGTTATTAGTTTAGTGAATATGAAAAAATAGGACCTAGTTGGGGTCATTACATAGTTTTGATTGACTGGAGGCTTTAGAACCCTCTCTAGTGATATTATTGTGGTAAGAGATCCCTTATCTAGGTCTATTGGATCCATCTTGGTATGACCCTGAATACCTAATGTATCAATAATCAGAAGTGTAAGTAGGATTTATCTTATCTAATATAGGATTAATTTATAGATCAGTTGAATTCCCCTTTGCATAGATGGTGTTTGTTAAAAAAGAAAATGTAACCCTTTGACTCAACATTGACTATTAGATGCTAAATAAAAAATAGTAAAAAATTAGTATTCATTGCCTTGTATTGACAATCTATTTAATCAAATGTGAGGGGAAAAAATAATCTCAAAGATATATTTGTAGGTAGGTTACTATCAGTTAATAATCCATGAAGAAGATATTCAAAAGAAAACATTCATTAACCATTATAGTCACCATGGTTTTATAGTTTTACCATTTAATCTCACAAATGTTGTGAATCTCATGAACATTGTGTTTAAATATTATCCAAAAGACTTTGTGCTTGTCTGAGATGATATATTAATATATTAAAAATTTTAAGAATAGAATATCCGATACTTGTAGTTGGTGATTAATAACTTGAGCAGCAGACGCTTTGTGGTACATTGTTAAAATGAGCTTTCTTTGAAAGAATATTTCCTTATCTAGGTCACCTCATTTTAGAGGATGGTACAATAGTGGATCCAACCAAGTTTTACACAACTATTTATTGGCCTATACCTTAGAATGTGATCAAGTTTTGTAGATTTATGGGATAAGTGGGATATTACATGAAGTTTGTTTAGGGATTTTACAAGATAGTTAATACCATCACATCCTTTGAGAGGAAAAATAAAAAGTTTGAATGGTTTGAGAGATGTGAATAATTTTTTTTATCTCAAGTAAAATTTGGTTTCGAAGTTATCCCCTAGATACATAGGTCCTTTTTGATGTCTTAGAAGTCATCAACCTAGCTACTTACATACTTTCAATACCTCAATCTCTTGCTTGGTTGCATAATGTATTTTAATGTTTATTTATTGAAGAAGTATACTTCAGATCTAACCTATATACTCAATTGAAAATAAACATAGATTCAAGATCTAGAAGTGTTTTTGGTAGAACCCCTTAGGGTAATTGAGACTCAGAATCAGAACATGGAAATTTTCCAATGTAAGATCTAGTGGGACAAATAATATGAATAAAGTGTGATCCTAGAGGACTATGAGGAACTCTATAATAATTTTCCTTATATGTTTAATTAAGTTTTTAAATTGTTTTAATAAGACATAAAAAATGATGACTCTTCCTGGAGGAGAAGAATGTCACTACCCATTTTTTGATGGTGATCACAAAGAATTTAATTTATTAAATAATGTTATTAATCAATTATGGATGATTTTTTAATAGTTATCCTATTAATAATTATTATGGGTTTGTGACTACATGATTTATTTTAAGGAAATTTAGATAACATATACTTGTATTACAAATTGGTTAAATGTATATGTTAGCATTTATAGTATTTTGTAGATAGATTTATTCTTATTTTATCATTGTTTATGATGTGGGTTAACTACCATTATTTCATGAGGTAGATGCAAGATCGGGTCTTCCCACTCATAGTGGTGATGACTAGAGGGAGATTATAATAGAGTAGAGGATGACATTTTAGAGATATGAAACTTTCATAGAGTTAAGGGAAAACACCAAACACATCAATTTTTTCACTGTAAAACTATTTTGTTATAGCCCTGACATGTTATGTAGTGTTATGTGTATGTCAATATATAGTTCATGCTTTGTGATTAATTGTCATATTAATGTATGTTGTGGTTCTAGTTGTGATGTGTTTTGAGATCCCTTATGATTATGTGATGATGTTATATGTTGGTCTTTGTAGATAGGGTTACATGATTTTAGCCTTATGTTTTGACAATGTTCCAGCTCTGTATTTGTTTTGATGGTATTGGTACCTATAAACATAGTATATTTGTATAATTATATATAACTTAAGAAGATTATATTTAATTATACCCATAATAATATTATATTTTAGAGGTGGGAAAATAATGTAAAATTCCTTAAAAACCCCACTTAAGGATCTTAAGAGACCTAGTGTCTTAGAAGATAAAATAAACCCTAATTAGATTCAAGAAGAACATGGAGAATATTCTTAGTGTTTTGTGGGCATGACCTATCAAGCCATATTTTTGGGAGACTGCCATTATGGGAGGTGCTTGAAGACGTAGAGCAAGAGGAAATTTTTCTAGGGCATTGATGATGCTAGGTTCCAAGGGAGGAAAATTAATACTTTTAAATCCTAGGGCATGCTCAAGAGTAAAAATAAGAATGGTAGTGGACATATATATAGGAATTATTGTTTTGCTAGGGCATGAACATAACATGGAAAATAAGGAAAGGAATTTTATTCTTGAATATACGAAGAATAAATCTAGTATTATACAAGAGGAAGGACCACTATTTGATTTTGTGGTTGAGCTTTGAGGGTGGATTTCCTCATTGGAATATATTTTATTTTTAAGGCACACTAATTCTAGGCTTGTATTCATATCTTCTTAACTATTCTCTCTCCTCATGTTTGGAAGAGGGGACTAAGTGTTGTTTTTGTTTCCTTATTTTTGAATTTTACCTATGGATATATACATATACTTGAATGTGTTCATGGCTAGTTTAGCACTATATTAAATGTTGCGCTAGAAAATTATGATCCATGAGATATTTACGCTATTTAATACCAAGTTCGATTTCTCCACCATGACACTTCATAGTAGATTTGCCTTTTATTTAATTTTTTTGGGGAATTAATTCTTATTATTTTTATGCACAATCCACCTTTTATTTAAAGCTAACAAACTCCACAAATAAGCAAATGATTTTATTTAAATAAGTGGAGGCCACTTTTTATTTAGAAGGATTTAAAATTTATATATATATATATATATATATATATATATATATATATATATATATATATATATATATATATATGAAATCCACAGATGGCCATGTATAGAGGGAGGCTAAAGGAATTTTGAAATTGGAGGGGCACACCTTTCTTACAAGTTTTTTAGCATTTGAAATTTAAAATAAAATCCATGAGAGTGGAAGGCTAGAAAGGTGTAGATAATATTTAAAGGGTGGAAATGCTATTTTTTATTTTAATAATAAAACATTGGGAGGCATACAAATAAATAGTGGATTTAAAAAATTTTGCACTGATTTTGATCCACCCATATTTTTTAATTCACGAGAATATTTTAGTAGATATAAACACATATAAATGTGAGTAATATTTGAATTAATGGTGGATATAATTTTAGAATCATAGATTCACAAATCAAGGCCATTACTCCTAAACTCCTCTTACATTATATAAAAAGAAAGAATCTCTCTTTTATTTGGTCCTCACTCCATGAAATTATTTTTGGATATTTGTAAAAGTCCTCATTGTGAATATTTTTCCTTAACATTCACCCACATTCATTTTTTTATTTCCAAAAATTATATGTGCAACTATGTAGTTATTTGACAACACTTTATGGAGGTTATGTGGCTTGTTTCTACCCTCTGTATTTGTTTGTGTGTGATTCTAGTCATTTACCTCTAGTAATATATTTTGTAATAATTTTGTTTAAATATGCAACAAACATTTTGTGCATGCTTAAATTTAGATGGGATGATGATACACTATTATGGCACATCATCCTTTTATTGTTTTATTGAATTTCATGTTATTATTCTCCTTTGTACTAAAGTAGGAGGAGATGACATCTCAATCCTAAAGGTATTATGTGGTGGTGGAATGACCTATGTTATGATGTTCTACTATGGGTGGAAATACACAAAATAAATTTGAGCATCAATAATTTTTATAGCATGCATAGTGGGACCTAAATTCAACTCTTTGGCTTATATTTGTTAAAATATCACTGATAATTTTATTTCAATTTTTTATTTTCATGATTAGTGGTGGGGTCTTGAAAAGTTTAGCTCATTAGGAGTAAAATTAAAATTATAAAGTTATTATATGTTTTTATTTGTCATATTTGAAAATCATTTATGTAATTATTATTACTCTATCCAATACCCACAACCATATCATTGTATTTTGTGGTTATGGTGGACAATTATAAAAAATCTGCTCTTTAGAGCACTCCGTTATCCACCTAGCAAGTATGCTATGGATATATCTATTATCAAAGGAGGAATAAACCTTGCCTTCTCATAAAAAATAATGTTTTAGGTTCTAATCTCATTGAAAGAGAATTTTGTCTTTAATATTCCATATTTCTATAATAAAATCAAAATATCATGGTATGACCAGTAGAGGAACAAAAGTAGTCTTTAGGTTTGTACTTGGTATGACCAACAGAGGAAGTTTTAGATCAAACACCTTGGGGATGTTAAATTAAAATCATTGAACTTAATTTAAATATAAATATTTTTAATAATGGTTGCCTATGCTTTATGAACCATCGTCATAAATTTAACTATACTTTTTGCTAGTTGTTTTATGCACCCTATGGGTTTTGATCCATTTTGGTCAAATACTTATGAACTATTTGGTCATGTTGAATAAAAAGGATGTGGGATATATTATAAAATTATTCAAATTATTATTTTCATGTTTCAAAGTGTTTAGATAGGTAAAGTGCATCAAGGTTGCAAGAGAAGCATCATTCTGTGTGGTTGGTAGGTTTCTACTATTTACTGTACCTTCATGCTTTGGTAATGGTTACATAAGGTAGGGATAAGTTCATTATAATGTTATGAAAGTAATATAAATACCATAACCTTTTAGTCTTATAATACAAAGCAACATTACATGAATTTCAATAATAACCACACATACTCACAGTCTGCCTGCTATAGCTCAATGTGCACCTATAGGTGCTCTTTATGGGGAGTTTCAATGTTAAAAGGGAAGTGTAACAAATTATTTTGAGTTTAAGCATCATTATAATCCCTTTTAACATACATTTAGGAGAGAAAAATTTATTGATAAGGTAGATTCCTTTAATACATCGACCAATTCATCCTCACTACCCATATGCAACCCACAATGCATCTACAACCTCTCAAGATGATGCCATGCTGAGATGGAAGGATGGATAAATGTTTCAATATTAAAATAATTTTAGGAGTCAATTTTAATAAATTATTAAGGTTTTAATTAATCATGAACCTTATAGCTTGCATACTGTTCATATTTGTTCATTGGCTGCAAACATAGAAATGGACACTTACAGGTGTTAGCAAAGGAATGAGGTTCTTGATGGAGGAATTTGGAAATGTAAGAACAATGTTTGGATTCATAAGGTGATATAGAGATCATAACATGCATATTTGAATTTATATATGGATAGGTAAGTTTAATATCACCTTCAAAACATGAGACGATAGTTTCAGGCCCTTTTTCCCTAAATTTGTAAAATAGAGGTCCTAGAGGGTTTTGTGAATATCATATGACAGGGTTATAAAGACTTCTCATGCATCCTATTATACTAATATTGTATCCCATACATAAGTATATAAAATTTCAAGAGATAAAAGATAAATTACAAAGGTAAAATGGTTGTTAGGTAGTCCAAAGTTGCTTACAAACCACTGAATCCAGATAATTGTATCTACAGGTTTAAAGGTATAAGTGATCTTAACAATCCAAGGAGATAGTAAGACATGTTACCATGCTTTGAATAACTTTGTGAAGTGAAAATATCATCATGAACTAAATTATCATCAAATTTTAGAATAATTTGTGTTTTGTTTCCCCAAATACACCTTCCAGTCCATAAAAATGGCCTAAATGCACACCTACAACCAGCCAAGGGTAAGGTTTGAGAAAGTGTTTCATTATGGTTGACCTAGAGCATGATGGGAACCTATTTGAACATTAGGACCAAAATATAGGTTATTGTGTGATATTTTCATAAATTTAACACCTACACATTCCCTCTTGTTCAAAAATATGCACCTATAGCCACTATGTTGACTGAATGCAGGCAATAGATTGAAATAGGGTGTTTAAGTAGGAGTCTAGGATAGTAAATATTTGAAATGATTCAAAAAAATATAAAATGAATCTAAGAGAGGAAAATAAGTGTATGGACATTGTTTTTGAGCTCAAACCATACATTTCTACTTGTAAGATAGTTAAAAACATAATTAGTTGACTATGACTGAGATAGATAGTGAAATAAACATAAAACCCAAGTGTTGTATTGCATGAATTTAAGGTGAGTAATGGGTATAATAAATATTATAAGGTAAATAAATATTCAATAAGGGTTTTAAACATGGTATTATTTACACCTAAGCAAATCTCACGTACAAGGATGATGTCAAGGGGTAGGACACAGTCAGGGTAATATACTCAGTCACCTAGGCAAGGGGATAAAGAAGCATATAGAAGGAAAAATTAATGAATTGAAGATGATATTACCTCAAACATGATGTTATGAATTTAAATTTTTATCTACAACACAAAACATATAGATAAGAGGGTTTCAAAAGGCAATACATAGTCATTTCTGACTGTCATATACATAGTCTATTGCCCTAAAAGTCTATCCTGAGTTTCTAGTGTATTTGAGAGGTCTATCAACCTGAATAAGGGATGAAAATTTATGAAGAGGGTATTTAAAATATCTCAAATTGTTATTTTGTTTAAAAAAATAGGGGAAGTTCCCTCTATTTTATCTCAGACAGAGGGCACTTCCCCTTGAATGTAAACTACCTATTTTGGGGAGGAATATGATGAACTGAGTTGAGGACTGATTGAACCTTTCATAAAGGTTTGAAAATATAGGATAAAAATATGAAAACATGGGAAACCAAGTAAATAAGGGTTATTTTGAATAGAGAGGTCTAAAACTCTTAAGGTTACAGACATGCTCATGAGGCAAGGGTATGCCTAGAGTCTAAACAAGAGTTTATTGTCACTTCTAGTCCTAGGTATGCTTTTCAACCTATTGGAATATGTTCATAAGGTCATAAATGAAGTGATAAATTTTTTGGAATGAAAATAAGCTTATTTGGATGACCAAACCTACAAGATTTGTAGTCAGGCTTAAGGGCAAGGTTTTGGCATAAACTCGAAATGGATGGTCACCTTCACTTTTCACATGAGGTGAGCATTTAAACCAATTAGAGAATGTTTGTTGGTATAATATAGAGGTGACCACGATTTTGGAAGGTAGATAAAACACAAATAATCCACTTTTTGGACCTTAGACAACATTAGGCCTATTGGAATAGAGAAAAGAGCTCGATAAGAGAAGTTTGGAAGCTCTCTTTTAATGATATGCATGGGAGTCTGAGAAGTTCAAGGATGTTAATGAAGGTATTAGACTATGAATTTGTGTAATTTTTTTGAAAATTAGATGCCCCATATCTATGATGAACCTTAAGAGTGGAAACAAGCCTAATTCCCTTACAAACCCTTAGTCAAGACTAGTTTGGAGAAATGGAGTTGGATAGCTAATGGTAGATTTTGACTAGAATAGTGATTATAACTTGTATAAAAGTATTCTAGGCTCTATCCCATACTTTTGAGTTGTACAAAATTGTACAAATGGGGTACAAAACAATATTTTATTAATAATTTTATGTATTGTGCAAGTTTTAGGAGGAGTCAAAAGATGAAAAAAACTTTGGGAGAAGAATTATGAATTTTAATAACCCTCAATTTCCATTTAATTATTTATATAAACTCTTTGACATACATGGTGTGGAATTAGATAACAAAAGCCAAAATGGCTAGTACTTATAGAATGTGAGAGAGGAGAGAGAGAGAAGTGGAGCTCAAGGGTCACAATGCCACTTGTCAAGGCATGAGAGTTAGTTATGTTGTAGAGGGGTAGAGTATGAAATTAACCATGAAAGTTATCTTTGGAAAAATGTCCCTCCAATACATGAAAACTCATCAAATCTGGCATACGACCCTTCGACTGGCTTATTAGAAACTATTTTCATCATTGTCTTCTCTTGAGCACTCCAAATCATACTTTGAATAATTTACACATGTGCACTATGATGGGGGATTAATAATAATCTCAAAAATTCATTGGATGTGTCCCTAATCATTGATATTCTTCTAGACAAGTGTTCTCACTACTTGTACTCACCATCATCCTTCTTTCACTCATTCCTCACACTTATCATTCAAGTGACCTTCATTTTCCAAAAAAAAAAATCTATACAAGGGGTGTTACTATAAAGAGTAATCATATCCTTAAATTCATGATTTTTGTGATCTAGGAATTTGACTCAAGAGAGGTTGGTTAGTATGGTGTTAGTTCCAAAATGAAAACAAAATGAAATAAACACACTAATAGCATAACATCTCTAGGCCTAGACACTAGGGAGAGCTTAGTTAACAAACACAAATGACAAACATAACTAAAAATAAAGGAATCAAAAACAATAATTCCTTCACCTTCCTTGAATGCTCTAAAAGTCTTTGTAGTAGTGGCTTACTCGGCTTATGCTCATAAAGTATTCATCAAAGGAGGCTTAGCTATCTCCTCTTCTCCTTGGCATCTTTGGCTTATGGCTTGACTTGGATTAGAATCAAATTGGAATTGTAACAATAGTATCAATGGCTTCTTGGAAATAATTTGGCATTATAACTTTGCATCTAAAAATCTTAGAAATGATGTTGTGAGGCCTCCTATTTATAGATTTTTGGATTTGATTTGAATCAACCTGAACCGTCCATCTCAAAATTGAGATGCGTGGTTGAAGATTAATTCAATTTTTGGAATTAAGTTTGTAATTATCCTCATCATGGAATTGGAAGAAAGGGAAATTAAGAGGAATGGAGGGCATCATGAAAGGCATTGATGAGGCATGGAGGGCATGAATCTTGATATTTGTGGTATTTATGGCCTAGGGATGTCTTCCCAAGAAATTATGTCACTTGATGATATATATATTCAATATTCATTTCTAAAAACAAGTTTTCAACAAGTTTCCATGGAATTATTAATTAGGCCTTGATTTGGGTTAATTAGCTCTTAAGCATGATTAAGCACTTTATGCACAAATTACTCAAATTGATCAAAATGTCTTGTTATTGGTCCAAAATTTAACTAGATTGAAATTAGAAGGTGATTTTAGTTGTGTTGTAACCGTATTCCCATTTAGGATGTTAAAAAAAACAAATAACAAAGGCACATGTCTTATGCAAAAGATTTGATAGGAAAGAGCAATCCTGAGCACCTAGGTGCAAAATTAGCATTTTGACTCAGAATGAATTGATCAAAGATATCTATCCCATAAATTTCATTACCTCATTTAGGGATACCTTGGACAAAATCAACACTTGATTATGTTAGTTTCACATCATTTTTCATGTTTTAGTGTTTTTAAGCCAAATTGTGTGTTTTAGGTGGAAATTAGCCAAAAGCCTAATTGGAGGTTATCAGTGGCTACATTTAGGTGTCTACAGTTTGCCCTTATTTAGGAAGGTGTTTCAAGCTATAATCAAAGTAAATATTCTCAAAGAATGGAAAGGTCCTATATACCTACAACTATAGTGATGATAAACTAATTGTATGATGCCCCTTTCTAGGGAATGGTTGGCACAAGTAGGTTAGAAAATGGTCCCTCAAAAAGAAATAAGTGAAAGGAGGGGACCAAAGAAAGGAAAGATGATGGGGGAAAACATAATGATATTCAAAAAGTAGTCAAAATAATAAAAGTAGTCTAGTGTAGTGAGCTTATATGCTCCTGATCCATAATTTGTAGTAATGATGAAAGGCTCTATCCAATTTGTTTGAATTTTTCTTTATGCTTTTTCTCAATCATGGTATTCTTTTGGTTTTTTTAAGAATAATATCACCAAGTTCAAATGTTTTATAATTAACACATTTATTATAATGTCCTTTGAGTCGATTATGATATGATTGAATATTGTTGAATGTAACTATGTATTTCTTATCTAGTAGGTCTAGCTCTTGTAGGTGAGCTACTCAATAGTCATGATCATCCAAGACATGATTGAAAGAGATGCATAGTGAAGGTAATTCAACCTCAATGGGAATGATGGATTTAGTACCATAAAAAAGTGAGTGTGGAGTGGCTCTTATGGGGGTACGATGATTGGTATGGTATGCCCAAAGGGCAAGGAATATCTAGAGGTGCCCAATCATTTTGAGAATTATGATAAGGGTTTTGTTGGATGCCTCGACTTGGCCATAACCTTGAGGGTAATATGTTGTAGAAAAATGTTGTGATGTTATATTCAGTACATAACTGGTCTACATCTTTGTTCTTTAATGATCTTTTATTATCAGATATAATGTTAGAAGGAATACTGTAGTGATAGATGAGATGGTTGAAGATGAATTTGGAAATTCGTTTTCCAGTCACATAAGTGAGGGGTATAGATTAAACCCACTTAGTGAAATATTCAGTGGTGGTAAGGATATGTTTATGGCCATCAGATGAAATGGGGTTAATCTTCCCAATGAGGTCAAGTCCCCATGTAGAAAATGGCAATGGTGTCAACATTGATTTTAGAGTTTTTGCTAGGGCATGAATCAGATTAGCATGCCATTAAAATTTGTCACACTTTTTTACATATGCAGTGGTATCTACATCTATTATGGGCTAATAATAACTAGTACACAAGAGATTTTTGGATAGGACTACCCCATGAGAATGGGCTCCACATATTCCTTCAAGAAATTCTCTTAATGCTAATGTAGACTCTGCTGATGTAAATAACGAAGCAGAGTTCCATCAAAACTACAATGGTAAAGTGTGGATCCAAGTAGAGTATAATGAGTGAAATGATGAATGAAGGCTTTGGTTTGTTTTCAAGATAGGTTAGGTGGTATAAATTAGTAATGAAGGTATTTGTAAAGGTATAAGCACCAGATATAATTAGGACCAACAATATCATAAATCATGGCAACGGTTGAAGGTTCATGAGCTGGTGTTGACAAATTTTTGACAAGAAACTAATACTCTCTAGCTTTATCTATTTGTTGAATCAAAAAACCAATAGTAGCCATGGCATCTATAGTTCTATTACTAGCCCTTGGTATGTGCTCAAACTGAATGTTGGCAATTTGTTGTTTAAGAGTGTCAATCATGGATTTATATGAAACTAGCCTGTCATCTTTGGTTTGGAAATGATCTATAACCTAATTGATGATTAAATGAGAATCACCATAAACTTAGAGATGATACATATTCCAATGCACTACTTTTAAAATTCTTGCAACAAGTGCTTCATACTTGGCCATATTGTTTGTATAAGGAAAGTTGATTCTGAATGATTTAGGGATTAGATCCCCCTATGGTGTAATAAATAATAGGATTGCCCCCGATCCATGTGCAGTGAATGAACCATAAAAATACAACTTATAGGGATGCTCCTCAAGGGGTGTGTTAATGATGATAATTGTGGATTCATCAAGAAATTAGAATGTTGGTGGTTGGGTGTCTATAAGAGGTGCTTCAACAAGTTGATCTACAAGAACTTGTCCCTTGATTACTTTTTGATTGACATACTCTATGTCAAACTCACTTAAAAGCATGATCTATTTATCCATTCTACCTTGTAAAGCTATTTTGGTTAGTAGATACTTGATCATATCTACTTTTGAAATGACCATGGTTTTATTATTCAACATATAATGATGCAATTTTTGAGCTGTGAAAACCATGGCTAGATAAGCTTTTTCAATAGGTGCATAGTTATATTCATATGTAACCAAGGTATGACTTAGGTAATATACAACATGTTATTTTCCATTGTCATCATGTTGAGCCAAGAGTGCCCCCAGGGCATGATCATTAGCTGATAGGTATAACAAGAATGGCTTTCTTGGCATAAGAGGTAATAAAATAGGTAGATTAATAAGAGTCTTTGAGTTGTTGAAAATCTATTTCATAAGGATCATCCTAGTGAAATGAAACTCCTTTTTTCAAAAGGTGTGTAAATGGATGGCACTTATCTACTAACTGAGAGATGAAGTGTTTGATTGACTAGATCTGATCCTATAAACTATGGAGTTGATTTAAATTGGTTGGTGGTGGCATTTTAGTTATAGCATGGACATTAATTGAATCAACCTCAATACCTCTATGAGACATGATGAATCTAAGTAATTTGATTGAAGTTACATTGAACACACATTTATTTGGATTAAGTTTGACTTTATAATCTCATAATATTTCAAATATCTTATGCAACACTGTTGGATGGTTGACCCTAGTTTTGGATTTTCCTAATATGTCATCGACATAGTCTTCAACAATGTCATGCATCATATTATGGAATATGACAGTCATGGCCCTTTGATATGTAGCTCACACATTTTTAAGGCCAAATGGAATCACTTGATAATAAAATTTTATCCATAGAGTGGTGAATGCTATTTTATACTAATCTTTTAATGCTATTCTGATATGGTTGTATCCTAAAAAGCCATTCATCAGTGAAAGCATTTCATAACCTACCATGGACTCAATGATCATGTCGATATTAGGCAATGGAAAATCATATTTAGGACAAGCTTTGTTGATCTCTCAAAATTTAGTATAAAATCTAATTCCTTTAGGATTTTTGTTAGCAGGTACTACATTAGAGATCCATTCTAATTAATTAATGGATTAGATACATCCTAATTCTAAGAGTTTTTCCAACTCTTTCTTTACCAATATAACAATGTAAGGATGCATCTTATGTAGCTTTTGTTTTACTGACTTAGCATCAGGATTAACCACAAGGTGGTGCAGAACCAAGGCAGGATCTAAACTTGGCATGTCAGAATAAGCCCATGCAAAGATATCTACAAATTCTCTCAACAAAGATGTAAAGACGTCACATTCCTCCTCAGTGAGAGACACACCTAATTTTTTCCATTTCAAGTTTGATAAAGTACTGATGTTTACCTCTATTGTATCTTTGACTAAAAGGGCTGAACCATCTTCTAAGATAGTAGGCAATGACTTAAACTATTAAATTATGTTAGGGTCCTCTATTAGGACTTACTCTTCAACTTCTCCTAGCCATGATGAATCTGAATCCTCTAATGGGATATCTGGCCATGTGATAAAAATAGTCAAAAATTCTTCATGATTTTGATCAAATACTTGTTTTTACTCAAAATTGAACTTAGATCCATAAGCAAGTTCATCATTGGCAGACTCTTGATCTAATTTTGAAGAAGAATGAACACCCCTTTCTAATGTTGCCTGAAACAAGTTTTCACCACTAAACTGACCTTTATCTTTACTTTTTCCTTGGTTATAAAGTGCCTCAAAGAGGTTTTCACTTTGAGACATCAATGTTTTACTTATTTTATTTTGGATAAGGGTGTTCACTCACTCTCCAAAATAGGCTATAGGATCCAATGTGATTGAGAATTCTGATTTGTAATCTCCCAATAAAACATTGTCTCTAATGCAAAGGAAATCATAAAACACCTCATCATTGTGGAACTCATCAATCAATAAACTGGATTCTTGTTGGTCTCAATCTATCAGTTGGGAATAATATCATGGAAAAGGGTTGTAATGAATGACTAGAGTAAGGGTACAAATGGCATTATTATCAAACAAGTTAGTTTTTGCTAGGTCATCAAAGGTGAGGCTATGATTAGACTCTACTTTGATATCAACATCATCATCACTAGTCATTGTTGATGGAGTTTGGATAAGATATGTGGGGTCACCCCCAAGTGGTTTAAATCCAAGTGCATAAGGTCTTTCATACCTGGTCATAGAAATTGGCTCAATGGTTCCTTGTTGATTCATTTTGAGGCCTCTTCCTTCATAATTGTGATGCTCCATGATCCTATTGGGAATAGGATACTTTACATTTTATAATAAACTTGTTTGTCATTATATAACCATGATTCATCTCTTTCAAGAGGGTCAGGTTCTAGGCCAGATGCTGGTATAAATGTGATAGGTCCCTTATCTTTGTTCTTTTATTGCCAATGCCTATGTGGGATGACTTTAGGTCACCCAAAGGTTTTTAGATTCTAAGGAAGATCGACAATATGAAATGTCTCATGGGTCATATATTCTCTGAGTGCATTATCTGAAATTGTGAAATGATTGGAAGCTTTAGGAGGTGACATGTGAGAAAGGGAATCCAAGGTATTAGGATCTATGCATTTATCTGGTGAAGGATTAATAAGTATAACCTTTCCTTTATCCTGATTAGAACTTGGATTCATGTCATACTAATAATTATAGCTTTGAAATTTGGCCTCAAGATATTTGTAGTGTTCATATAGGTGTAAATCTCCTAGAATATTCACTTCCATCCTTGAGTGGGAAAACTTGATACATTGGTGCAGTATTGATAGAACTACATGAATCTCATATAACCAAGACCTGACTAAAAGCATATTATATGATAACTCTAGATCAAGCACATGGCAGATGTATCATGGGTCAAAGGCCTAATAATAACTGAAAAACTAATGGTGCCTTGTGATTCTCTTTCCTGATTATCATATGCTTTGATAGTTATTATTTTTGGCTAGAGATCTGTTATTATGTACCCAAGAAGCTTGATGAACTTTAGAGACACTATGTTGAGTCTAGATCTATTATATATAAGGACACATTTCATTTTATTCCATCTTATATAAAATTCTATGTATAATGGATTGTTATGGAGTGGGCCAAAGGAAGACATATCACTTTGGTTGAATGTGACTTGTTGGGATGGAGCTAGGTGTCCAATGAAAGCTTGAAAGTTATTAGGGGATATGTCACTAGCAACAGTGGATTGGGTCAAAAAATCATTCAAGATGTTCTTATGGATTATTAATGTTCACATCAAATCTAAAATAAAAATTTATGCTAGTGTCTTCTGCAATTGTTCCACAATATCAAACTTATTATTTTGGTCAGTAGTGAATGGTTTATTCTGAGGCTAAATGGCTAGTTGGATGATAGGTAAAGTGGCAGATGGTTGTGGGATGGGGATATTTATATTTGACCTCTAAGTTGTGATTTCACAATCGAGATTAAATACTGGACTATTAGCGTTAACTACTATTTGAAATGATGTTGGACCAGATAGGATAATTCTTAGTTGTCAATGCACTTGCATGTGGTCATGTGGCAAGAATAAGTTGTTGTTATAAGATCCAAAAGTGGAAGTCCTATTTTTTTGGTTTGCCTATATACACTCCCAGGTCAAGGAAGGATTATCTATGTAATTTGGCTAAATAGTATTATTTATCAATAGTCTAGGCTGATTAGTGCTTGGTCTAGGATTAATGGAGATGGTATTAATGCTACCCCCTATAATATGACCTATAACCCTATTGTAGTCATGTTCAACTACATGGTAGGTTTGTTGGTTGTTACCATTCTGACTTTGGTTTTGTCCATTATTTTGTCATTATAGATTTTGTTGTTGATTTTGTCGATTCTATTGGTTTGGCCTTTGACTTTGATACTATTGATTTTACTATTGTACTAGCCATTATTGTTGTTGTTACTATTATTTTTCTATTGTTGATTGTTATGTCAAGGAAAAGGGTTTTGATAAATCCCTAGAGTTTGATTGGAAGTGGAAGTGCCATTATCTAATGTTATTTCCCCATTCTCCAATATATTTTTAATTAAATGCCTAATTTAGACACATCTTCATAAATTATGCCCATTGACCTGATGGTAGTCACATAATTAATTTTCATGGTACCAATCAGGGTAAGGAATACCTTGCAGATAATGCTTTGGTATAGGCCAAATAATCAAATTAGTAGCAACAAGCTTTCAAAATGTAGATTCAATAGGTTCTCTTAGGTCACTAAATAAATGATGTGTAGGCATGGTTCTCTTAGGAGAAGGGGTTTGCAATGGTAAAGGTGGATGTATTTGTTGTGTAGGTTTTTGTTTTTGTGCTTGTATTATTGGTTGGAGAGGTTGTTAGGTAGGAGTAAGATGAAAATGCAGTATAGATGAGGTTTACATAGTTTTCATATGATAAGATTTGGTTACTCCATTGCCCACAACATTCTTATTGCAATTGAATTACTTCAGTCTTTTTTAGTTATTAGCCTATGCCAGTTGAGATGCTTGTACTTGATTAGGATGTTGCTATTATCAATTTCCCTGATTGGTAGAAATAAGTTTGATGACTCCTTTATTGATGAGTGCCCACTTGATCAACAAACCTTTATCAATGATCTCTTTAAACGTATGTGCACATTATAACTCGAGATGGTAAGCTATATCACTATGCAAATTTTTAGTAAACACACTAGTTAATTGTTTATCTAGTAAATTATGAGTGAAATGGCTTGCAAGAGCTCTCCATCACTATAAATAACTTACAAAACTCTCCCTAGCTTTTTTCTTTGCTTATGTCAAGTCCACTAATGAAATCTCATGCTCAAGATTATAGGAAAAGTGTTGCACAAATTTATCAGAAAGATCATCAAAGTCCATCACTAAATTCTTGGGCAACTTTAAAAACCACTCCAAGGCTTATCTAATGAATCTCCTTGGAAACAACAATAAAAGGTATACGTCACTATATGCCATTGGTTGACATGCGTTGAAGAATTCGGTCAAATGAGCCTTAAGGTCACCTTTCCCTTTGTATTTATCAATTTTAGGTGGTTCATATCTTGAAGGAAATGGTATCTATAAATACTCCATGTTGAAAGGATAAGAACACATGTCATCCAATTTGAGCTTTTTAGTCTACTTTCCTACCTGAATGGTAGCAATTGCATCCTTCATCTATTGTAATTTTTGGGATAAGAAATTGGAAGGGATATTGGTTTGAGGTAAAATATTGGTTTGGGTAAATGGTTGAGAGGTCACAAGTGGGACACTTTGACCAGGGTATGATGGAGGCACCTATTGAGGTATATTGGTTTGGTTAGGGAATAGACCAGGAATACATATATGTGGATTAGGATGTACTTGAAATTGCACATTTGGCTACATAATATTCTAGTTTGGGTTGGTGATAAATGTTTTACTTGAGGGATTTTATGATTGAGATGGAGTGATATAATTATATTATGCCTATTGTGGTTGAAAAGGGACATGTTGTCGACTAATCGAACCTAGCTGTTGAGTGGGAACTTGTGGACCAAGACCTTGTCTCTAAATTTGTGGCACATTTTGAACCAATGGTAGTCTAGTAAGTAATTGAGAAACATGGGGACCTCCTTTTTGCATGAATCCCTATGATGAAGTAAAATATGGTTGCAGATTTGGCATCTATCATTGACTAATATTGACATGTTGTTAACTAGTCATTGATTGGTTTTGAACTGGCATATTAGTCTACAACTAAAAATGTATGTTTGTTGTTAGTTGGTAAGGAGGTACATTATTTACCCTTGATTGAGGTGGAAATGCATTTGTCCTCTATTGTGTTGATACACTAAGTTGTGTCTACTGTTGTATAATACTACTTGTTACTTGTTGAGGGGGAGTAGGATTGATCACATTTTGCCATTGAGGTGTGACATTGGTCATTGTTTGATTACCTAATCTCGTAGGTTGTACACTTGAGGAAGTGGCTAGTTGAGTACCACTTTGATCAGGTTTGGATGTTGTTTGCACATTGTCTACTACTTTTGGCTCATTATTCTATGTAAAATCTAAAGACACTTCTTTAATAACATACATATGCATCAATTTATCTATAAAAGTGGTTTGTATGAATGGGTCAAAACTTAGATTCTCTTGTTTAGTTATTCTATCAACACTCTTGTTGAAGCTACTAGGTCAATGAGAGGATTACTTACCATGTTCATTTGATTGAAATCACATGCTAAATTTAGGTAGGTTTGGTATATTGTTTGCATTTGGTTAAAGTGATCTTCCATGATGTTTTTTACTTGATTGGATATATTAGGGTCTTGATACGTTGCTTGGACTAGAGCCATAGGATTTCTAGAAGAACCCTATTGATCGTAAATGATATTATGGGGCACTCTTACTAGATTTGGTAAATTTTCATGGGGGAAGTCTGCTGGAAACTTGGCCCCTACCTCTATGGCTCCAACCAAAATATCATCTTTGTTCTCTAACAAATGTCACTCAAATAAAAATATATCATACGTGGAAGCTATAAAAGTAGAATATGACTATTGAGGAACTAGCTCATCTACTGTTGGTATTGTAGCTAGGTATTACACGATTTGTTCTTAGTCCTATTCTAAATAAGGTGGGTGTTAACTAGATAGTTAACCAATGGATCTTGGCTTTGTGCCCTTGATTGAGTATTATAAAAGGGATAAGAATCTATCTCATAAGCAATATTATCCACATAGGGGTCTTTCACCATTTCTTCTTATGCAACTATGTTACTAATCCTTAGATTATACTTGAGTCTACTATGAGTGTAGGAATACATGTTGGGATCTATAGTCAATGCTTTATGATAAAATGTCAAAGAGTTGTATAAACTCTAGAAAGGATAGAATCTAAAACAAATTATGTTTCAACTTGGTCTAGATTTGTCAAAAGGATCAAAATGTTTATGCAAAGATTTGTGAGGAAATAATCTTGTGTAAAATATCTAACATCTCACTATTCACACAAAGATAAGCAAGTAAATGGATTGAAAAATCAAAATGCCAAACTCTAAGGTTGAAGTGTTTCAAATCAGTCTAACCTAATAATTTAAAAGTTGCTAGGTCTTTTGGCTAAACGTGACGTCAAAAGCTAGGCTCAAAACAAGGCATGTGCTAGGACTTTTGGCCAAATGGCATCAAAATCTAGACTTTAAAAATAGATGAAAGTTTTAATCTAATGGATTTGAAACACTTATAACAAACACTATGCATTTGATTCTTGGTCATAAACTTGATCAACTAGGTATAAGGTATGAAACAAAAGGCACTTTAGGAATATTTTATTTTCTCATAAATAATGGTATAAAACATTGGTTCTTTTGACAAACATGCTAGATAAAGGTGAACAATATAACTATTCTTTAGACAAAGGATTACAAAAGTACACTTGGATTGGTCTAATTTTGTAGGAATAAATTTGGAACTCTCTATAAGAAGGTCTATGAAACAATATTTGAAATGTTTTGGGCAGCATAATGATGCTATACTACCTAAAAGGTGTGACAAAAAAGTTTGTTTCAAAAACTTTCTAAGGAAAAGACATTTTTCCACAATTTTGATAGCATAACACTACCTTTCTTGACTCAAAATTTCTGTGGTATATAGACTCAAAGTACAAGTGTTTAGCACAAAATAGATTAAGTCTATTAAGTGATGACAATGATTATGAGTCTTAAATGGACTTCAACCCAAATTGGAAATTAATCTTAAGTTCCCTCAAGTTTAGTGCAAATGGTGAACCTACTTAACACATCAACCCTATAAACTTGTAAAGGCATTATTTTAAATTTAGATTACAAGTGAAGGACTTAAACAACATTGGTAAAGGTCTAGACTCAATTGGGTAGTATAAATATGCCAAAGTGAATGATATAACTCTCAAGCTTTTGATGAACTTTGAACAAGGTAAATTGATGATCTCATACGAGCAACATAACACCTCTTTAGTTAAAGGAAAATTTGGACTATGTGTTTGGTTTGGATTATTTGTCTACACCAAGTTTTGACTCTAAACAAAGCTTTAATCTAGGACAAGACCAACTAATTAATCACCCTTAGATCCTAAACTGACAAGGTTGCTTGGTATTATTGGAATCTATTAATATACATCATTTGAGAGGATTTTAAGTGTTCATCCAAAAGTAAATGCACATTATATAGTAGGGTTTTTACACCCCCCCTTATCTCAAATGATAGTACTACAACATGGACCTTAAGGTGCACCTTGCACCAATAATACTTCCATGGCAAGTGGGGATTTATCTAAAATCTAACAAGTTTCTGAATGATATAGGGGAATCAATTACAGAATGATTAAATGCCAAAAAATGCAAAAGAAAAGCACAAATTTTAGGTCCATATCACTTGGCTTATTGTAAAAAGGTCTAGTCATTTTTGTAACCACTACATCCTAATGTTCACTCAGTGTATTGTGATGTCCAAAGTACCACTACATCTTGTGTGTAACTCCAATGGAGCCAAATGAAGTCAATATCAGAAGATAAAACCCTAGGTCAAAGCTTCCCTAAAGAGCTTACAAAAGGTGATGAAGTCCCCCTCGAAAGCTAGGATACATAAATAAATAAAGCATGAAATTAGAAAGACTTTAGGATCATTTTAAAGGTCACACAAAATTTGATGAGTTTTTTGGGAGTGTTTTAGATGACTTTATTTTTAATCCTTGGACTAGGCTACTTGTAATAGGAATGGTGCTTTTGATTCCAAGGGTTCCTATAGGGGACAAATGGAAGAGTATACATGCAACATTCCTCTTTTTTCCAAACAAGATTAAATGAAACAACTATTGCAAAGAAAAATTGACAAGTGTGTTTAATTTTAAACCTAAAATGAAATATTTGGTGGTGTTCATTTGACCCCTTGGTCTTAGTTGCAAACTTTGAAAACATTCACCAAAAACATATAAAAATTCTTTGTTAAACACCCAAAACAAGGTTATTAATCAATTTGTAAGCATGAAAAGGTGATTTAAACATGTTTTAAGCAGATATCAAGCTTGGTCCTGCAGTAAAATTATTAGCATGTCCTTTAGCTTTGAATCTCTTTTGAGTTTGAAACAATAAACTTTGGAAAAGTAGCTCTTACGTCTATGCTTTTTAAAAAACATAGTGACTGATGTCAATTATTACCACCAACATTAGTTACTCTAGCTAACTGAGATTTGATCAATGTTGGTTTTGCTGACTAACATCAATTAAGTTAATAATCGATGTTAGTATTTCCTACCGATGTTGGTTACTGTGTAAAACTATGGTAACCAAAAACAAAAAAATAAAGTTAGAAAATCAATTTGCAAGATTTTTAAAGGCTTAAATAAATATTTTAAAGTTGTAAAAGAATCTCCTTTAGGTGTGAGATGCATCTAGTCCCACTGGGTGTGCCATTATATGATCTAAGAATTTGACACAAGAAAGGGTGGTTAGTATGGTGTTAGTTCCAAAATGAAATAAACACACTAATAACATAGCATCTCTAGGCCTATACACTAGGGAGAGCTTAGTTAGCAAACACAAATGAAAAACACAACTAAAAAAAAGGAATCAATTACAAGAATTCCTTCACCTTCCTTGAATGCTCCAAATGCCTTTTGTAGAAGTGGTTTGCTTGGCTTGTGCTCATGAAGTCTTTATCAAAGGAGGCTTGGATATCTCTTCTTCTACTTGGCACATTTGGCTTGTGGCTTGGATTGGCTTGGAATCAGTTTGGCATGGTGACACTAGTAGTAATGGCTTCTTGGAACCAATTTGGCATTATAACTTTGCATCTAAAAAGCTTAAAAATGATGTTATGAGGCCTCTTATTTATAGATTTTTGGATTTGATTAGAATCAACCTGAATCATCCATCTCGAGATTGAGATGTGTGGTTGAGGATTAATTCAATTTTTGGAATTAATTTTTTAATTATCCTTATCATGACATTAGAAGAATGGGAAATTAAGAGGCATGGAGGGCATCATGGAAGGCATTGATGAGGCATGGAGGGTATAAATCCTAATATTTATGACATTTATGGCTTAGGGATGTCTTCCCAAGAAATGAGGTCACTTGATGATGCAGATATTAAATATTCATTTATAAAAACAAGTTTCCATGGAATTATTAATTAGGCCTTGATTTGGGTTAATTAGCTCTTAAGCATGATTAAGCACTTTGTGCACAAATTAATTAAATTAATCAAAATGTCTTGTTATTAGTCCAAAATTGGATTGTATTAGAATTGGAAAGCAATGTTAGATGCGTTGGAACCATATTCCCATTTAGGATATTTACAACAATAAATAACAAAGGCACATGTCTTGTACATAATATTTGATAGGAAAGAGCAATCCAGAATACCTAGGTGTAAAATTGGCATTTTGACTCAAAATGAACTGATCAAAGTTAGCTAGCCCATAAATTGTATTACCCCATTTAGGGATATCCTAGCCAAAATTGGCATTTGAATATGTCAGTTTCACATCATTTTGCATGTTTTAGTGTTTTTATGCCAAATGGTGCATTTTAGGTGGAAAGTAGCCAAAACCCTAATTGGAGGTTATCAGTGGCCAAATTTAGGTGTCTACAAGTTTAAAATTAAAAGGCCTTCCAATTGACTTATCACCTTCTCACTTGGTGATCACCTTTCATACACTATGCCAGTTTGGAATACCTAAAGTGAAGGAGCTAGTAAAGGTACTTATGTGCTTTTATAAAGCAATAAATCATCATGAGGAGTTAGATTAGGTCCCACTTGATCTCCCAAAGTGATTCACATCTTTCAACTCTCCCTTGAACCTAAAAAACATCAAAATTTGTCAAGAAAACCAGTTTTGTACCATGTTTGTACAAATAGTGTACAAGCCAATTTGATGGAAAGGAGCCTAGGGAAGTATTTTGCAAGTGTTTCACTAAATTTTGAATCTTTTTGATGTTTAAGGAGAAATAGATATGAAGGGTAAGGATTAGAGATTAGAAAGAACCTAGAATGTTTGCACGCTGTATCCAAATGATGTTGAGCACTCCTCTTTGGCTAGGGAGGACTACCTATGAATAAGAAAGCACTACCACCAAAATATTTGTTATTAGATATATGAGTGGGCTACCAAGATATGTGCTTGTTCCTGTAAGTGTCAAATTTCCTTAGAGATGATAGTCCACTTTTTGAAACAAAATGGTAATGAATAACAAAATGAAAGAGAATAAGAGAGAGATGTTCATACCATTCTTATAGTCTAAGTGCAATAGAGAGTGACACAGTGTAAGTAATATGAGTTATTAGTATTTTTGGAAGTTGTTTGGGTAGGCTCAGGGAGGTTAGTAGAAATACATAGTCACTAAAATTAGTTAGGCTATTGATGTCAGTAAAGAGATATGACTGATGTCAGTTATATGATTGATGTTGATTATGTGATGAATGTCGGTAGGGGTAGTAGGTTTTTAGGAGGTTGCAGGAGACTTTTTTGAGATAAGAGGTGGATGTTGGTCAGGTTTTATGAGGTTTGGAAGAGTCATAATAGAGTGGGTAAGACTTAGATGGGTCTAGATAGAGGGTTGGTATGTTTGAAGCAAAGGGAAATAGGTGAAGGACTTTTACAAATCCTTCATAACAAGAATCAAGACATTTGTAAAATGATAAATAGTAGAGTGTAAAGTAATTAGAAAATGAATGTTTAAAAGATTACAAAACATAGAGATATACCTAGCTAATGAAATGGATGAACTGTAAGTGTCAGATAGATAGCTCTAATGAGGCATGTGTAGACACCAATATCGTGTCAACCCCCCCTTGGTCCCCTTCTAGATGTTAACACTCCTAACCCACACTTTCACACTTGCACACTTTATTAATTTAAAATAAATTACTTATTTTAAATCAATTACCTCACCTTAGACACCTCACCTTGGACACCTCACCTAGACACCTCACCCTAAGACCTTTTCTTAGCCTATGAGTCAGCCTAAGACTAGGCCCTCCAAATCCTAACTACCCATGACCTATTCTCACTCCCTATTAACTCCCTAACTAAGTCTCGTGCCTCATAAACCCTTCTTTTGACCATTTTCCAATGGCAAAGGCACTTGGAAGGTGGAGAAATGGGCAAAGAGCTAGAAATAGCCCTTTTACCTATTCTCTCTCTACCAATGTCTATCAACCCTTAGTCAACGTCATCAGCCCAACATCGATGCCAGTGGGATCACCGATGTTGGTTACATAAACCAAGCTCTAACATTGAGTTGCCCCCTGACCTCTTTGACATTGATGCGCACACTCTGAGACTAAGCATCAGAATTCGACTATCACTCTCCTGGCTACCAAAGCTTTACACAAGTCACTCCAGACATTGAATTGAAACATTATATGAAGACCTCAGCATCAGCCACAATAGGAGTAAGAATTTTGACACCTCTAGTTCTTCATCTAATAGAGCTAAGTATTTTGTCTTATTTCAATATTTTAGAATACATTGGTATTTAGTTTCCATTTGATATTTCTAAGTACTATTGAGAGACTCAACTTCTTCTGTGGAGAGGCTGAAAAGCCTTCCTCTTATTCTTACTCTCTTTTCACACCTATCCTCTACCTTTGCCCTTCCTCAGACCTTATTCACTTTCCCACAACCCTACACAAACCTTTAAATTTCCACAGACTCTTTTGTCGACCACAAAAATACCCTTAAAGTCGTCCAAGGCCAACAACCCCTACCAACATCGGCAACCAAACTGATGTCGGTGCCATTGACCCAACCCACCTCGACAGACCTACTGACATCAGTGACTATGACAGACTGACTGCATAGAATAGGTACGCATTATCTATTTTTCTCTTTCTTAGTCTTTCATCATTTCTTTTTATACAACACTCTTTTCATTAAATAGTGGACTGTCATCCCTTACAAAGCTTCACGCTTTCGGGACCGAGCGCGTAGCTTGGCAATCCACCATATCCTCTTCTAACATATTCTTTGTTTAAGTCTTATTCTTATTACAGGTGTTTCCTCCATAGCCAAAGAGGAGCTCCCACAAAAGCTTGGATATGGTGCGCACTTAATTCAGGTAACGTCAAACCCCTAACCTTTAACTTTATTCTTTCTCCTTTGAATGCAATTGTAGAAAAATATAGAGAAACATTTTGGCATGCCCGATGGGACACTTGGAGTTTTCCTTGGGTTCATTCTTCTTCTTTTAAAATAGCAAAATTTCATATAGATGCATTAGGAAAATAGTCTCTTCTTGCATCCCCTCTTCTTTCCCTTTATTTCTTGAGAAATAAAAACCTTAGCTTCTCTTACTTTCTTTTTGTCTCAAAAGGAAATCATTAATAGAAGTTAAAAAGAACATTTCTTTTTCTTCTTGTCACTTCTTTCCTGCATCATAGAGTAGTGAAAAAACCATACTCTTTACCTCTTCTCCAATTGTTTGCATTTGAAACAACATATTTCAATTTGGGTTTAAAACTACTGCATTTCATTCTTGCTTGGATGCACATTTATCCCACTTAGTAATTAAAGCATTATGAATAAATTGTAGTGCACAAATGTTACACAACCAAACCACAATCACAATCAAATTAAACATATAAACTTACTTGAGACAAGGCCCATCTGGGATTTCATCACCTAGTGGATACCTTACCCCACCCAACGATCCTACTTAGACTTCACTACCAAGAGGATGACCCACTCTGTTCTCTGGGAGAGTATAAATTATAGGCAAGGTGTATTTTGGCTAAGCGGCCCAACTCGGCTCTGGGTTTGTGAAGTGAAGGGAGCAAGCCCCAACACCAAGCCACGTACTAAACCTAACATAGATATTTTTGAGCACCATAACACAACATGAAACTAGCCATAGACTTCTTCTCTAAGACCTATTCTACAAGCCCAACTCCCAACATATTCTCTTAAGGCATAATCCACCATGACTTTAAAACTCATTCTTAGGAATCTAACATTTTAGAGGTTGCTTTCCTAATCATCTATTCTACTATTTTTTATTAGAGTGTTTGAGCTGGTAAGGTCGTAGCATTCTAAAGTCTAAAAACAACTTAGAATTTTTTCTTCTTCCAAAAACTATCAGTTTTCTGTGTTTCTAGAATTACACAAAAACCAACATCAATTTTTTCATTGATGTTGGCAACATAACTTCACTAACATCAGTTAATTGATTGACCTTGGCAACATTTATAATCGATATCGATTAAACAATCGAAATCGGTCACTATCAATAAAAATAAAAATAAAAATAAAAATTTTCAAATAGCAAAGCTTAAAACCCAAACTTCTTGTTGTTTAACACAAATTCTAGTTTTTTGAAACTAAAGCACATAGTTTTTGGAACTTGAACCCCTCTTGCCTTGGATGGTTCTGACACGTAGTCAAGCCAAATCCCTTGTTGACCACACAAGTAAACAACCACTCCCACCTTCACCCTTTGTACCTAGTCATCTAATGGAGCATACTTTAGACACTGAACATACTCCTATCCAACCTACCCTCGATCAACCTCCAATTGTTCTTGAAGAAGATCAAGATTTTAAGAGATTCCTTGACCACAACGTCAAGGCTCTCCAACATTATCTCGCTAGAAGCCAAATGCAAGATCCTTCAGGTAACCCTATTTATGGGATGCCAACTTCTTTGGTTGAAGTGGCAATGATATCAATAGCCTCCACTACCCAACCTATGGTCACTCAGGTCACTACCTCAACTAGTAACCCAACCATGGCCAATGTTTAAGATTTGGCCTCCCCTTCTATCCTTTCTTACCCTACCTCCATCAAGGTTTCCGTACCCCCTCAACCACAAACAATTCAACCAAGTTCAACACCTTTCCAGAACTTGATTGTCTATATCCCATCCACTCTTGCACCTATAAACATGAGAGTGACCACGTATCCTTTAACTAGTGTTGCCACCATTCAACCACCCTTGGCAGCATCTAGTCAAGTTGTGCCCTCCAACTTCATGGCACAAGCCCCCTTGGCCTTGACATTGGCCCTTATGACAAACTATCAGTATGTTACACCTACAAAAATGCAACAAAGTACATCATACACCCCTTCAAATGCCTTCTAGTTACCCTATAACTTAAGGGGTGCCCCTCATGCTAATCCATTTGCTGATCTAATTAAGATGCTGATGGATAAGATGTCCAACCTTGAGACATCTATTTTAGGTTCAAGGAGTGTTCTTTCATATGAACAAATCTGTAACAAACTTCTCCACCCTTCAGTTCCTATTCAACCATACCCTAGCTAGTGGTAACTCCCAAAATTTACTCGCTTTCAGAGTAAAGAGGACCCACAACAACATCTATGAGCATTTAGACATGCTTGCTACCTCATAGTGCATGATGATGCATTATTACTTCACTCATTCTCTATGTCACTTTCTGGTGTTGCCCTTGACTAGTATAGCTCCATTACCAATCATTCTTTCTTCACCTTCACTCAACTCACTCAGCTATTCCTTGATCATTTCTCAATTAACATCACCAAGAAGGTCTCCATCATAGACCTTTATTCCATTAGACAATTTGAGGATGAATCAATAGCTGACTTCGTCGCCCGTTGGAGAGGTTTGATCAACCAACCCTCCTTCTCACTACCTAAACTAGAGCTCATTGAGCTCTTTTCAAGAGCATGTGCCAATCACATCTCATCTACTTTGTGGGTTCAAACTTTTTGCACATTCGACGAAGCTTTCACTATGGCCCAAAAGCTTGAACTCTGTGTAATCAAAGAAGATAGGGTCAAATTGTGTAACAAAAATACCAATGCAAAATCCAATGACCTTTCTTCTTCCAAACCTTCTTCTTCTCACCCCAAGTCCAAGGGATTAGCAAATGTTGTGGTCCTTAGGTCATCATATTCTACCACAACCAACCAATCTGAGCCCTCCACTTCGCAAAGTATCACTAGACAATTCCAACAATGGTATGAATAGGGACGCTACACTCTAATAGGAGAATCATATGCTTCCATATTAGATAAATTAGTGAAGCAGGGGGTCCTCAACCTTCCTCAAATCTAACCAATCTAATTTGACCCCTCACAATCCATCCCTGCATAGTATAGGGAAAATGACTTTTGTAACTATCATCGTGTCAAAGGTCATGACAAAAACCCTCAAAAACATTGTTTAAGACATGTTAGATAAATGGGACCTTGTTTTGGATAACCCTAATGCACCAGCCAACCAAAAGATGGATGTCTTTAGGCAACCATTTCCTAACTATCCCCCAAGTTAAAATAATGTTCAAACCATGGTCGATGACCCTCAAGAATGCAACATACGCACGGTCAACATGGTCTCTCATTTAATTCCTAACCAACCTCTCCCACAATTTGAGGAGGTTAGTCAACCCATTTTTCCACCACAGGTAGAAGAGCCTATTTTAACCACACCACTCCCATGCAATGAAGAGTTCCCTTTGCTTCATCCTCTTCCTCATGTGGATGAACCCATTTCACCTATATCACCCCCACAACATCAAACACCTCCTCTACCCATTCTTTTACCTCATGAGGATCCCGTATTACATGTTCCTCTTGCCCCCACCTTCCCTCTTCTTCTACTATTGGAAGAATAAACCCCACACCCTCATGTAGAAGAGGCCATCATCCCTCTACTTCACCCTTTAGAGGAGCCTTCCTCTCCTATTTTTCCTCCACCAATGGGGGATAGTCCTCTGTCCACCCCCATTTCACAAGTAAGAGAGTTTGCTTTGACCTCTCCCATATTGGAGGATGCCTTGATGGTACCAATGCCGATGGTCCCACCCTCATCCTTCTTATTACAAATGGAAGATCATACTTTCCACACTCCTAGACCACATGTAGAAGGCATGATCATCCCTGCACTCTATTCGCTTGAAGAGCCAAATTCTCCAATCCCTTCTTCACTAAGAGAAGAACTCGCCACCTCACCCACTTCGACCGAGGAAGATCCGGTGATGGTTATCTCTCACCTTTGGCCTATGATCACTACATCCAACACATTTACACTCTTACAATCACCCAAATCCTCCAAAGGACCGACTGTAAGGCCTCACACGACATCATCTAAATCCTTTTCTTGATTGGTAGAAAACTTAGCATTCCTCCATTCTAGGAACCTAGAACATGAGGCGCTATGGGAGTGACTTAAGGCTCCTTATCTTACACATCTCACTTCACCTTATACTACTAACCCCTTTGCAATGATTCACCCCAAAGTCTTTAATGAGGATCGGGCTTCCACTTTCAAAACATCAAAAGCTCAACCTTCCATGTCTAATTCCAAACCCTTACAGGCATCCACCATGCCGAAACAGATTAAATTTCTTAGTGTTTGCCCTGTATCAAACCTCACTCACCCACAAGTGAAGTTAGATTTGAACCTCGCCCCACACAGTAGTGGTCCTCGCACCATACTAAAGAAGGATGCTAAACCATGTCGTTCTACTCCTCCCCCAACCAAAAAGGTGGTATGAAAAACTCCCCCACCTTCACCATTACCCTCTATCTTGGGTCCACATCCTTCCACTTTAACAGGAGTGATCCCTATTCCAACACCTCATAAAAACAAACTACCTCCATTACTCCCTCTACCTATCAAAAATATATTTCCTCCAAGAAATTCGACACCTCTCATCAAGAAAGTGCCATTTACGCATGTGGCCACACCACCAACCAAAAAGGTGGTATGAAAAACTCCCCCTACAACTCCTAAATAGAAGTTGTCAACCCCTACTACAATAATGAGTGTAGAGCCATTAGTGGGTTCCTATGCTTCACTATTATGCCAATTGTTGTAGTCTTCTAGCATCATTCTCCTGCCCATTAAGCCATACCGACCTCTCGAATCAAAACCATCTTGGTTCGATGACACTCAAATCTGTTGGTATCATCGCACACTTGGGCATGATACTGAGATTTTCTGCACTCTTAAGATTTTCATTCATCAACACCTAGAAAAAGACACCCTTCCCATTGAGGATTCCCTTGACCACCTTTTTGACAAGCTACCGACACCATCCCATGCCTCCCAAACCTCCTCACTTAAATTGGGATCCTAACGCAAGATTATGGTCCCTCTACCACCTTCTCCCCCTTTATTCAAAATCAACACTATTAATGTGACCACTAGGTCCCAAACCCTAAAGGATAAAGGAAAAGAGCAAGTTTCTACCCCTTTGACATATCCATTTGCCAAGCCCTCTCCACCACCAAAACCTAGGATTTCTATCTTGGGCACATCTCAACCAACATCTTCGGAGGCAATTCATGACTCTATAGTGAAACAACTTCACCAAACCCCTATGAAGATGTCTTTGTATGACCTAATTCAAAGCTCTCCACAACATAGCCAAACCTTGATCAAACCTTTACAAGCAGTGGAGGTCTAACCTGAAGACCCCCAACCAGTGGCTGCTTTAGTCAAATTGTTACCCACCATTGCCTCCGTCACCTTCAATAATTCTGAGATTCCAGACTACAACCTAGAAGATCAAGACCCTGCCCTCTAAAACTAAACCTGTCAGACAAAAGCTTTACAGAATGCATCCTCGCGTCACACTCCTTGTCAAAGAGGAGCTTCAACGTATTCTCTCTGTCTCATTTATCTGACCTATTGATTATCCATAATGGGTGTCAAACATTGTCCCTATCACAAAAGCAACTGGGGGAATTCAAATTTGTACTGACCTTTGTGACCTCAACCTAGCTTGCCCAAAGGATGACTTTCCTTTACCAAGAATCGACTGAGACCACTTGCCTCTTGAAGTACAAATACTTTCTCTTCACATTTCCTTGCATGACATCCTCTCTAATGATGACTTTCATCAAGATTGATTAACACAACTCAAGTTACTCGATGAACATCATCTTGTCACTCTTAATCATCTTCATATCTACCAAGCATCGACCAAAGTGTGCCTACAACAAAAATTTGAAAGAGCGAGATTTCAAAATTAGAGATCTCGTCCTTAAAGAAAACCAACACGTGACCAATATGGAAAGAAGCAAATGAGGCAAGTTTGCTCCTAATTAGATTGAACCTTATATAATAACACATAAATATGGATTAGGCACTTATCATCTCTCTTCTCTCGAAGGTTGGATAGAACTTAAGCCCCTTAATGCCTTGCATCTATAACCATTCTACTTTTAACTAGGTAATCATTCACTTGATGTTTAATTTGAGCTCGTCCCTTGAGCAACCCCCATCATCCTCATTCCTATTCCTTTCAACCCTTTTTCCCTACAAACATTAGTTAACCCTTTTTTTTAAGCATTAATGCTTTGTCCTAATAAAAGGGAAACCCCTAAACCTCTCTAGTCTAGTCCATGACTAAAATTTTAGTCAACAAAAAAAATATAAAACTGGGATGCCTAACAAAATATTAAAAGGTCATAAATTATAAATGTAGACTGCTCCCTCGAAAGACAACTACATTATTACTGTAATTAATAGACTACTCTCTTAAAGGACAACTATTCAAAGACATCAAAACATACAAAGCAAAATATAGACCACTCCCTCGAAGGATGGCTATACCTAAATTTTGCTATAAAATAGCACCCTCTTAGAAGCTTCCCGGATCGATCAACTTCACATGACCACAAAACAAAACATCCCCAAGTAGACTTCCTGTATTGATCAATCTACCCAAAAAAAAAACTGACTGACAAACTATTAAGTCATGGACTTGCCTATAGTCATTCTCAGGGTCACCTATAAAAGGGGCAAAGTTATCCCTGCTCAAAAGGTTACGCTATCCTCACATATCACATAATCACACCTATTACCTCAAAATACCCAAGGGATTTTGAGCTCACTTAACATCAAGTGATTAGGATACTTCTCTAACAAAACCAATGGTCAACGACGTAATGCATGAATGGGGCTTTTGTTTTCAAAAACTTTATCTATGTTATCATTATGGTCCTTGTCAATGAAAGAACAACGCGCCTTTCACTTCTTACACACCTTCGTCAAATACAACCAAAACATTTTTTAACTATTAACATAACATCATGATTTATTTAATACAAATACCAATTTGTGTTATATAAATTATTATAGCCCATTCACATTAGTTTTTATGGAAAACAATACACATGGAAACTATCAACCAAACATAATTTATGTCAAGCATATACCATCACCAATATAGAAACCTACTAAAGCATAAATAAACTCATTTCATTTTTAGCATACACCATCACCAATATGGAAAATTGCTAAGGATGAAAAACCACATAACCTATGTTATAGCATACACCATCACACAATATGGAAAAGGCTATAACATCATTATACACTCATCATTTCAAGCATGTACCATTAAACATATGGGAAATGCTAACAACACTAACATAACCAAAACAACTATCAAACCTCTTTGACTCTTCTTCCCTTGTTGGGAGAACTACATTGGCCTGAGGCCCTTAAAACAGGGGCTATGTAGGCAGCACTCAGTTGACATGGGGTGTTCTGAGGTTAGCTCAGCCATTCATTCGCTCATCTACTTAATGGACCAACTATCTAAACCAGCCCAAACTCATCACCAAAAAACCAACCCTAACACTGTAGAAGTCACCTTAGACTTCTCATGGGGCACACTAGAGATCACATACATCTCCCTAACCACAACAAACAACACTTGAGATCACTTATATCTTAGCCCGACCTAACAAATGACCTTAGATATTGTGACTATCTCCTCAGACCATGACCACTTTTGAGACAACTTTACCTTGGTTGTTTTGATTGCATATGCTACCTCACAAATAGTTATCAAATTATATGTGCCCCTCATACCTATTGTCAGATCACACCCAAGTTAATCCCCAATATCTATGACATTTTTGTGTTTTCTAAGAGCACTTCCTAGCCCAAGATACTTGGAACACGATGACCATTAGAGCTACAGCTTTGATCGATTAACCCAATCAACTACCACTAATAAGTTGGGGACCGATTACTTTGATTTTAGTCCTCCTCAACCATTAGAGCTATAGCTTTGATAATTTAACCCAATCAACTACCACTAATAAGCTGGGGACTGGTTACTTCAATTGTAGTGCTCCTCAACCTTGCCTGTGACAATTCGACCTACCTATCAAGTGAAGTGGTATACGCACAATCTCAACTATTGTAGCGTTCACACTCGAACCTCACCCTACCCATCCACTGCCTATCAAATTAGCACCTGATTTTGGCTTACCCTCTCTCGATTCTTGATTTGAGGGGGAATACCTTATCCCATATTTGGGGTAACCTACACCTATTTTTGTCTTGCAGTCTGTCAGAACAAATCATAAGACAAAAAGGGGCAAATGTAGACACCAATATCGTGTCAACCCCCCCTTGGTCCCCTTCTAGATGTTAAAACTCCTAACCCACACTTGCACACTTGCACACTTTATTAATTTAAAATAAATTACTTATTTTAAATTAATTACCTCACCTTAGACACCTCACCTTGGACACCTCACCTAGACACCTCACCCTAAGACCTTTTCTTAGCCTGTGAGTCAGCCTAAGACTAGGCCCTCCAAATCCTAACTACCCATGACCTATTCTCACTCCCTATTAACTCCCTAACTAACTCCCATGCCTCATAAACCCTTATTTTGACCATTCTCCAATGGCAAAGGCACTTGGTGGGTGGAGAAATGGGTAAAGAGCTAAAAATAGCCCTTTTACCTATTCTCTCTCTGCCGGCATCGGTCAACCCTCAACTGACATTGTCAGCCCAATGCTAACGCCAGTGGGATCACTGACGTTAATTACATAAACCAAGCTCTAACATTAAGCTACCCCCTAACCTCTTTGACATCGATGCACGCACTCTGAGACTAAGCATCAAAATTTGACTATTGCTCTCTTGGCTATCGAAGCTCTACACAAGTTACTCCAAACACTGGATTGAAACATTATACGAGGACCTCAACATCTGCCATAATAAGATTAAACATTTTGACACCTCTAGTTCTTCATCTAATAGAGCTAAGTATTTTGTCTTATTTCAGTATTTTAGAATACATTGGTAATTAGTTTTCATTTGATATTTCTAAGTACTGTTGAGAGACTCGACTTCTTCCATGGAGACGCTGAAAATCCTTCCTCTTATTCTTACCCTCTTTTCACACCTATCCTCTACCTTTTCCCTCCTTAGACCTTATTCACTTTCCCACAACCTTGCACAAACCTTTAAATTTCCACAAACTCTTCTATCGACCACAACAATACCCTTAAATCCATCCAAGGCCAACAACCCCTACCGACATCAGCAACTGAACTGACGTCGATGATTATGACAGACTAACTATAGAGAACATGTACGTGTTATCTATTTTTCTCTTTCTTAGTCTTTCATCATTTCTTTTTATACAACACTCTTTTTGTTAAATAGTGGACTGTCATCCCTTATGAAGCTTCACACTTCTGGGACCGAGCGCATAGCTTTGTAGTCCACCACATCCTCTTCTAACATATTCTTTATTTAAGTCTTATTTTTATTACATGTATTTCCTCCATAGCCAAAGAGGAGCTCCCACAAAAGCTTGGATATGGTGCACACTTAATATGGGTAACGTCAAACCCATAACCTTTAACTTTAGTTTCTTCTTTCTTTGAATGCAATTGTAGAAAAATATAGAGAAACAACATGTTGAAGCAATAGTTGAATAGAAAGATAAGCATGTGCAACTGGTTTAGAAGAATCCAAGATTTGTGCAGTATATCAATTCCTAATCTAGATTGATTTGTGCAGAGTAACGGTAAGTTTAGATGTATAAATTTGAATACTAAAGCCTGTATGTGAATGATTGAGTTTTTTTCATTTTTACTAACTTGAACATTAGCTTGGAATTTGGCTTAAGTAATTGATGTAGGTGATCCCACCGACATTAGCCATGGGTTGATCGATGTCGATGGCATGAGAATAGGTAAAAGGACTATTTTTAGCCTATTTTTTGTTATTTCTCTTGCCAAGTGTGGTATCCATTAGGAAATGGTAGAAATGTGAGGTTAAGAAGGACTTAGTTAGGAATTTATGTTTGGGGTGAGAACAAGTCATGGGTAGTTAGGATTAGAGGATGAAGTCTTGAGGTGGCTCAGAGGGTAAGAATTAGTCTTAGGATGAGGTGGCTAGGTAAGGTGGCATAAGTAGTTTTTAATTAACTTAACTAAATATTTTAAATTAATTAAATGTGTGAGGGGTGAAAATATGGGTTAGGAATGCTAATTATTAAAAAGGGGCTCAAGGGGGGTTTCGACATAAAGAGTTATGCATGTATGTGATGTAATTTTGGTGTCTACATTTGCCCTTTTTTGTCTTTTAATTTGTACTGATAAGTTTCAAGACAAAAATAGGAGTTGGATGCTCCAGATATTGGATGAGGTATCCCCCTCTCAAAATGGCAACTAATGGAGGAAAATCTAGAATCGGGTACCAGTTTAATAAGGAAGTAATTGGGTGGGTGGATGTTGAGTGAGAGCATGGTCACATTGATGCATACACGTATATCAATATGAGTTATAGTCAATATAGTTAATAACTATAGACACCTAAATCTGGCCATCGATAACCTCTAATCAATATTTTGACCAATTTCCACTTAGAATGCATAATTTGGTCTAAAAACACTAAAACATGCTAAAAGATATGAAACAGACATATTCAAGTGACAATTTTGGCCAAGGTAACATTAAAATGGGTAATGCAATTTATGAGCCAACTAACTTTGATCAAATTATTCCAAGTCAAAATGCCAATTTTGCACCTAGGTGCTCTTGATTGCTCTTTTCTATAAAATTTATTACACAAGATACATCCTTTGTTATTTATTTGCAATAACATCCTAAATAGGATAATGGATCCAATGCATTTGACATTACCTTACAATTCTAATCCAGTTAAAATTTGGACCAATAACAAGACATTCTGATCAATTTGAGTAGTTTGTGCACAAAGTGATTAAACATGCTTAAGATGTAATTAATCCAAATCAAGGCCTAATTATTAATTCCATAGAAATTTGTTGAATACTTATTTGTAGAAATGAATATTGAATATCTGCATCAACGGATGACCTCATTTCTTAGGAAGACATCCCTAGGCCATAAATGCTACAAATATCAAGATTCATGCCCTCCATGCCGCATCAATGCCTTCTATGATGCCCTCCATGCCTCTTAATTTCCCTTTTTTCCAATGTCATGATGAGGATAATTATAAAATTAATTCAAAAAATTAAATTAATCCTCAAACACAAATCTCAATCTCAGGATGGATGGTTCAAGTTGATTCTAGACATTTGAAAAAATCTATAAATAGGAGGCCTTACCACATCATTTATAAGACTTGATAATGCAAAGTTATAATGCATAAATGATTCCAAAAGATTCAATAAAAATAGTGTTACCATGCCAAATTGATTCCAAGCCAATCCAATCCATAAGCCAAAGGTGCCAAGTAGAGATAGAGGTAGCCAAACTTCTATTGCCAAGGACTTTATGAGTATAAGCCGAGCAAGCCACTACAACAAGTATTTTAAAGCATCCAAGGGAGGTAAAAGAAGATTTCTTTTGCATTTTAGCTGTGTATTTTATTCATATTTGTTAACTAAGCTCTCCTTAGTGTTTAGACCTAGAGATGTTATGCTAGTTAGTGTGTTTCTTTCATTTTATAACTAACATCATACTAACAATCCTCTCTTGAGTCAAATTCTTAGATCACATAATGGCACACCTAATGAGACTAGATGCATCCCAAATTTGAAGAAGACTATTTTTTAGCTTTAAAATATTTATTTGGACCATTAAAACTCTTTCAAATTGATTTTCTAACTTTATTTTGTGGTTGTTGTTTTCCACGAGTTTACACAGTAACCGACGTCAGTTAGTCAAACTGACATCATTTGTATAGCTTAACTGACATCAATTAGTAAAACTGACATCAGTTGGATACCTAACATTAGTTACATTAGTGTAACTGATGTTGATTAGATAACCATCATCAGTTATATAAATTGATGTCGGTCACTCTATTTTTCTTAAAACATTGACTTGGGAGCTCTTTTCCTCAAAGTTCATTGTTTTAAACCAAAAATAACTTCAAGACTAAAGGACATGATAATGTTTTTATTATAGGACCAAGCTTGGCATTTTCTAAAAACATGTTTTAGGTCACCTTTTTCATGCTTAAAAATCAATTAGAAACCTTGTTTTGGTGTTTAACAAAAGAATTTAGATGTTTATGGTGAATGTTTTTAAATTTTACAACTAAGACTAAGGGGTCAAATGAGCACCACCTCATTTTCCATTTGGGCTTAAAAATGAACTCACCTTTTCAAAGATTTTAATATTTACTTAGTTGTTTAGATTAAATTTTTGTTTGGAAAAAAGAGGGATGTTGTGTGTTTGCTCTTCTATTTGTCCCCTTTAGGGAACCCTTGGAATAAAAAATGTCATTCCTATTACAAGTAGCCTAGTCTAAGGCTTAGAAAGAATGTTGTCTAAATCACTCTGCAAAAACTCATCAAATTTTGGGTGACCTTGAAAATGACCCTAAAGTCTTTCTACTTTCACGTTTTCTTTATTTTTATGCAAACTTGGCTTGCGAGGGGGACTTCATCACCTCCCATAGTTCTTTAGGGAAGCTTTGACGTAGGGTTTCACCTCCTAGAATTGACTTCATTTGGCTCCTAATTAGAGTTACACATGGGACATAGTGGTACTTTGGACATCACACTACACTGAGCAAACAATAAAATGTAGTGGTTGTAAAAAGGACTAGACCTTTTTGCAACAAGCCAAGTGATGCAAACCCAAAATCCATGATTTTCTTTTGCATTGTTTGGCATGAAAGTCATTGTCCAATAGATTCCCCTAGAACATTTGGAAACTTGTTATATCTTAGATAAATCCCCACTTGCCACATAGGTATTATTGGTGTAAGATGTGCCTCAAGGCCCATGTCACAGTACTGTCATTTGAGAAAAAGGGGGTGTAAAAACCCTACTATATAATGTGCATTTACTTTTGGATGAACACTTAAAATCCTCTCAAATGATGTATATTGATGGATTCCACTAATACCAAGCAACCTTATTAGTTGAGGATATAAGAGTGATTAATTAGTTGGTCTTATCCTAGATTAAAGTCTTGTTTGAAGTTAAAACTTGGTGTAAATAAACAATCCAAACCAAACACATAGTCCTAATTTTACTTTGAACAAAGAGGTGTTATGCTTCCCATGTGAGAACATCAATTTGCCTTGTTTAAAGTTCATCAATATCTTGAGATTGATATCATCCAATTTGGTATATTTATGCTTCCCAATTGAGTCTAGACGTTTATCAAAGTTGTTTTACGTCCTTCACTATAATCTAAATTCAGAATTGCACCTTTATAAGTTTATAGGGTTGATGTGTTAAGTGGGTTCACCATTTGCACTAAAATTAAGGGAACTTAGGTTTAATTTCTAATTTAAGTGGAAGGTCATGTAAGACTCATAATAATTATCAATACTTGATAGACATAAGCCATTTTATGCTAAACACTTACACTTTGAGTCTATGCACCACAACATTTCAAGTAAAAAAAAGTAGTGTTATGTTGTCAAAATTATGGGAAAATGTCTTTGCCTTAGAGAGTTTTTGAAACAAATTTTTTTGTCACACATTTTGGGTAGTAAAACATTATTACACTACCCAAAACATTTCAAATATTATTTTATAGACCCTCTTGCATAGAATTCAAATTTGTTCCTACATATTCAGACTAATCTGAGTGTACTTTTGTGATCCTTTATCTAAAGCATAGTTATACTGTTCACTTTTGTCTAAGCTTATTTTTCAAAAGAAACAAGTTTTATACCATTATTAATGATAAAATAAACTATTTCTAAAGTGACTTTTGTTTCATACCTTATACCTAGTTTATCAAGTTCATATCCAAAAATCAAATGCCTAGTATTTGTTAGAAGTGTTTCAAATATATTAGATTAAAACTTTCATCAATTTTAAAGTCTATATTTTGACATCATTTGGCCAAGAGTCCTAGTGCATGCCTTGTTTGAGCCTATCTTTTGATGTCATGTTTTGCCAAAAGACCTAGTAACATTTAAATTCTTAGATTAGACTGATTTGAAACGCTTTGACCTTAGAGTTTGGCATTTTTATTTTTAGTCCATTTACTTGTTTATCTTTGTGTGAACACTGAAACATTAGATAATTTATGCTAGCTTATTTATTCATAAATATTTGCATAAACCTTTTGATCCTTTTGATGAATCTAGACCAAGTTGGAACATCATCTATTTTAGGTTCTATCTTTTTTAGAGTTTGTAGAAATCTTTAACCTTTTATCGCAAAGCATTGACTATGGATCCCAACATGTATTCCTACCCTTGTAGTGGACTCATGTACAATCCAGGGATTATTAATGTAGTTACATAGGAATAAATGGTGTAACACCCCTATGTGGATAATATTGCTTATGAGATGGATTCTTATCCCTCTTATAATACTCAATCAGGGGCTCAAAGTCAAGATCCATTGGCTAACTATTTGGTTAACACACCATTTTATTCAGAATAGGACTAAGAACAAACTACATAATGCCTAGCTATAATACCCATAGTGGATGAGCCAGTTCTTTAACAGTCATATCATACTAATAAAAATTTCACGTATGATCCATTTTTGTTTGAGCGATATTTGTTAGAGAATAAAGATGAGATTTTGGTTAGAGCCATAGATGTAGGGGCCAAGTTTCTAGTAGACTTCCCCCATGAAAATTTACCAAGTCAAGTAAGAGTGCTCCACAATATCATTTAAGATCAATAGGCTTCTTCTAACAATCCTATGGATTTAGTCCAAACAATGTATCAAGACCCTAATATATCTAATTAAGACAAAACATCATGGAGGTTCACTTTAACCAAATGCAGACAACGTATCAAACCTACCTGAATCTAGCACATGATTTCAATCAGATGAACATGGTGAGTAAGCCTCTTATTGACCTAGTCCCTTTAATAGGAGTGTTGATAGAGTTAACTAGATAAGAGAATCTAAGTTTTGACCCATTCATACAAACTGATTTGATAGATAACTTAATGTATATGTCTGTTATTGAAGAAGTGTCTTCAGTCTCTATGTATAATAGTGAGCCAAATGTAATGGATAATGTGCAAATAATTTCCAATCCTGATCAAAGTGGAATTAATGCATAAACAACTAGCCAAAAATATGTGCTTGTAGTTAATCCCATGAGTAGATCATCATACTAGGGAATACAAGTTTCTGCACCCCAACCTCAACTGACTAATTCTTCAAGTGTATAACCTATGAGATTAGGAAATAAAATAATGGCCAATGTCATTCTTTAATGATAGAATATGATGAATCCTAATCCTCTTCAACAAGTAATAAGTAGTATTCCATAACATTAGGCACAATCTAGTGTATCAATACAACAGAGGACAAATACATTGCCACCTCAATCAGGGGCAGCTAATGTTCCACCTCACCAAATAATGATGAACATACCCCTTCAGTCATAGACTAATATGCCAATTCAAAACCAAGCAATGATGAACCAACAACATTCAAATATTGGTCAGTGATAGATGTCGAATCTACAACCTACTTTCACTTCCTCACAGGGATTCATGCAACAAGGAGGTCCCCATGTTTCTCAAGCACCTACTAGACAACCATTAATTCAAAATGTGCCACAAATTCAAAGATAGGGTCTTGGTCCACAAGTTCCTACTCCACATTAAAGTTTGATTAGTTGGTTGTATGTCTCTTTTCAACCATAGTAGGCATAGTATAGTTATATCCCTTCATCTCAACCATAAAATCCTCCAAGTCAAACCTTTATCACCAACCCAAACCAAAATATCACGTAACCAATTATGCAATTTCAAGTACATCTTAATCCACATATTTGTATTCTTGGTCCATTCTCCAACCAAACCAATGTACCCTAATAGGTATCTCCATCATACCCTAGTCAAAGTGTCTCACTTATGACCTCCCAATGATTTACCAAAACCAATATTCCCCCTCAAACCAATTTTCCTTCTAGTTTCTTATCCCAAGAATTACAATAGATAAAAGATGTAATTATTTCCATTCAAGTAGGTAAATAGATTAAAAATTTCAAATTGGATGATGTGTGTTCCTACCCATTCAACATGGAGTATTTGTAGATACCATTTCCTCTAAGATACGTACCATCAAAATTTAACAAATATAAAGGGAAAGGTGACCTTAAGGCTCATTTGAACAAATTATTTGTCACATGTTAACCAGTGGCATATAGTGATATATACCTTTTACTATTGTTTCCAAGGAGTTTGGCTGGACAAGCCTTGGATTGGTTTTTAAAGTTTCCCAAAAATTTAGTAACAAATTTTGATGATCTTTCTGATAAGTTTATGCAACACTTTTCCTATAATCTCGAGCATGAGATTTCATTAGTGGACTTAACACAAGTAAAAAAAAAGATGGTGAGAGTTTTTCAAGTTATTTATAGTGATGGAGAGCCCTTGCAAGCCATTTCACCCATAGTTTATTAGATAAATAATTAGTTTCTATATTTACTAAATATTTGCATAATGAGATAGCTTATCATTTGGAACTACAATGTTCACATACTTTCAAAGAGATCATTGATAAAGGTTTATTGATCAAGTGGGTGCTCATCAATAAAAGAGTCATCAATCTTAATTTAACTAATTAAAATCAAGGTACCAATAAAGGAAATGGCCAATATCAACATCCTATTCAAGCGCAATCATCGTAACTCGCACAGGCCAGTAACTAAGAAAGATTGAAGCAATTCAACCATAATAGGAATGTTATGAGAAATGGAGTAACTAAATCCCATCATGTCCAAATGGTGTAAACATCATCTGCACCGCCTTTTTAGATTACTCCTACCTATCAATCTCTCCAACTAATGCTACAAGCATAACAACTAAGACCTACACAATAAATACAATAGCCTTTACCATTACAAACCCCTCCTCCTAAGAGAACTGTGCCTACACATCATGTCTTTAGTGATCTAAGAGAACCTATTGAGTCTCTATTTTAAAAGCTTGCTACCACTAATATGATTAGTTGGCCTATACCAAATTATTATCTACAAGGCATTCCTTATCTTGATTGGTATCATGAAAATGAATTTTGTGACTATCATCGAGTCAATGGGCATAATCTATTAAGATGTGTCCAAATCAAGCATTTAATTGAGAATATGTTAGAGAATGGGGAGATAACATTAAATAATGGTGATTTCACTTCCAATAAAACTCTGAGGATTAATCAAAACTCCTTTCCTTGACATAACAATCAGTAGTAGTAAAATAATCAGCAATAACAAAAATAACAGCTAGTACAACAATATCAAAATCAAAGCTTGAACCAGCAAAATTAGTAGTAAAACCCATAATGATAGAATAATGGACAAAACCAAGGTCAAAATGGTAAAAAAAAAAAAGCCTATCATGCATTTTCACATGACTAAAATAGAGTTGTAGGTCATATTGTAGGGGCTAACATTAATACCATCTCCATTAATACTAGACCAAGCACTAATTAGCCTAGATAGTTGCTAAACAACAATATTCAGCCAAATTACATGGTTAATCCTTTTTTGACTTAGAAGTGCATATAGGAAAACTAGAAAAATATGACTTTCCCTTTTGGATCTTCTATCAATAACTCATCCTTGCCACATGACCACATGCGAGTGCACTAGCAATAAAGACTTGTCCTATCTAGTCTCACACCATTCCCAACATTTGTTAGTAATAATGGTCCAGTATTTAATCTTGATTATGTAATCACAACTCAAAGGTCAAAGATTACTATCCTAGGCCCATAACCATCTACCGCTTTGCCTATCATCTAACCAACCATTTAGGATCAGAATAAACCATTCACTAATAACCAAGACAAGAAGTTTGATATTATGAAATAATTGCAGAAGACACCAGCACAAATTTCTATTTTAGATTTGCTACGAACACCAATAATCCACAAGAACATCTTGAATGAGTTTTTTACCCAATCCACTATTGATAGTGACATATCCCCTAATAAATTTCAAGCTTTGGTTGGACACCTAGCTCTAGCTCAACAAGTCACATTCAACCAAAGAAATCTGTCTTCCCTTGGCCTAATTCATAATAATCCATTATACATAGAAGTTTATATAAGATGGAATAAAGTGAAACCTATCCTTATAGATAATGGATCTGGCCTCAACATAGTGTCTCTAAATCTCATCAAACTTCTTGGGTACACAATGGTAGATCTTCATCTAAAAACAATAATCATCATAGCCTATGATAATTAGGAAAGAGAATCACAAGGCACCATTAGTCTGTCAGTTATCATTAGGCCTTTGACCCATGATACACTTTTCCATGTGCTTGATCTTGAGTTATTATACAATATGCTTCTAGGTAGGCCTTGGTTACATGAGATTCATGTAATTCCATCAATGTTGCACCAATGTATCAAGTTTTCTCACTCAGGGATGGAAGTGAATATTCCAAGAGATTTACACTCATATGAACACTACAAACATCTTGACGCCAAATTTCAAAGCTATAATTATTAGTATGGCATGAATCCAAGTTCCAATCAAGATAAAAGAAAGGCTATACTTATTGATCCTTCACCAGATAATTGCATAGATCCTAATACCTTGGATTCCATTTCCCACATGCCACATCCTAAAGATTATAATCATTTCACCATTTTATATAATGGAATGAAAGAGTATGTGACCCATGATATATTTCATATTACCAATCTTCCTCAGAATTTGAAAACTTTTGGGTAGCCTAAAGTCACCCCACATATGCATTGTCAATAAAAGAACAAAGATAAGGGACCTATTACATTTGTACCAACATCTAGCCTAGAACTAGACCCTCTTGAAGGGGATGAATCATGGTTATCCAATGACAACCAAGCTGATTGTTATAAAAGTGCAAAGTATCTTATTCTCAATAGGATCATGGAGCATCACAATTATGAAGGGAGAGGCCTCAGATCAAATAAGCAAGGAAACATCAAGCCAATTTCTATGACTAATTATGAAAGACCTTATGGACTTGGATTTAAACCACCTAGGGGTGACCTCGCATGGATTATTTAAACTCCATCACCAATGACTAGTGATGATGATGTCAAAAATGAAGTAGAGTCCTATCATAGCCTCACCTTTGATGACCTAGCTAAAACTAACCTATTTGATAAAAATTCCATTTATACCCTTACCCTAGCCATTCATCATAACCCATTATCTTTATATTATCCCCAACTTCTATATTGGGACTAACAAGAATCTAGTCTACCGATTGATGAGTTCTAAAATGATGAGGCATTATGTGACTTCCTAGGCCTTAGAGACAACATTTCATTGGGAGATCACAAGTCAAGATTCTCAATCACATTGGATCCTATAGCCTATTTTAGAGAGTAAGTGAACACCCTTAGCCAAAAACAAATAAGTAAAACATTGAGGTCCCAAAGTGAAAACCTCTTTGAAGTAATTTTTGACTAATGAAAAAGTAAAGATAAAGGCCAGTCTAGTGGTGAAAAACTATTTCAGGTACCATTATATGGGGGTGTTTATTATTCTTTAAATTTAGACCAAGATACCACCAATGATGAACTTATATGTGGATCCAAATTTAGCTTTGAGAAATAACAAGTATTTGATCAAATTCTTCCAAAATTTTTGACTATTTTTGTCACATGGCTAGATCTCCCATTAGGGGACTCAGATTCATCATGCTTAGGAGAAGTTGACGAGAAATCCTAATGGATGATCCTAACATAATCCAATAGTTTAAGTCATTGCCTACTATCCTAGTAGATGGTTTGACCCTTCTAGTTGAAGACACAACAAAGGTAAATATCAAGACTCCATTAGACCTAAAATAGATAAAATTAGTAATGTCCCTCACTAAGGAAGAACATGACATATTTACAGCTTTGTTGAGAGAATTTTTAGATATCTGGCCTATTCTGACATGCCAGGTTTAGACTCCACCTTGGTTCTACACCACCTTGTGGTTAATCTTGACACTAAATTGGTAAAACAAAACCTACGTAAGATGCATCCTTGAATTATTGTATTGGTAAAGAAATAGTTGGAAAAACTCTTAGAAGTAGGATGTATTTGATCCATTAACTACTCAGAATAGATCTCTAATGTGGTACCTATTAGTAAAAAGCCTGAAGGGATCAAAAGTACTAATTTTTGAGACATCAACAAAGCTTGTCATAAAGATGATTTTCCCTTACCTAATATTGACATGATAATTTAGTCCATGATAGGTTATGAAATGCTTTCAATCATGGATGAAATTTCAAGATACAACCAAATCAGAATAGCACCAAAAGACCAACATAAAACAACATTCACCACTCCATGGGGAATATTTTGTTATCAAGTAATGCCATTAAGCCTTAAAAATGTTGGAGCTACATATCAAAGGGACATGACTATCATATTCCATGATATGATGCATGATATTGTTGAAGACTATGTCGATGACATATTAGGAAAATCTAAAACTAGGGCCGACCATCCAACAGTGCTACGTAAGATATTTGAAAGATTATAGGAGTACAAAGTCAGACTCAATCTAAAGAAATATGTGTTAGGTGTAACTTTAGGTAAATTACATGGCTTCATTATGTCTCATATAGGTATTGAAGTTGATCTGGCTAAGGTCTATGCTATAATTGAGATGTCACCACCAACTAATTTAAAATAACTTCATAGTTTGCAGGGTAAGATCCAGTCATTCTAGTGCTTCATCTCTTAGTTAGCAGACAAGTGCCATCTATTTACACATATTTTGAATAAAGGAGTTACATTTCACTAAGATGATCACTGCTAAATAGATTTTTAACAATTTAAAGAATATCTTGTTAATCCACCTATTTTATTACCTCCTATGCCAAGAAAGACATTCTTGTTATACCTATTAGCTAATAACCATGCTTTAGGGGCACTCTTGGCTCAACATGATGATAAAGGAAAAGAGCATGTCATATACTACCTAAGTTGTACTTTGGTTACATATGAACATAACTATGCACCTATTGAAAAAGCTTGTCTAGGCATGGTTTTCACAACTCAAAAACTATGCCATTACATGTTGAATAATAAGACCATGGTCATTTCAAAGGTAGATCCACTCAAATATATACTATCTAAAACAAATTTTTAAGGTAGAATGGATTGTTAGGTTGTGGAGCTAAAAGATTCAACTTGTTGCAGACAAAGAAAAGGAGGTTGCTGAAGACCCAAAAGCACCGGCATCGGCAGCATGACCGACATCGATCATGATCAGTGCAGAAGGAAACTGGCGTCGACAGGGAGTCAGCCAACATCGGCAGCACCAGGCAAGCAGGGATCGGTGTCGATCACCTATGTGTTCCAGAACTGCTCGTTGCACGAACAGTTAGTTTAGTGAACAGAGTGTTTGCATGTAAAGGCTATTTCAAGTCTTGAGCTGCGTGGATAATTATAGTAAACTAAGAGTCTAAGTTATTGTTCAAGTCTGGGATCTATTTATAGACCCATTGGCATGTATTGTAAACTGTGCTAGTGAAAAGAACAAAGTGTGTGTTTCTCCTAGTTCCATTAATGAGCTAGAAAGGAAGGCAAGGAAGATCCTTCCATTATAAGTATGGTCTATTGAATTACAGGTTGCAGGTTCATGGGAGATCAACTTGAAGTACTATAGAGTGCTTGGTGTAATGGCAGGGTTATTATTGACTGGTTGGAGAGGTGAACACCAATTCTGTGCGTGAGTTGGTTGTTGGGACCATTTTTTTTGGTAGGAGAGTGTTTTGAAGAAAAATTACTATACACTTGGGGTGTGGGAAGCCTCTATAAGGTGGAAGAGTGTGGTGGCTCTTTATTGTATTCTTTTCTATACAAATGTTAATACAAGATAGTGTATTGTCTCTCATATTCTGTGCTATTGGTGAATTCTAGTTACTTGTATTTTTGGTTATTTATGAATGTTTAAATTGCTTAAGTTTGATAATCATATTGTGCTCTCTCTAAGGAGCAAGATCCTAACAAGTGGGATCAGAACAAGTGTGTTTGTTCTTGGATTCCCTGACAACTGGTATCAGAGCATGTTTGTTGTTCTAGGTACCTGACAAGTGGTATCAGAGCCAGGTTCAGAGACTAACAGGTTGGATTAGATATGGTTAGTGTGTGTTGATTACAGGTTACTCACAGGGGTTTCTGTTTGAGTGGGAGTAGAGCAATGGCAGGAGACAGTAAGCTATGAATGGAGAAGTTTAATAGCAGGAGGTCCAAGTTTAGGTATGGCAGAATAACCTGCTGGAGATATGGAAAGAAAGAGCAGGAAAAGAAAGATTGTTGGTTGGTAACAGATCAACATGAAGGACATGAAGAAGAAGCAGGTGTTGCAAACTTTGTTGCACAAGATGCTCTGGTATGTTCTTTAGATAAAGTAGAATCTAGGGTTTTAGATTTTGGTGCCTCTTTTCATGCATCTCCAATTAGGGAATTTTTTCATGAGTATGTCCAGGGAGACTTTGGAGAAATTTGTGTAGGGGATGGTAAGCCTTGTCAGATGGTTGGCAAAGGGAAAGTGAAGCTCAAATTGCAGATGGATAACACATGGGTGTTAAAGGAGGTCATGCATGTCCCAGTTTTGGAGTGAAATTTGATTTCTGTAAGAAGTTTGGGTGATGAGGGTTGCACAGTAACTCTCACAGCGGACTCTTGGAAGGTTACCAAGGGTGCACTTGTTGTCGTAAGAGGTAAGAAAGTAGGTACTCTTTATCTATCTGCTTGTATTACTATTTCTCTTTTTGGGTTATCTACTTTAGCTGTAGATTCAAAGATGTGGCTTAATATGCTTGGTCACATGAATAAGAAGGAGATGCATGTTCTTGAGTCAAAGGGTATAGATCGAGGTTTCTGTATGCAAAAGAAGGAGACGTTTCTTGAGAGATCTGATGTTAGTGACAAGAACGAGAAAGCCTTGGTTTTCAAGGAGAAAGTGACAGATAGAGTTTAGCACGAGAGGCAAATGAATTTTGAGTAGAGCAAGGGTGATTTGGACAAGGGTTTGATCCAAAAGGAGCTCACGGGTAGAAGTCAGTTCTCACAAGCAAAACACAGAGACTAACATCGACAGGAAAACTGACGTCAACGTCCAGACAGGGACCGACATCAACTATGTGTAAACTGATGTTAGTGACTCAGGGTAGATAAACACTGGCATCGGCAAGGGGATGAACTGATGTCAGTGATGAGGCAGTCATAGGGAACCGACATCGGTTGGGTGCAGACTGGAATGTGACTGGCATCGGTCACTAAGATGAATTTTGGGTGGACAACAAGCTGTCAAGGAGTCTCAAGCACCCATATGGAGGACTTAAAGGGTATGTAAGCCTCAAATTCATCATTTCCCTTCTTTACACTACTTGTTTCTCACTTATGGTATAGAACCAGGAAGTTATTGAAGAAGTAGAACAGGTAGATCTAGGAAATAGTGGGAGCTTGGCATGGATGAAGGATGTGATTCCTTAGAGGAGAACCAAATAGGAGTTTTGGGTGGAGTTGTTAGCTAGATGTAAGCACTGAGAGATGAATGGATGTTTAAGATGAAGAAGAGCGGAAATGGATATGTGAGATGGAAGTTCAGGGTGTATGGTCTTGTATAAGCTGTAGGGCAATGGAGGTTTGATCATTGTGTTTCTCTTTACCAGGTTGGATAATATTAGCTACATTATCCTATTACTATATGATGTGCTTGTAGTAGGGTTACATATACATGTATTGCTGAACTAAAGGTAAAGCTAGTTTAGGGGTGTGTCATGGAGAATCTGGGAGCAGCAAGATTCTTTGGCATGAGTGTGTTCTAGAGACATGGAAGGTCATATGTTGACTTTGTTTCAGGATGATTGTGTGAGACCGGTTAGCACACCGATGGTTAGACAGTTCACAAGACAGGTGTCTTGATTCACATAATGACGTTGAGTGCATGGTATGTACTAGACCTGAGTTTTCCCAAGCAGTGGGAGTTGTTAGAAAGTTGGAGCCAATTTGAGAAAGAAGCATTGGAGGGTAGTTCAGTGGATTATTAGAGGGACCAGCAGCAGGTGCACATGCTATGCAGGTTCAAGTTATTTTTTTACATGGTTTGTAGATGTGGATGTGGCAGGGGATTCGGGTAATAGGTATTACATCACAGGTTTAGTGGTGGTTGGTCTTCAAGAGTGACGTTGAAGAGGGATACAGATCCAAGGGAACAAAGTAGATGGTGTACAGGTACAGGTATAGTTGTAGCTATTTATCTCCAAGTGGGAGATTGTTAGGGTGTGGAGCTAAAAGCTTCAACTATTGCAGACATGAAGAAATAGGAGGTTACTGAAGATCCAGAAGTACCGACATCAGCAACATGACTGACATTGGTCATTACCAGTGCAAAAGGCAACCAGCGTCGGTAGGAAGTTGGCCGATGTTGGCAGCACCAGGCAAGCAGGGACCGACGTCAGTTGCCTGTGTGTTCCAAAACTGCTATTGATGAACAGTCAGTTAAGTGAAGCGAGTGTTTGCATGTTAAATGAGTAATTATAGTCACAAGCTGCGTGTCTAATTATTGTAGTTAGAGTTATATTTTTGTATGCATGGGATTCTATTTAAAGACCCATGAGGCATGTATTGTAAATCAAGCAAGCAAGTAAATCATTGAAGCAAGGTCAAGGAGATCTACAGGTGTAAGGTCAAGGAGATTAGCTGAAGTATTCAAGGAGAGGATAACAACTCAGGCTATTGAATTTGTTGTGTTGAGAAAGAGAGAGAGGGAAGAAGGTCTTGAGGTGTGGCAAGCCTTTGATGTGGAGGAAGAAGTGGCATCTTTCTTATTGTATTTTCTTCTAGTAGTATTTAATACAAGAGTGTGTATTGTCTCTCAAATTCTTTGTTGTCTCAAGTTTCTAGTTACTTAATCAGTTTGGTATAATTCCATGTTTAATTGCTTATAAGAAAGTAATCAATTGTGCTTCCGTTGGATAAGGGGTTCCTAACAGCTTGTCAGGTACCTGGAACAACAAACATGCTCTGATACCATTTATCGAGGAATCCAAGAACAAACACACTTATTCTGATCCCACTTGTTAGGATCTTTCTCCTTAGAGAGAGCACAATATGATTACCAAACTTAAGTAATTTAAACATGCGGAAATAACTAGAAATACAAGTAACTAGAATTCACCAATAGCACAGAATATGAGAGATAATACACTATCTTGTATTAACATTTGTACAAAAAAGAATACAATAAAGAGCTGCCACACTCTTCCACCTTACAGAGGCTTCCCACACCCCAAGTGTACAGTAATTCTTCTTCAAAACACTCTCCTACCAAAAAAAATGGTCCCAACAACCAACTCACACACAGAATTGGTGTTCACCTCTCCAACCAGTCAGTAATAACCTTACCAATACACCAAAGCACTCTATAGTACTTCAAGTTGATCTCCCATGAACCTGAAACTTGTAATTCAACAGACCATACTTACAATGGAAGGATCTTCCTTGCCTTCCTTTCTAGCTCATTAATGGAACTAGGAGAAACACACACTTTGTTCTCTTCACTAGCACACTTTACAATACATGTCAATGGGTCTATAAATAGATCCCAGACTTGAACAATAACTTAGACTCTTAGTTTACTATAATTATCCATGTAGCTCAAGACTCGAAATAGCCTTTACATGCAAACACTCTATTCACTAAACTAACTGTTCATGCAATGAGCAGTTCTGGAACACATAGGCGATCGACACCAGTCTCTGCTTGCCTGGTGCTGCTGACTCCCTACCAACACCGGTTGCCTTCTGCACTGATCATGACTAACGTCAGTCATGCTACTGATGTTGGTGCTTCTGAGTCTTCAACAACCTCCTTTTCTTTGTCTGTAACAAGTTAAAGCTTTTAGCTCCACAACCTAACAATCTCCCACTTGGAGATAAACAACTGCAATTGTACCTATACCTGTACACCATCTAGTTTGTTCCCTTGGCTCTATATGCCTCTTCAAGATCACTCTTGAAGACCAACCACCACAAAACCTGTAGTGCAAAACCTATCACCCGAATCACCTACCACATCCACATCTACAAACCATGTAGAAAAATAACTTGAACCTGCATAGCATGTGCACCTGCTATTGGTCCCTCTAATAATCCACTAAACTGCCCTCCAATGCTTCTTTCCCAAATTGGCTCCAACTTTTTGACAACTCCCACTACTTGGGAAAACTCAGGTCTATTACATACCATGCACTCAACCTCATTATGTGAATCAAGACACCTGTTCTGTGAACTATCCAATCATCAGTGTGCTAACTGATCTCACACAAAACATTCCAGTCTGACATAAAACATTCCAGTCTGCACCCAACCGATGTTAGTTCCCCGTGACTACCTCATCACCGATGTCAGTTCCTCCCCTTGTTGATGCTAGTGTTTATTTGCCTTGAGTCACCGACGTCGGTCTGCACATAGTCGATGTCAGTCCCTGTCTAGATACCGATGTCAGTCTCTGTGTTGCCTTCTGCACTAATATTCTTCATCCTAAACATCCATTCGTCTCTTAGTGCTTACATCTAGCTGACAACTCCACCCAAAACTCCTATTTGGTTCTCCTCCAAGGAATCACATCCTTCATCCATGCCAAGCTCCCACTATTTCCTAGATTTACCAGTTCTGATTCTTCAATAAATTCCTGGTTCTATACCATAAGTGAGAAACAAGTAGTGTAAAGAAGAGAAATGATAAATTTGAGGCTTACATACCCTTTAAGTCCTCCATATGGGTGCTTGAGACTTCTTGACAGCTTGTTGTCCATCCAAAATTCATTTCAGTGACCAATGCTGGTCACATTCCAGTCTGCACCCAATTGATGTTAGTTCCCTGTGACTGCCTCATCACCAACGTCAGTTCCTCCCCTTGTCGATGCTAGTGTTTGTTTGCCTTGAGTCATCGACGTCGGTCTACACATAGTCGATGTCAGTCCCTGTCTAGACGCCGATGTCGGTCTCTGTGTTTTGCTTGTGAGAATTGACTTCTACTCGTGAGCTCCTTTTGGATCAAACCCTTGTCCAAATCACCCTTGCTCTACTTAGAATTCATTTGCCTCTCGTACTAAACTCTGTCTATCACTTTCTCCTTGAAAACCAAGGCTTTCCTGTTCTTATCACTAACATCGGATCTCTCAAGAAATGTCTCCTTCTTCTTCTACATACAGAAACCTCGATCTATATCCTTTGACTCAAGAACATGCATCTCCTTCTTATTCATGTGACCAAGCCTATTAAGTCACATCTTTGAATCTACAATTGAAGTAGATAACCCAGAAAGAGAAACAAGAATACAAGCAGATAGATAAAGAGTACCTACTTTCTTATCTCTTGCTACAACAAGTGCACCCTTGGTAACATTCCAAGAGTCCACTGTGAGAGTTACTGTGCAACCCTCATCACCCAAACTTCTTACAAAAATCAAATTCTACTCTAGAATTGGGACATGCATGACCTCCTTTAACACCCATGTGTTATCCATCTACAATTTCAACTTCACTTTCCCTTTGCCAACCATCTGACAAGGCTTACCATCCCCTACACAAATTTCTCCAAAGTCTCCCTGGACATACTCATGAAAAAATTCTCTAATTGGGGATGCATAAAAAGAGGCACCAGAATCTAAAACCCTAGATTTTACTTTATCCAAAGAACATACCAGAGCATCTTGTGCAACGAAATCTGCAACACTTGCTTCTTCTTCATGTCCTTTATGCTGATCTGTTACCAACCAACAATCTTTCTTTTCCTGCTCTTTCTTTCCATATCTCCAGCAGGTTATTCTGCCATACCTGACCTTGGACCTCCTGCTATTAAACTTCTCCATTCATAGCTTACTGTCTCCTATCATTACTCTACTCCCACTCAAATAGAAACCCCTGTGAGTAACCTATAATCAACACACACTAACCAGATCTAATCCAACCTGTTAGTATCCTAACCTAGCTCTGATACCGACTGTTAGGAACCCCTTATCCAATGGAAGCACAATTGATTACTTTCTTATAAGCAATTAAACATGAAATTATACCAGAATGATTAAGTAACTAGAAACTTGAGACAGTAAAGAATTTGAGAGACAATACACACTCTTGTATTAAATACTACTAGAAGAAAATACAGTAAGGAAGATGCCACTTCTTCCTCCACCTCAAAGGCTTGCCACACCTCAAGACCTTCTTCCCTCTCTCTCTTGCTCAACACAACAAACTCAACAGCCTGAGTTGTTATCCCCTCCTTGAATACTTCAGCTGATCTCCTTGACCTTACACCTGTAGATCTCCTTGACCTTGCTTCAATGCTTCAATGATTTACTTTGTTGCTTGATTTACAATACATGCCTCATGGGTCTTTAAATAGAATCCCATGCATACAAAAATATAACTCTAACTACAATAATTAGACACGCAGCTTGTGACTATAATTAGTCATTTAACATGTAAACACTCGCTTCACTTAACTAACTGTTCATCAACAACAGTTCTGGAACACATAGGCGACCGACGTCAGTCCCTGCTTACCTGGTGCTACCGACATCGGCTGACTTCCTGCCAACACCAGTTGCCTTCTGCACTGATAATGACTAATGTCAGTCATGCTGATGATAAAGGAAAAGAGCAAGTCATATACTACCTAAGTTGTACTTTAGTTACATATGAACATAACTATGCACCTATTGAAAAAGCTTGTCTAGCCATGGTTTTCACAACTCAAAAACTATGCCATTACATGTTGAATAATAAGACCATGGTCATTTCAAAGGTAGATCCACTCAAATATATACTATCTAAAACAAATTTTCAAGGTAGAATGGATAAATGGATTATGCTTCTCTGTGAGTTTTACATAGAGTATGCCAATCAAAATGCAAGCAAGGGATAAATTTTTCCATATCAACTTGTCGAAGCACCTCTCACAAACACAAAACCACTCACCTTTCAATTTATTGATGATTTCATAGTGACTATCATTGGCACACCCCTTATGGAGTAGCCCTGGAAGATATTATTTGATGGTTCATTTACTACACATGGATCAGGGGTAGGTCTATTGTTTATTACACCACAGGGAGATCTAATCCCTAAATCATTCAGAATCAGCTTTCCTTACACAAAAAACATGGCCAAGTATGAAGCACTTGTTGTAGGGCTTCAAAAATTAGTGCATTAGAGAATATCTCATCTCCAAGTTTATGGTGATTCTTAGTTAATCATCAATCAAGTTACATATCATTTTTAGACCAAAGATGACAAGCTAGTTCCATATAAAGCCATGGTCGACACTCTTAAGCAATAAATTACCAACATTCTATTTGAACACATACCAAGGGCTAATAATAGAACTATAGATGCCATGGATACTATTGGCTCTCTAATCTGACAAATAGATAAAGCTAGAGAGTATCAATTCTTCATTGAGAATTTGTCAGCACCAGCTCATAAACCTTTAACTGTTATAATGATTTGTGATATTATTGGTCCTAATTCTATCTGGTAATCAGACCTTTACAACTTCCTTCATGACCAAGTTCTACCACCTAACCTATCTCAAAAATAAACTAAAGCCTTTATTCATCATTCCACTCATTATACTCTACTAGGATCCACCCTTTATCATTGTAGTTTTGATGGAACTCTACTTCATTGTTTAACTTTAGTAGAGTTTACACTAGCATTAAGAGAAGTTCATGAAGGAATATGTGGTAGTCATTCTAGCGGGGTAGTCCTATCCAAAAATATCTTGCGTACTAGTTATTTTGGCCTGCAATGGATGTATATGCCACAACATATATAAAAAAGTGTTACTAGTTATTTTGGCCTGCAATGGATGTATATGCCACAACATATATAAAAAAGTGTGACAAATGTCAACATCAAGATAATCTAATTCATGCCCCAGAAAAAACTCTAAAACTAATGTTGACACCATGGCCATTTTCTACATGGGTACTTGACCCAATTGGGAAGATCAACCCCACTTCCTTTGATGTCCATAAACATATCCTTACCACCATTGAATATTTCACTAAGTGGGTTGAAACTATACCCCTCACTTATGTGACTGGAAAGTAAATTTCTAAATTCATCTTCAACCATCTCATTTGCTGCTACAGTATCCCCTCTGACATTATATCTGATAATGGAGGATCATTCAAGAATAATGATGTAGACTAGCTATGTACTAAATATAACATCACACACCATTTTTATATAGCATATTACCCTCAAGGTAATGTCCAAGCTAAGGCATCCAATATAACCATTGTAAATTCTCAAAAAGATTATCAATGATGCCAATCATGATTGGCTCTTGTAGATATTCCCTACCCTTTGGGCATATTGTACCAATCATCATACCCCCATAGGATCCACTCCATACTCACTTGTTTATGGTACTAAATCCATCCTTCCCATTGTGGTCAAATTGCCTTCACTATGTATCTCTTTCAAGCATGTCCTAAATGATCATGACTATCGAGTAGCTCACCTATAAGAGCTAGACTACTTGATGAGAAATGCATAGTCATGATCAATAATATTCAAGCATATCAAAACTGACTCAAAGGCCATTATAATTGGTGTGTTAAGTATCAAACATATAAACTTGGTGATCTTTTTCTTAAAGAATACCACAACTGAGAAGAATCATAAAGGAAAATTCAAACCAAATTGGATAGGGCCTTTCATCATTACTTTAGATTATGGATTAGGAGCATATAGGCTTGCCACACTAGATAAAGATGAAATTCCTAAGCTGATGAATATTATTCATCTCAAGTAGTACTATGCTTGAGCACTAAGGTGTATTATCTGTAAGAACCATTTTAGTTATGCCATTTTATTACTATTTTTCTTTGTACAAATACCATCCTTATGTATCCTCTTCACCATATCCAGTTTTTGCTTCTAACCTATTATCCCAATGTGTTCTAAAGCCTAGCCCATTTAACCTTGGTTTTTTCCATTTGTTATGAATTTTCAACATTAAAGTATCTGATCAATTTCATCAATTAGTTTAATAACTTTAGACAAAGATCATATTTTGGGATAGTGTGAGAAAAGTTTTGACAGTTGCATCCTTTGTTTGTTATTCCTTTCCTACCACCAGTCTTGTTACTAATTATAACCACCTTTGGGAAAATTATTACTCTTGATCTATGCCATTGTGTCTTGATTATAACTACCTATGAGAAAACTAGGGGCAACATTAAGCCTTGACATACCAACTTGCCACTTCCTTTGTCATCCTATGTTTTAAAACCAACTATGCCTATTTTGTTTGAATTGACTACTACACTAGTCAAATTATTTTGTTGTAAGGGTGGAACTAAAATGACTTGAGGTCCTACTCTGGAAATATGTTGGCAGTGCTCAATACTTTTTTCGGTTAGCTCAGTCACCCTTTTCCCCATGCTCTCACTATTTTATGAGTAACTTAAGCCATCCTCTCACTATTTTGTGAGCAACCTTAGTTTAAACGCTCTCACTATTTTGTGAGATTGAACCATTTAATGTCTCATAATTCTTGATTGAGTTGAGATATTTCAAAAAAATTCCAAAAACTTCTAAAAAATCATTAGAAAAGAATAAAAACATTGACCACTTCTTTGCCTTCAGGATTTTGGGAACCCTTACTAAGCTACAAGCAAATAACTTAACATTTAGTTTCCCCATCCTTTTTGGCCTTTTTATCTCATGCACTTGCCATTTTGCAAGATCATTCCTATTCTTATATCACATCCATTTTATTTATTTTCATTAGTTATCATATTCTTCCCATTCCCTATGAGAACTATATTTGACTTAAAGTTTTTTATTGGATATTACATCCATGGAACTATATAGGTACCATCCACTTGCATAGTGCATATGGAGATAACTCAAATAGAAATAACTAAATCATAACTTGTAAGTGATACATGATAAGGTTAAAATGATTAAATTTGTATCTCTAATGGTCCATATGTTATAGGTATCTGAGGTAGAAAGTGTTCCTGGTAAACACAAAATGGTGTAGGTGATAAGACGAGCTTGGTTACAATTTAAAACACCTAATATACATGCATATGTATAATATCCAACTATAGCGAGGTAGCATAAGTGGTTAAGACAAGCAATGCAAGGTTGGTTCAAAAGGATCAATGGTTGAGGAGATATTCATGATCTCTGGTAAGAGTAATCATGGGAGGAGATTTAAGTGATCTCTAAGGTTGGTTGTCATGGTTGGGGAGATATATGCGATCTCCAAGTTCCCCTAGCCTTGTGGTGTAGTCCAAAGGTTGGTGGTTAGAGTTGAAAATTCTAATTTAAAGGTACCGACGTTAGTTATATCACTAATGTTGATAGGAAGTATTATCAACATCGATGTCTTAGGTTAAGACTACCGATGTTGATGGGTGACCAAACCCAACAAAAGGAGTTTGGTAGCCCACCAAAACTCATTTTTAATATTTGATTAGAGAAAAATAGCTCTGGGTTTGTGTGGGTAAAGATGGCAGAGCTAAGAGGGGACCCAGTTGGAGATGTACCACCATAAGTGCCAATTATTCTAGCCTGGAGGAGATGGAGAGATGAGGTAAGATGCCCTTCAAGGTGAATTTTAAATTAAAGTAGTTAATGTGTCATTTGGGCCAATTTGTTAGGTTTTAGGGGAGATAGGGAAAGTAGAGGTATGGTAAATAGGGTGAGGGTAGGTTTAGGTGAATTTGTGAGGGGTTTAGGTGTAGTTTATAGAGAAAAATTGTAAATTGGGAGATAAGTTATTCAACCCTAGGGCTGAACCAGTCACTGTGTTAGTGAGGTTTATCGACGTCGATCGATAAAGTACTGAGGTCAGCTAGCATCTAGTGCTGATGTTGGTAGCCTTAATCAATGTCAATCATAAGAAAACACCCCAAATAAGAATAAAAGGCCCATGTTGGATCCCTAGTTAAGTTAGTTATCAAGACTAATGGTAGAGCTAGCCTCAAAAAACCTTGTGTCAATGGAGTGATGCCTACATAGCCCATGTGAGAGCCTCAAGCTAATGTAGTTCTCCCATTGCATAGGAAAAAAAGGTGAGGTATGGTTTAAAAAAATTAAGGGAAGTGGTTAGAAAAATGTAGGTTGAAATAGGTCATGGGACCTAGGGCTTAAAAGACAAGTCATGGAGTTGAGGGTGTGAGATATAGGCCATGAGGCTTAGAGTTTAAGATGTAGGTTGTGAGACTTAGAGTTGAGAGATAGGTAGTTAGGCCTAGGGTTTAGAGATAGGTAGTTAGGTATAGGGTTTAGGTGGGTTAACAGATTAGATATTTAAGTGGATATACAACTGAGTTAACCTCAGAAGACCCCATGTTGAATGATTACTAGCTACATATCCTGAATGAGGGCCTCAGGCCAATGTCATTCTCCCATAAAGAAGGGTAAAAAGGGTGGAGGTTTATATTAGAAAGTATGTGACTTGAGGTTTGTGTGTGTAGATGTAAGCTAGGTAGGAGTTAACATTACGAGATTGACTACCTACACTTTTGATGTGGATGAGGAGGGATGTCACCATGGATGAGTGGGAGAACATGGAATCCATAGGGTTAGGAGGAGCACAATGATATTAAAGAGTTGAACATGATGTTAGTTTGATGATAGCATTGATAGAGAGGTGGGATCACGCCACCAACACCTTCCATTTGCCTACCAAAGAGTTGATAGTGACATAAGAGGATGTGTATAGGATTTTATAATTACCACTCTAGGGTGAGGATCTCATCTCATCTTTGAGAGAGGAGCATGATATTCACATGGTTACATTGTTTGGAGAGCATGTTAGCGATGTGACCTATCACTCAATGAGCTTTGCATATGAGTCATTGTATACTACTGATGAGGATCAACACTGATTGAGTATATTGATGATGATAGGGATTACAGTATATGCACCACTAGACATATATGGAGGGATATTTTTGATTGTGTTGATAAGTGTATTGGCACATATGGTTGAGCAATAGATCATGTATGCATAGGGACCAGTTTCTCTGACATAGTTATTTAGAGAGTTGTGAGGGTTGAGGCTATGACAATGGTATAGTTTATGTGTCAGGCATTTATTCCATTATTGGGCATATGAGCACATCATGGTGACAAGGACATTAGGGTTACCCACCATGATTGTAACTAGTTTCAAGGTCAGGTTCAGATAGTGGAGAGAGGGTATGGCCCAAACATGAGTAGATGGCATAGTGCAAGACATTGATTATTATAGGTATATGATAGATGGATTAATTCTCATAGATATTATTTAGAGGCCCTACTTGACATACCCTACATTTAGAGGATAGGTAGAGTAGTTTGTTAGTTTATAGAGAATGTTATGGGTCAGAGGTAGATGAACTAGAGAGCTAGAGATGATACTAATGGCACAGGTCAGGAGATAGTTTGATTTGTTATGGGACATGCCTCCTACCTTTCCTTGATATAGGAGAAATGATATAGATGCACCCCTACCTTTTCCTTAGGAGATAGATGGGATATATTTTGAGGATCTACCAATAGGCTTGGGTGTGGTAGATCTTGGATGCACAATGGTTTATCTTGCTTGGTGGATAGGTTTGCATCCCATGGATCAAGTTAGGAGGCCACCAACAGATTTATAGAGAATGATGAGAGATAGAGAGAGATGTAGTTGTATAGGCCTAAGATGTAGTAGTATAGGCCTGAGACATAATAATATAGGCTCAAGATATAGCACAATCACAAGATTTGGTCTTACAGGGGTAGATTATGACATTATAGGGGTAGGTCAGGGCATTTTAGGGCTAGGTCAAGGCATTACAGAGATTGGTTACTACACTAATAGTAGAGAGGGATAGTTTGATAGTAGTAGGTGTGATGGGTCTGCCATAGACTGTATCTCTAGTGACGTACAACACTACTCTAGATGAGATTGCATACTATGAGAGAGCCATTAGGGAGTTCTCATATATTTAGAGTTATTATAAGTTTAAAGAGTAGGAGAGATTAGTGATACATGCCATGGATTCTAGCTCATGTAGATATAAATAGGTGGAGAATGGTGATGACACTACTTCTTCATGACCATGACTATGGCCTTAAAGATTCTGAGTGATAGATTTTGTTATTGATGTTATTATATATGTTGTATGCATACCGGCCTATGACACAAAGATGAGAGATGTATATTTTGAAGGAGAGATGATACTGATATGATCCATTGATGTACATTCATATTCAACACACACACACACACACACGCGCGCACACACACACACACACACACACACACACACACACACACACACACACACACACACACACACACACACACACACACACACACACACACACACACACACACACACACACACACACACACACACATGAGAGTTTATTATTTTGAGATGTGTTTATGTGATGGTGATGATGTTGAAGCTTTTATAATGATGTGGATGTTTATATTATGTTAATGTTGAGCATGCTCGTTGAGTTAGACTAGTATTTCCCATATATGTGATGGTATATGCATAGTTGATTGGTTAACATCATTTTAGCAGTTTTCCATATTTGTGATGGTGTATGCTTAAAATGAATGGGTTAGGTATGTTATTGTATTTTAGAAGTTTCCATATTTGTGATGGTGTATACTTAAAATATATGAAGTAGGATTGATAGTTTTCCTATTTATTATTATTTAGAGAAACTATGGTTGCATGTTTAGTAAATTTATCATGAGCGATGGTTTGTTAGTTTTATTATGGTTTTGTGTAGTTATGTGGGTATCCTTGCTTGAGATGGATATGTGTTGAACACATAACTCTAAGAATCAAGAAAAAATGGTAGAAAAGCGAGAAGGTGATTGAATATTGTCATGAGATGCAATCTCAGAAGAGAAATCAACATGTGATTAGAATGAGAAATAAAGAGGCACGATGCTTGCGCATTGGAAAAGACCATAATCATAACATAAATAGGCTTAGGAGTATGAGCCCTTTTTCATGCTTTACATCATTTGACCATTTATTTTTTAGATAAGTACTCACCTTATGTCAAGTGAGTTTAAAGTCCCTTGAAAGATTATGAAGGAAAAAGGTAAAATGAGTGAGAGTGTTTGGGTAGCATAACCTTCTTAGTGGGGATGGTATGCCCCTTCTGTAGGTGACCCGAGAGCTACTATAGGTAAGTCCATGACTTAAATTTTTTTTTTGTGTGTACGTTGATCAATGCGGGAAGCCTACAATGGGATTTTGTTTGTGTTGAGGTCATATGAAGCTGATCAATATGAGAAGCTTCTAAATCATTATTTCCCTTGATAACAAAGCTTAGCTTTGCCATCCTTCAAGGGAGTGGTCTAAGCTTTTGTTTTTGATTTTTAATATTTGTCTTTCAAGGGAGTAGTCTATTTATAGTATCAAGGAGAAGTTACGTGGTTTTCCTTCAAGGGATCAGTCTATGTTGAGAATCATGACTTGAGAGATTATAACTTGTCTATGTATTCCATTTTTTTAAACTTTAGTCATGGGCAGGACTATAGAGGCTTAAAGGTTTTCCATTTTGAGGGAAAAACCATAGAAATTCATAGGTTAAATAAGTGTGTAGGAATAAGGCTTAAGAGGAAGGGAGATAAATGTAATAGGATTTCTCAAGGGATGAGCTCAAGTTAAACATGAGGTGAAGTGTCACTTGATTAAAAAAAGAATGGTCATAGGTGTAAATCATTTAAAGGCTTAGGTTTTGGCCTCTCTTTGAGAGAAGACAAGCAATAAGTTCTAGAGCCATACTTGTGAGTTATGATGTAGGGTCCAATCCAATTAGGAGAAAACTTACCCCATTTTCTTTTCTCTATGTTCGTCACATGTTGATTTTCCTTTAAGATGATATATCCAATATTAAAATCTCACTTCTTAAGGTTTTTGTTGTAAGCACATTTGATATGCTCTTGATAGATTTAGAGGTGGTTGAGGGCTATGAGATGGTGTTCATCAAGTAACTCAAGTTAAGCCAAACATTCTTAGCAAAAGTCATAGTAAGTATGTCTTATAGAGAAACATGAAGAGAAGGAATCTGGACCTCAAGCGGAAAAACAACTTCTATCCCATAGACCAAAGAAAAAGGCATAACACTTATAGGGGTTTGAATGCTAGTATAGTAAGCCCATAAAACAAAAGGGATGTGTGTGTGCCAACCCTTTTTAGTATCATTGACTACCTTCATGAGGATTTTAGTTAAATTTTTGTTAGAAGATTCTACCTATCCATTTTCTTATGGATAGTACAACAATGAGAAGCTTAATTTGATTCCAAAGGTGTCACAAAGATTTTGAATAGCCGTATTTTTGAAAGATTTGCCATTGTTTATTATAATTTTATAGGGGAAACCAAAATGATAGATGATGTGATGGTTGATAAAGTCAAAAAAAATTTCAACCTTAGTGGAGATGAGAGGAATGGCCTCTACCTACTTGGTGAAGTATTCAGTAGTAGTAATGATGGAATGGTGATAGAGAGATGAATGAGGGTCAATCTAATCGATTAGATCCAAACCCCATTAAGAGAAGGGCCACAAGTATTTGGTGACTTGTAAGATATAGCTTGGAATGTGAAGGAGGTTAGCATGTTGTTGACATTTGATGCAATGCCAAATGTAATCACTATAATCTTGATGGAGTGTTGGCCAATAATAGTTGAATCAAAGGATACGTCTAGTGATTATGTCACCATTGAAATGTACACCACAAATCCTATCATGGACTTTCTTAATGGCAAAGGGGGTCTCATTACTAATGAGGCATCTACAAAGAAGACCATAAAAACCTCACTTGTAGTGAAGTCCCCCTAGCATAGTGTAATGAACAACACATTTCATGAAGGCACATCTCACATTATTGGAGAGCTTAGAAGGGGTAATAGAAAAGGAAAGGTAATCCATGAGTTTCTTGTACCATAAGTCATGTGGGTTGTGTGTTACATTACTGATAAAAAGGATGTTAGTTGATATATAAGAGGGAAATGTTAAGTGATGTACAGTGACATAGATTTTTGAGGAAGAGGGTGAAGAGGGTATGTGTGAAGCAAGAGAAGCCATTGTGTTAGAAAACTTATTTTTAGATTGAGGAATAGTTTATAAGAGATAAAAGTCAAATGATTCTAATAGTGTATCTACACAATGTTTATATCATTGAAAATTTTCATTTTTTCATAGGTAGAAACCATTAACTTGATTAACCACTAGCTGGGAGTCACCGAAAATGGTTATTAATTTGACACCCAAGAAACACCTAAGAAACTAGTCATTTGAAGCCCTAAGATCAAAGCTTCTTATTCAGCCATATTTTTAGTACATTCAAAATCTAGCTTAAATGACAAAGGCATAGGCTCACCATCAAGAAGAATGAGGATGACCCCAACACCCCCACCATGTTGACATTTAAACCCATCAAAGAACATCATCATTTGATAGGATATGTCATCGGTGGAGAGCATTGTGATAGATTTGTCAAAGAATTTGAGGTATGAAGGTTGGTTTTTAGATAAAGGAGTGATAACTAACTGGTAAACAATCATTTGCCCCTTGATAGACTTTTGTTGAATAAATTCCAAGTCAAATTTAGTAAGGATCATGAGCCACTGAGCTACTCATTGGTTATGATATGGCTTGGAATGCATATATTTGATGGGATCAGTATGGGTGACAACATAGGTTTTTACATCAATACCATGCAAGAAGAAGTATAAATAGTCTTAGAACTCTATATTAGTGATAGAGTAAGGAAAAACTAGGTTTGGGTATAGGTAGGTAGGTTGTTTTACCTTATTATTTTGAGCAATCTAAAAATAACCAAATTACACAGTTGTTTATGTCGGTCACTTGACCGATGTCGGTAGGTTAAAGTCTGCTGACGTCAGTGGGTTTAACCAATGTCGATCACTGTGGAGCCCTGGGAGATGAAAAAGCCAACTTTTTAAAAACTTAGAGGCAAAATCTAGGTAAAATAGAGGATTAAAGAGGTCTGTATAAGAAGGATGAATACTCAAAAAACTTGATATAATAGGTTATACAACCTGAGTATTATGAATAGTGTTGATTTTATAAATCAATAGAAAAACATCCTTACCAACTAAAAAAATACAAAAGGCAATATAAAAGTAGAAAAAAACATACATCCACTAATTATTAACTCCTAGAGATTAATTTTAGTCTTGTGTTGGATTATGCCTTAATCAGATAGTGAGATGAGAGTTTGGTTACTAAAGGTACTAGAAAATAATCTAGAGCTAGTTTCAGGTTCATTTTGGTACTCAAGAAGAAATATATGATAGACTAGGTATGTGGCTTGTTATATGAGCTTGCTCTCCACACTTCACAGACCTAAAGCCAAGCTAGGCTGCTTAGCCAAAATATACCTTATGTCTAGAGTTTATACTCTACTAGAGAATGGAGTAGGTTTTCCTTTGATGGTAAAATCTAAGTAGGATAGCTAGGTAGGGTAAGGTGATCCACCAAGTGATGAAATATTGATGGGCCTTATCTCAGGTGAGTTTAGATGTTTGTTTCTATGAGTGTGATATGGTGTAACATTGGTGTACTATGATTCATTCATAATGCTTATAATTAACTAGGTGAGCTAATATGCAACAAGAAAATAATGAAGTGCAGTAAATTTTAAACCCAAATCTGAAGTGTTTTTATTCAAATGAAAATAATGATGAAATAAGAGAAGAGAATTAATTTCACTATCCTAATGTGCATACAAGAAAGAGATAAGGAAGAGATTCTTTTTAACTTGTAAAAAAAATGATAAGTTTCTTTTAGGGGCAAAAGAAATAGAAGAATGGCAAGGAAGAAGAAATTTTAGTTTATTGCCTTTAAACAAAAAATAAAATGTTAAATATTTCATTTTGAGGAAAAAGAGAGGGAGAAAGTGCAAGGAATGAAATTTTCACTGTAATTAACCTATATTAATTCTTAAAACAAGTAATGAACCCAAGGAAAACTCTAGGGTCCCACCAGGCATGCCAAAAATGTTTCACTAAATTTTGAATCTTTTTGATGTTTAAGGAGAAACAAAGATGAAGGGTAGGGATTAGAGATTAGAGAGATCCTGGATTGGTTGTGCATCATATCTAGATGATGTTGAGCACTCATCTTTGGCTAGGGAGGAATACCTATGAATAAGAAAGCACTACCACCAAAATATTTGTTAGTAGATATATGAGTGGCTGCCAAATTACGCGCTTATTCTTGGAAGTGTCAAACTTCCTTAGGGATGACAGTCCACTTTTTTAAATAAAATTGTAATGAATAAAAAAATGAAAGAGAGATTAAGAGAGAGATGTTTGTATCATTATTACAGTCTGAGTGTAGGAGAGAGTGACATAGTGCAATTAATGTGATTTATTGGTGTTTTTGGAGGTTGTTTGGGCAAGCTCAAGGAGGTTAGTGGAAATACATAGTCATCGATGTCAGTTAGGCTATTGATGTTGATAAGGAGATATGACCAATGTTTATTATATGATTGATGTCAATTATGTGAATGATGTCAGTAGGGGTAGTAGGTTCTCAGGAGGTTGCAGGAGACTTTTCTAAGCTGCGAGGTGGATGTTGGTCAGGTTTTATGAGGTTGGAAAGAGTTTTAATAGAGTGGGTAATACTCAGATGGGTCTAGATAGAGGGTTGGTATGTTTGAATTAGAGGGAAATAGGTGAAGGAGTTTTATAAATCCTCTACAAGGAGAGTTATGATGTTCATAAAATGATAGATAGTATAGTGTAAAGTAATTGTAAAATGACTGTTTAAAGGAATTCTAAAAAAATAGATATATACTTAACTAATAAAATGGATGAACCATAGGTGATAGATAGATGGCTCTAATGAGGTGTGTTGAAGTAATAAGTGAAAAAAATACAAGCATGTGTTGTAATTTTAGAATAATCCAAGCTCTATGCAGTATATCAATTCCTAATCTAGACTGATTTATGTAGAGTAACGATAAGCCTGGATGTAAAAAGTTGAATGCTAAAGCCTGTATGAAAATGATTGAGTTTTTTTAATTTCTATTGACCTAAACATTAGCTTGGAATTTGGATTAACTAAAATTGGTGGCATGAGAATAGGTAAAAGGACTATTTTTAGCCTATTTTATGTTCCTTCTCCTGCCAAGTATGGTATCCATTAGGAAATGATAGAAATTGGAGGTTAAGGACATAGTTATGAATTTATGTTTGGGTTGAGAACAAGTCATGGGTAGTTAAGATTAGAGGATTAAGTCTTTGGGTGGCTTAGAGGTTAAGAATTAGTCTTAGGACAAGGTGGCCAGGTAGGGTGGCATAAATAGTTTTTAATTAACTTAACTAAATATTTTAAATTAATTAAATGTGTGAGGGGTGAAAACATGGGTTAGGAATGCTAATTATTAAAAATGGGATCAAGGGGGGTTTCAAAATAGGGAGTTACACATGTGTGTGATGTAATTTTGGTGCCTATAGCAAGTACATATCAAATTCATGACCAAACTAGCTCATCTAGATGCATTTTATAACACTCCTTTCCCATCGGGTCTCAAGTAAGGGTTTTAGAGGGTTTTAAGTAGATTTTCCCCTTAAGGATTGTTCATACAATCCTAACATTTAATCCTAAAAAAATTCCAATAGAATCATGATTGGGACCCTCTTCAATATCTCCTTACTCCTCATGTCTCCATTTTAAGCATCCATATAAATATGAGCTTCCAAAGATGCCCTCTCAAGCTTTTCCTTGCATTCTATGCACCTTGAGTTGTTCTTAAGATAATAAAATGACCTTATCATGAATTTATATGAAAAATAAATAATCCAAATCACCATATCACTCCCCATGAAGGCCTTCTAATGCCTTATAATGTTCACTTGACCCTAAAAGTGGTATTAGACCCTCTTTAGGCATTAGGCCTAGTCTAAGCCTAATAGGTTTGATTGGTGTTTCATTACTTAACAAAATGTTGTGTAGTTTCCAAAAATTATGGGTTAATATATATTTTGGTTCATGTTCAAATCACCATTCTACATCACTCTATATTGATCCAATATTCCCCAACTCACCTTCTCATCATTTACTTACTAAATCTGCAGGGTGTATCTCTTTGGGAGTGACCTCTATCTGAGATAGAATAGAGGGAACTTACCATATTTTATTAGGTTAAAAAAATATATGAGAGGATTTTGGATGTTATGGATAACTTATATACCAATTTTATTTATTATATCACACTCTTAGCACCTCTAAACCTCACAAAACCTAGGGCAAACTTTTGTAACACTGACTGTGTGCAAGGTTGGTGAATTAAATTCAAGTTGTATGTTAGAACCCTCCATGATATATTTAATTATTATGGGATCCATGTGAATTTTCCCATCATGATTTTAAATATTCTTGAAAACATGTCTGATGTCCATTCTTCTTTTCCAACTCAAAGTACTCTCATCTGTACTTGACTAGATTAGATTGGGAGAATGTGTATTGTGTTTCCACTCAAAAAAAGGTGATGCCTATAGGGTGTCACTTAGATTTAGACCTCATGTCATGTTTATATGATCCTTGAAGTATTTAATACTAAATCATAGTCACTAAGACTTAATCTCATCATGCATATGCTAGGCCAACATCTAGACCACCATGTCCTAGTATACTGTCACACTATAGTCAAGCTATAGGTGATCATTCTGAGGGTAAAAGGACACTTGTAGAGGATTTTTTTAACTCTTGAAATATGTGATTCAATCATTTTAAATTTTTGTTTGGCAAAAGTTTCATATTTTATCATGTGGGGTCATTTACTTGTAGGGTTTGCTTCTATTTCCAATGCCAACAGAGTATGTTGTAGACCTTGACTTAGACACCTTGTTTGAGAAACCTAGGGTCTTATTATAGGCTAATATCCACACTAAGAATTGAATATCAATTATCTTAATTGGCCTTAGAGGAACAACACCATATTTGACTCACACAAGGTCACTTATCTTGAAAACATCACATCACCTATCATTATTACCTTATAAGACCACTTGAACTTAAAAGTGTTGTAGATAACACTAAGAAACTACAGTGAAATATTGCATGAGTTGGGAGCCCTCTAGCATCATAATCTTTTAGCTAAATCACTACTTGTCACATCAAATCATTGCCCCTATGATTAGGTCACCTCATGAAAGCATTAAAATCCATCTGGACTTCATGTTACCCTATTATATAATAGCACCAAGTATGGACAAGGCCTTGTTTCAGAGGAATTAAAGTAACATGTCCCTAAACTCACTTTCTCCAATTATGAATATGATTCAAGTCTACTTGCACTCCATGCCTCCAATATTTATTTATATGGTACATTCAACACTTCAAGACCTTAAAGAATGATAAAAAAAGTTTCAACATCTACAATTCCAACTACTTAGTACTTTATATGGGCCACCTGTAGGTGCATATACAATACACAAGGTAGTGAAGGTGGAATATGGATAATATGCATAGTGGATGGCACTATAATAAATATTATCCTTCTTAAAGTCTTTCAATTGATACTTTCAATTTTAAAAGACTTCAAATTAGTTCCAATGATTATATTCCAATATAATTAGTTTTTTGTGGGGCACCTATAAGTGTATGTCAGGGTATAGGATTGTGTTCATTAGAGGGTTGGTAGTCTCAATTGATTTTAACCATCTGGATAGTTCAACCTGATTGTTCATACTTGAAGAGTGTATCCAACATATTTAAACATTCACCATCTCTCCATGACTATGATCAAAACTCTCATTCACTTGACTGTAGGTGAATATCTATAGAAAAATCTACTATATACTGTATATAATTGTGTTCTCCATCACTATATAGCTTTGAGGTCACACCTTCACAAAAAGAGATTGTTAATAATGAAGTGAGGGGTCAAAAAACAACATATAAACTTGAATTTCCATATATATGAAGGTCAAACTAGGATACAATATCTTGCAACTGATAAAACTATTTACAAACTAGCCATGGATCTTCCACTAGTAGAATAGAGTGTTTATGCTTTTCAACTTATCTCTACATATGAAAAATTATTGGAAAGCATGAGATAAATATGTATACATACCCTAGAAACACTTTTATCAAAAAAATTTATATGGATGAGCTCAAACAAGGAGGAAACCTGTAGGGTGTAGGGATAAGCATGCATAAAGGAGTAATCAACTCTAAACAATGGTTCATAAATCAAAACCAGTCAATCCTTGAACTAAATCCATGAAATTGAATTATAATAAGTGTATTAACATCCCTAAAAGGAATTTGACCCAATTTTTCTCCTACTGTCCATACCATGAGAAAACATGCTGACCAATTTTGCATGCCAAGAGGAGTGATGAAAGAAAAGAATAGTTTTAGGCTGATTTTGGGACTTCCAAATCTGATCAAACATAAAATTGAACTCAAGGAATCTGAAGAGTCATTGAAAAACCTTATGCACATGCCAAAACACTTGCATAGGCCATACAACTACCTGAATTCTCCTTTTTTTAGCTATCTTCTTGATTTTAACATAATACCTAAAAGTTTTTTAGTTAGGAATGACATTAATAACAAGAATATTACATAGGGGATGTTTGGAAACATTTGGAACACTTTTTTACCAAGATAAACTATACAACTTTCATAAATGGCTCAAATAGTGACCTTAAGGATGACATAAAACATAAAAGACTAAAAAGTGGCCATGAAAAATATAATTATACATTGAATAACATTTTTAGTACCATGATATATCATATTAAATCCTATAATACCCATAATAAACCCCTATATAGGTTTTGAACTATAGGGGGTTGACCAATTTTGATTTGAGATCAAAATAGTTAACATTCTTGGTAATTTCCTAGGGGTAGCAAGTGAGCTATGCTAATGACCAGTAGCCTATTCCTATCCACTAGGATATGGAGTCACCTATGCATAAGTTTGACATTCAATTTATTTTGAAACCACACTAAACAATGAGGAAAGACACACTAAAGGAAACACAAGCACACAAGGAAAATAAAGACACACACCTATACTAATATTTACAAGACCTCATGCTTGAGGTGACAAAATAACTCACCATGCTTCAACCAAGGTCAAATATGGTGCCTCTTTCATCCTTGTTGCTCCATGAAAGTAATCTAGCATGTGAATCATGCTCATCATCAAACACTTGATTATGTAAATGGTGAAATGACTTACCATTCTTATGTCTACAAGTGGACTACTTTTAACTTTCATAAATGCTCTCTCTTTCCCTCCAAGGATCTTATTTGGAGCTACAACCTTTTTGGTTCTTACCATGTTTAATTAGTGATCTTCAAAATATAGACTAGAAAGTATGACAATGAAGAAAGCAAGGTTGAGGTGGTTGTCATACTTTCTAGTCTATATTTTGGAGCTACCACCTTCTTGGTTCGTACCATGTTTAATTAGTGATCTTCATGCACTTGATGCTTGGAACCATTAAGCTTGTTTTCCTCTTGTTCTATCATTTTTTCAAATGATCCATGTTCAAGCTAAGATATTGGTTATTCTTTAAGCACAAACACATCTGACTTGACTTCATTAGGATTTTATATGACTGTAATTTCTTGGATAGTATTAGGATACTCACCTTCATGATTAGCAAGGCATTCTTTTTCATATTCAATAGGATACTCAACATCATGATTGTTAGGCTCATTATAAAACATACCATCAAATTCACACTTTCTTAGATGAGGAATAGTCTTACCTAGCTGATCAAATTCTTGACTTATGGCATTCAACCTTTGCCATAGGTCATCCTATTCTTCATGAATGCCATATTCAAGGGTCGCTTCACTAATTTTAGGTAGAAGGACATTATTCTTCTCATCATAGTGATCCACCATGCTCTTCAAAATATCATCATCATACACATGAGTCAATCATTTACTCTCAATAACTTGTGAGAAGGAATGCTCAATGTTTATTTCAGATTATTCAAATGCTCCCTCATGTATGATATAGGTACCAAGGTTAGTTTACTAAAAATAAGTGTATGGCTCTTGTTCATAAGCATCTACACTATACTCATATAGAAATAAGTTAGATATGCCCTCAATTTTGGAATAATCAACATCATCTCTACAATAGAATTCTCCTTTTCATTGATAACATAATTGAGATTAAAACTTGCTTCTACATAGGGCTCAATGTGGAAACTTGCAAGTGGTTGAGTTCTTATGGTCACCATTGTTCCATATATTGTCCTGAATGCTAATAAGGACCAATCAATTGAGAGATATCCTCCTATTTTGGTGGTGAAATCTCTTGAGAGGCAAACAACAAAGTGGGTAGGCAAGTCAAGAACCACAATGTCTTGGAGGATGGGGAACCTAGGATAATCATGCAAGAAACCTTCAAACCTTTGATCAATCCCACTGACTTGGTAGGTGTACCATCTAGTTGAATCACCCCTTTACTATGTGATTCATACTTTAGACCCAATTTGTTATCTACAAGCTTTGAAATCACTGATGTGATAGTTCCACTATCAACTATGTAGTTTTGGACTAATTTATCTCACACTATGAGAGTGAGGTATAAGGGTGGAGGATTCTCAAACTTAGTAGAGGGTTCCATAATGTTATTATGATAATTGGTAAGAGAAACATGACCATGACCATGGATTGATGATGGAGGACTAACATGGGAAGTGGATAGCTACTTTTACCACAGTTATTTTTGGTGAGGCATATGAAGGACATCCCAAAGGGAAATGGATGCCTTAGCACTGTTCAATGAATCTAAATTTTTTAGAGTATAAGTAATTACTTTATATTGAGTCCTTGGAGGCAATTAAGTGGTTAGAAATTGAGGTATTAAAGCACTTTTATCAGGCCTTCTAACATTCTAACTTAAAGGAGGTGTAGGATTTGTAGGGACTACCATACTTGCATTCATGATTTAATACCTTGTAGGAGGATTAAATTAACTTGTAGGCACACCATTAGAATCTCCTACAGAATTATTTTCATCTCTAGTTTTTTCTATAATATAATTACCTTGATTGAGAACATAGGTATCTTCAACTAGGAAGTTGGTGAAACTCATTCCTTGAGGCTGCCAACCTTCACTTGCTTGTATTAGGACTTCATCTTCTACTGATAATATAGGAGTGACTCCTATTTAAACAACTAGAGCTTGATATCCACCTTCATTTGCATTAATTAATTGACCTTATTTCCACTCTTCTCCTTAGATTAGATTTATATGCACTGGTACCATTTCTCTTGTATTGGAGGTTGAAGTAGGATTGTATGCATTGACAAACCTATTGAAATTAGGCTACCCTTGACCTCTCCGTTGCCCATATTGATGGCCATATTGTTGAGGATGTGGGTAAGGGTTTTGATGAGATTTTTTTTTTCATTATTTCTTACCTAAGATGAGCTTCTAAGAATTGAATTCTTGCATATTTATCCATGGCATTATCTACCTTCTTAAGAGTAGTCTTTGACTTAGCATTAGCATTATGAACTTGGGAAATACTTGGAAAAACAACATAATTATTTGGAAACAGAGGCATGGAAAATTTTGGAGGTAACTTACCATCTTATATAAGGACATTATCAGCTCTAATGATAAGGTCATATGCTTAGGGTAAAGTGAAACAACCCATGGATTGTATCATGATGGCTATGTCCATGCCAATGGCTCTTAAATATGTGGGAAACAAAAAGATAGTAGGTGGTCTCATGGGAGGAGTAAGCCTATGACAAGTCTTTTTTAATATCTCATTAAAATCATGCATTATTTCCTTGGGGATCTTTAGATCACATTGTGTTGGTGGATGAGTGAAGTGTGGTCATTCTTATGCTCAAATCTTGATGTTAGCAGCACTCCAAAATCATCCCAAGTTGTGATGCAACCATCAGACAAAGTCCTATACCAATCAAGTGATTTCCCTCTAAGGGACATGACAAGGAGTCTAATATAAATGTTGACCTTAGTGATATTGTGAAAATGATATAAAAATTATATATCCCTAATGTGCTCACTAGGAGTGACATGGCCTTCACCATTGAATGGAAGAACACTCTCTGTAGTATTAGGGGGAATGCCATTGTATGCATCAAGATGAATTGGATATTGAATGTCAAATTTGGGAAGGAATACTTCCTATCCATGTTTTCTTCAATTTATTCCTCACCTTCTTCATCTTCTTGGCTAGCAAAGTCATCTTGCCCTTCAAAAGGAAGAATAGGTTGAAGGTGTTGAACTTCAAGGGAAAGTTCAAGTTGAAGAGGTGGATTTATGGGATTGAAAAATCCACTAGAAGAGGGAATAGTAATGACCATGAATTATGAGCATAAATATATATATAAAAATGATGGTTTACAACTAGATTTTACCTCGAATGGAGTCGTCAAATGTTGAGTAGCACACCATATGTAACTATGATGTTATAATGACCAACATTCACCTTGACAAGTTATCTTTAGGACAATGGTCCCACCGAGTGTGATAGAAATTTTGGAACAAAATATTTTACCCTAGAAGAGGTTTTTCAAGCCTAATATAATATTTTGGAAACATTAGAATACCTCTAGGCCTGTGGATTACCCATAGTAGAGGTAGACCTCTAGGTTTAAGAGTTAGCTCCTTGAATTGACCTTTAAGTGCTTATAACCTACACTAACTGATTGATTGTGTAAAAAGGGGATAAGTATGCATGAAATAAATATATTATAAGGGGGTGATACACCATGAATATATCCACAAGATCATCATACTCCTGCACTAAGAAACAAGACCTACAACACTAGTTTCAAAGTCCTAAGGTGTTCTAACATTAGTATTTCAATATAGAGGTGATATGCATAAAACTACTCAAGGTAAGTGGGCCAGAGGTCAAATTTAAGACTATAAAGACACTAATTTTTTTTAATAAATCTAAAGACACTAACTACACTCTATATGACCTGTTAGAATGAGAACTTCTTACACCAAACATGAAAGGACAAAGAGAAGACAAGGATAGTTATTAATCACTAAAACTCACCATAAATCACTTTGCACACTTAGAAAAGATGTTTATGAAATCAAAATCAAATTAAATTTATTATTAAAATTCAAAGTACAAAATTAAACCATCAAGGCTTTGTCATACATGGTGTGGAATTAGATAACAAGGATGAAAATAGCTAGTACTTATAGAATGTCAGAGAGGAGAGAGAGAGGTGGATATTGAGGGTCATAATACCACTTGTCAAGGCATGAGAGTAAGTTATTTTTAAGAGGGATGGGGTATGAAATGAACCATTCATGCTATATTTGGACAAATGTCCCTCCAATACATGAAATCTCATCAAATATGGCGTAAGACCCTTGAACTAGATTTTTAAAAACTATTTTCATTAATGGCTTCTCTTGAGTGCTCTAAAGTAGACTAGAAATAATTTACACATGTGAAATATGATGGGGGTGGTTAAGAGAAATATACAAAATTCATTGGATGTGTCTTTAATCATTGATCTTCTTCTGGACAAGTGTTCTCACTGCCTACAACCACCATTATCCTTCTTTCACTCATTCCTCATACTTGTCATTCAAGTGACCTTTAGTTTCCAAAATAAATCCATACAAGGGGTGTTATTACACCTTTCAAGAGTATTAATATCCATAAATCCATTATTAAGACCTTAAAATTCTTCCCAATTAGACTTATCACCTTCTTACTTGTGATCACTTCCATTCACTATGCCAATTTAGACTGCCTAAAGTGAAGGACCTAGCAGAGGTACTTGTGTGATTTTATGAAGTAATAAATGAGAATTAAGAGTTATATTAGGTCCCACTTGATCTCAAAAAGTGATTTCCATCTTTAAAATCTCCTTTGAACTTATAAAACATCAAAATTTATCAATAAACCTAGTTTTGTACCCTATATATACAAATAATGTACAAGCCAATTTGATGGAAAGGAGCCTAGGGAATTATTATAAAATTAGAAATCAATTTAATAACCAAAATAGCTCATCTTGATGCATTTATATCCACTTCTTGCCCATCGAGTCTCAAACAAGGGTTTTAGAGGATTTTAAGTAGTTTTTCCCCTTAGGGATTGTTCATACAATCCGAGCATTCAATCCTTAGAAAAATTCAACTAGAATCATGCTTAGGAAACTCTTAAACATATAATAACTTCATAGGTATCCATGTTAAGCATATGTGCAGATATGAGCTTCCAAATATGCCCTCTCAAGCTATTCCTTGCATTCTATGCACCCTGAGTTGTTCTTAAGCTAAGAAAATGACCTTACCATGAATTTATCTAAAAAATTAAGGATCCAAATCACCTTATAACTCTAAATTAAGGTCTTTAAATGCCTTATATTTTTCACTTTACCCTAGAAGTGGTATTATACCCCCTTTAGGCATTAGGCCTAGTTTAGGCCTAATAGGTCTGACTAGGGTTTCATTGTTGAAGGTCACTTTGTTTAGTTTACAAAACATATGGGGTAATATATATGTTGTTTCATGTTTAACTCACCCTTATACATCAATTTTTAGTGATACAATAGTCCCTAAATCACCTTCTCATCATTTACTTACTAAATCTGTAGGGTGTATCTGTCTGGGAGTACCCTTTATCTAAGATATAACTAAGGGAATTTCCTTTATTATCTCAAGAAAAAAGGATATTAGAGGCTTGGGTAGGTTATGGATACCCTTTTTACCAATTTTACTGATTAGATCACACTCCTAGCACCTCCAAACCTCATAAAACCCAAGGCAAACTTTTATAACACTGATTGTGTGCAAGGTTGGTAAATTGACTACAAGCTATATATTGGAACCCTCCATGATATATTTCATTGTTATGGGAGCCATTTTAATTTGATCATCATCACTTTAAATATTCTTGCAAACATGTCTAACACCCATTATTATTTACCAACTCAAAGTACACTCGTCTCTACTTGACTAGTCTAAACTGGCAGACTGTGTACTATGTTTCCACTCAAAAAAAGGGGATGCCTATAGGGTGTCACTTAGATTTAGACATATTTTCATGTTTATATGATCCTTTAAGTCCTTATTAATACATAATATTCAATAAAACTTATTCTCATAATGTATATTCTAGGCCAACATCTAGACCACCATATTCTATTACACTATCACACTATAGTTAAACTATGGGTGATCATTATGAGGTTAAAAAGACAATTACAAAGGATTTTTTAACTCTTGAAACCTATGTTTTAATCCCCTTCAATTTTTATTTGGAAAAAGTGCCATCTGTCATCATGTGCGGTCACTTACTTATAGGGTTTCCTTCTATTTCCAATGCTAATAGAGTATGTTATAGAACTTGACTATAGACACCTTATTTGAGAAACCTAGTGTCCTCCTATAGGTGAAAATCTACACTAAGTATTAAATATCAAATATTTTGATTGCCCTTGAAGGGACATCACTATATTTGACTCACACAAGGTCACTTGTCTTGAAAACATGACATTACCTATCATTGTTACCTTATAATATCACTTGAACTTCAAAGTGTTATAGATAACACTAAAAAACTATAGTGAAAGATTTCATGAGTTGGGATCCCTCTAGCATCATACTCTTTTGTCCAAACCATGACTTCTCATGTCAAATCATTGTCCCTATGATCAAGGTTCATTTTTAGAGGCCCTACTAGAAAACCTAATGGAAATATTTGGTGAATTTAGGAAAAATTGATTCATTGGTATGGCGAATCATGTATGGGTGATGGCAAATTTTTCTATCAATGTTTTTTTGGATACAGTTCATGATAAAAACAATATAATTGAATGACCAAACCAACCAATGGATTTGAATATCTAAACTGAAAAACACCTCTAAATGATAAAATTGAATGACACAATCAAACACCATAAATTAATGATAAAGTTGAATAATAGAGCTAAATCGTGAATGACACAGCCAAACAACATAGATGAAAAATGCAGCTAAATAAACTAGTTGAATGACCTAGCCAAATGATAGAGATGAACAACCTAGACAAATGACAAAGTTTAATGACCTATCCAAATGTCATAGATAAACAACACAACTGAATGACTGAGCTGAATGACAAACCCAAATGATAGAGCTAAATGACACAATGAAATGATACAATTGAATAACATAGTCAAACAATGCAGCCAAATGACACAGATGAATTGCATAGCCAAGCACCTA